>JARHVA010003891.1:935000-1297500 GCA_037957365.1 Torreya grandis | reverse complement strand
ATCCGCCCAAGATATTCAAGAAGATTTAACAAGCCACATAGTAGAAAATAATCTTATAATTAATATTTTATTAGGTCGTTAAGGGATCCACATTCAAACAATCCCCATCAAATTTCCCTAGCAAACACACTATAGATATTAGTAGATCAAGTTGAGTCATTAACGGGTCAAATTGATAGGTGGGATGACTATAGAAATAGATGTAGGATATGTTATTTTAACAAACTTATGGTAGATGTTGTGAGAGATAAACACATAACCAAATCCCAAATTTATTCCCTATTCATTGATGGGATGATTGGTATGCCACTTGATGTGACAACCAAATGGATTTCAATCCATTGGTGAATTCACGATTTGCTTAAACAAAAATTTTAAGACCGATGGTGGATGGTCTTTGATCACCCACCTTGCAACAATAATGAGGCCCCACTATATTTTTTGAGAAAATTCTATTGTGAGTTTGAGCTGAATGAAATCCCAAATTATTTTGATTTATTAAAATTCTTGGGTAGGGTAACCGGATTTGCATATGATAGTTCAGGTGCACATCATGCACCTAATCAATTAGTGAGAGCACATGTTGATAAACCCCACCCTACTAAGACACTACCCTCTATAGTCAAGGATATTGTAGAGATTGATACCTTTCATGTACTTAAGGAACTTACTGACACCCTCATCCAACATACAAGCCAAGTTTTTCATACTCCTCTTGTAGAGGGTGGACATGGTGAGACTTCATCTAGTGCTACTAGCCAATGAGCTCAATTATGCAAATAATGTGGCACTACATGAATTGGACATGATGAGGACAAGTAGGATTTCATGTTGTCCATTCATGGTGGTTTTTCCATGGGCCTAGATGATATCAATATTTATATGTTTCAGCCATATACATTTCATTCGGTCACCTTATCTACCACTTATTAGGTATGTTTAATATTTTAATTATTACAAAAAATGTTAGACTTGTTAAATTTAAAATATTTTTACCATTTAAAAGGTAATTTGATGTATATGAATTTTTTTATGTTACAATAAGTTTGTAAAGTCCAGATGAGCACGTGTATTGCTCATAGTGCACCTACAGTTTATACCTATACAAAGGTAATTTTTAATGATTAATTAATGTTATTGTTCATTTTACATATATGTGTGTGTGTTGAAGTGACTGACTATGATAATTTATATGTTTTGTTGATGACCTCAGAAGACACTCCACTATCTATTAGGGAGGGAACAAATGTAGGTGTTGTTGTGATAATTTAATCTTCACAACAACTCTTCGAGGTACATGGTCTAGTTATATATTACATAATGTTTAATTATAAATATGGATGTGTGTTTTGTAATTATCCTCTATACTTTAGCAAATAGTTGATGCTCAAAATAATTATCTACGTAGATTCCTCTGATGATGTCTTCTAGTCCTATAAAAATGAACAGTAGGGATGGTGTGGTATAGTTAGATAATTTAATTTGTAATTTTTCATATTATATTTCAATTATTTATTTTATGATCTAATTTTTAATTTTTATTTTATATGTATATATATGTTTGTAGGGACCTATGCCTTCTATCATCAGGAGCAAGTCACCGACTCATAGTAGCAATCCATTTCACACTCCTATTCACCAATGTGAACCTATCATCGATCTTGTTGAGTGTTAGTCTCAAATTGACCATGATTACCATCTTGTGGTAAGTGTACTTATGATTAATTTTTGTGTGATTTGAAAATTTTAACATGTTAATTTTGTATCATTTTTCAACATGTATAATTTTTAACAATATTTGCATATAATTAGCTAGATCTATAAGCAAGTTTGCAGTCAAAAAGGACTCATAGTCAATCTGCTTAGAGACCTTCAATTGTGAGCAAGGCATCTAGGGGAGAGGCTTCGACAAACAAGGAAAAGAGAGTGATGAATTTTGATGATTAGGAGATAATGTCTTATGACATTTTATTGTATGCCTATATGGCTTGATGTATAGTTGTTTGGCATATCTGGAGACACTACCCTCTATATTGTATTGACCTTAGATATTGTATTATTTCCACATTTTGTACACATTTATGGCTTTTATGGATATAATATATATGCACATATATATTTTTAAACATTTAACTTTTTAAACATTACAATCTATTGAATGTTGTTAAAAAGCATGAACAATTTACGTATAATTATGTTAATATATTGTTCAATAATTTATTCTAATTTTGAATATCTTTAAAACCCTTTCACAAAAATTTGTTTACAATCTTCATAATCTATTCTATTAGATTGGTCTTACAAGACTAATATGTTGTGATGTAAGTAAAATCTGATCATCTACAAACCTTTACAAAATATCTACCTTTGATACCTATGATTGCAATGCTGATCCCAAACTCACCTAGCTCAATGTTTTATCCTTGCTCTTTTCCACTAGGTTCATGGACTTCCTCACTAGACTTTCTTATTGTCAACACCAGTACTCTCTTATACTTACTCAAGCTTTTGATATTCACCTCAGTCATCTCTCAAGGTTTAACTCACTCTAGATTCTCCATTGTCTTCTTGAAATAAATCTTGTCTCACTCTCTCAATTCACCTTCTAGGCTTGTCTAGGCCTACTGGCATCTACCTTATTTATGCACTTATATTCACCTCCAATAGTTTACCATTTCCTCAAACATTTCAACCAACCTTCTTCAAGGCCCCAAATCTTCCTTATACCTATCTTCTAATTATTAGATATTATGTGATGAGTTTATCATATGAATCAATGTGATGATGAGTTTTATTATTAGATATTATGTTTGGATGTAAAAAATTTAATAAAATATTATATGTATATAACATCTTAACCAAGACAACACCCATTAGATGATAACCCACCAAATAATATATCGCATGACTATGGATATGCAAAACATTCTCAATGTCCATCAATTGAAGAAATAACTTTAGTTGAGGATACCATGAATGATGGTGTGAGTATAATATAGGATTAAGATGAGATAAATAATAATATAAGTGTGTTAGAAAAGGATTTATGGTTTGATAAGCATAGACTCAAGCAATATTTTAGCCTCAAGAAACATTAATAATGAATGTTATCAACATGCGAACCAAGTTGGAGATCTCTACCTATGGGGCATCATAACTGAAACATAGTATCACCACCACATTGAGGGTGGAAATTAATGTTTAAAAATACTTTATTGGCCTCTAAACATGCTAGGTTAGGAGATGGATCACCCATTCTGGCCTCGAGTGACATTGATAATAAATATTGTCAACATGTGAGCCAAGTTGGATATCTCTACCTTTTGGGCCTCATAGATGAATAATAGAATCTAAAAAATGTTGGGGGTGGTGATTAATTTTTAGTATTACATTATTGTCCTCTGAGCATGCTTGATTAGCAGATGGAGCACCCATTTCAGCCTCAAGATGATATTTCCCTATAAGGAAAATTTTAGATATGCATAAAACAAAAATTGTATATCATATCCACAAATCAAAATAACTATATTGTGAATGTTTAATTAATATAAATGCACCCATAATCCCATGAATAAAAACTAATCAATCAATTCATGGTAGAAGATTCTGTGATCAGTCCTACAATGTAACTTTTATGAACTTAAGAGACAAGGTATTTGCCTCTAATAGACATTTATGTTTCTTGGACCTCTGATTATAAATATGTTACTTAAAAAACCTAAAGATGTGTAAATTACATGAGTTACCACCACCAAAAACTTGGAATCTATACAGATACATAATTATACAACAATTTCAGCCTCAAGTAACATTGACAACAAATGTTGTCAACATACAAGCCAAGTTGGATATCTCTACCTCTAGGGCCTCATAGATGAAAAATAGCATATCCACCATGTCAGGGGTGGAAATTAACATCTAAGAAAACATTATTGGCATTTTATATTTTCCTATTAGGATATAGAGCACCCATTATGGCCTCAAATAACATTGACAATAAATGTTTTCAACATGTGAGCCAAGTTGGAGATATCTACCTCTAGGGCCTCATGTCTAAAAAATATAATTGCTGCCATGTTAGGGGTGATGATTAATGTTTATGAACACATTATTAGCCTCAATTAATTCTTGGTTAGGATATGGATCACCATTCCATCCTCAAGCAATATTGACAACAAATGTTGTCAACATGTGAGCTAAGTTGGTTATCTCTACCTCTAGGGCCTTGTGGCTAAAAAATATCATTTCCACCACATAAAGTGTGGTGATTTATGTATAATAACACATTATTAGCCTTTGATAATTCCTGGTTAAGAGATGGAGCACCCGTTCTAGCCTCAAGTAATATTGACATCAAATGTTGTCAATATGCAAGCCAAATTGGCTATCTCTACCTCTGGGGCCTCGTGGCTAAAAAATATCATCACCACCTTATCAGGAGTGGTGATTAATGTCTAGGAACATATTATTGGATTAAAATCATGCCCATTTATGAGGAATATTACCCATTCCAGCCTCAAGACAAGATTTCCTTATAAGCTAAAATTGTTATTTTTTAGGCAAACTTTGGATAGGCATAAAACAAAAACCATAAGTCATATCCAAAAACCGAAAGAAATATACTATGAATTTTAAATTACTATAAATGCATAAATAATCCCATTAATCTAAAATAATCTAATAATTTATGGCATAAAATTCTATGATCATTCATATAATGCAACTTTTATGTACTTAAGAGATAAGGTATTTGCCTCCAATAGACATTTTCACTTATTATACCTCTGATTATAAATACATCATTTAAAACATATATATATATATATGTGTAAATTAAATGTGTTACAACTACCATGGTCTTATAATCCATGTGGATACATAATTTTACAATAATTTTGGCCTCGAACAATATTGACAACAAATGCTATCAACATGTAAGTTAAGTTGGAGATCTCTACCTTTGGGAATCATGACTAAAAATTAGAATTACCACCCTATTGGTAGTGGAAATTAATGTCTAAGATCACATTATTGGCCTTTGATCATGCCTGGTTAGGAGATGAAGCACCCATTTTGCCTCAAGCAACATTGATAACAAATGTTGTCAACATGTGAGCCAAGTTGGAGATATCTAACTCCAGGACCTCTTGGCTAAAAATTATCATTGCCACAATGTTGGGGACAGAAATTAATGTCTAGGATTGCATTCTTTGCCTTTGATCATGCCTGGTTAGGATATGGAGCACCCATTCTATCCTTAAGCAACATTGACAACAAATGTTGTCAACATGCATGCCAAGTTAGAGATCTCTACCTCCAGAGACTCATGGCTAAAATATAGCATCTCCACCATATTGAGAGTGGAAATTAACGTCTATAACCACATTTTTGGCCTTCAATCATGATTTTTTAGAAAATAGAGCACCCATTCTGACCTCAAGTAACATCAACAACACATGTTGTCAATCGATAATCAGACCTATAAGAACCAAAATATTCTCGTAGCTTTGAGAATATGGAATTTTATAATAATGGTGCCAACCACATGAAATTGGAAGCTAATTTGGAACTAATAACCTAAAAAAATATGTTAATATCTAGTTAGATTAAAATTTATATGTAAAACATAAGAAATATATAAAATTTGATAAAAGTAAATAAATTTGCATTTGAGAATTCAACATACCTTTTAGGTTCAATCTAAGGAACCACTAATATCAGCTCTATTATTTATAGTATCAATAATTGCTTCATTGTCAGATCCATGAACCTTCCATAGAGTCCTTTTCAATGGCCTACCCCGATACTTGTACTGCTAAACATTTGTTTCAAGAACCAGATTTGAATAGCGGAGTATCTTCCTATGTACTACGAAGTATTCAAACAACCATACATTAGAATTTTTCATAGGATAGCGTCAAATACAAGTTATATTAACTAAAAGATACACAATGGGATAGTGAATGTTTCCCCCATTTGTGATCATAAAATTCAATTTATAATTTTCCTTTACACACTAGCACAAGTAGTAGTTGTCCCCTCCTCATTATCTTCATCTATAATAATTGCATTAACATGATATATATTGTAAAAAAAACATGATTTTATGATATAAACTTAGTACATAAACACATGTGTCAAATATAATATCCAATATGCTTTCACTAGATCAGACACATGCTCAAATTCATGTGATGATGTCAGCATTGTAAATTGTATTGATGATGGAACATGATAACTATAAATTAGAACTAGAGGCCTATAACTCTATTCATACACCCATGCTTGTGACTCATACTCATTCTAAACAAATTCAATGCATGTATAACAAAATCATGCCATGTGCCTCATATGAACCATAAAAAAACCTACATTTGAGCTACACAATGAGTGTAATTCAATTAATCCTATAAATGTCATATAATATTGATAGCTTGCCAATTTTTCATTCTCTATGAGCCAAAAATATCTATGAACAATGTAATTTTATTTATCACCATGGCTCATATATTCATTACACCATTCAACTATGTTCTTTTCATCTAAAAAATCAACAACCTGTTCAAACTTAACTCCTCTCTTGCAAGCACTCTTTTGAGACATGATCATACAACATCATGTTCCCCTTTTTTTATGGCCTAATTAATTAAAAATACACATATGTTATATAACATTTCTCACATGCATCCTTCTCATCTTGTAGAATGTATGTGCATTCTTGAATTATGATGTGCAGTTATCTAACCATATATAATGTTGATTGAAAGTAATGTTTCTTCCACTCAAATTTCCATAAAACAACTGAAAACAACCTTGAACATACTTTTAATAATTTGTCCAATCATTTATAACATAAAATTTGAACTCCCTTAATGTTTTTTATCATTATATGTACTATCAGGTGAATGCATGAATGTTATATGTACAAAACGTGAAACCTGTATGAAATTCTAGTATTATGTTTGAACCACTCTTTGTGGTTGCAATGTGTGATTATCTACAAATTCAAGTACTAAAATAATAGTACCAATTTGGAATGTGTCCTTAATTAACTTGAATTTTTCTTCTAGCCATTGAGCTCGGTGTGTGTACCTTGAATACTCATATACAATTTCATCCCTAAATTTGTTCATAAATTTAGAAACAAGTATTTGTTCTATAACAAGATCCCACGTTTTAGATTCTTTTCCATCTTTCATTTGATATACCACATATTTATATTTAATAAAACCAATCAATTCTTGTCTAATTTCATGTGTACTCTTCTCATGGATTCAAGATTTCAATTTTGGAAATCCACCACAAATGTTTCAACTTCCATCTAAACATGCATTGTTATAAAATAATTGACCATCCGGTCTTTCATAAAAAAACTATTGGAATGAATTATCTTTCTACTTTTTGTGGGGCCTCCAATCCACACTCTTATAAAATGTTGTTAGTATGAAAAGTACAAAAAACGTGATGAAAAATATCATAATGCATAGAAAATTCAACATGTTGTCGACAACAAGTAGTGTGTGTATGTGTGTGTGTGTGATTTATTTTCACATAGAAGGGTTTGGACATTTCAAAATACCTTTGAATAAAATAAATATGTGGTTATTTTTAACAAATTTAGAGTATATTTATGTTTGAGTCATATCCAAAAAATGTTTAGGATGTGGTTCATGATTACGAGAACCAACTATTCTTTTCACTTCATCTCAAATATTAAATGATACCCTTATGTTATCTTTCAAAAATTCTATAATTAAATATTTTAGGGTATCGACTATAGCCTTATCTTTCCATGGAAGTCTACCAGAGGATGCCCACAAGTCAATGTTACCATCAACATCAAGCCTTTTACATCTCTCAATTGCTTTCATTAGTGTTTTTATATTTATGTCCAAATCTTGACTTATTTTTCTAATCAATCTTGACTTTGTTTTACCACTTACCAAATAAGTTGTAATAACATGTAAACCAATGCTACCATCTTTGGTGTATTTCTTCACACCTACTATATGGATGCATTATTAAGATTTTCAATAATTGCCTTGTTTAAACCATAAACATTAGATGGTTTTATTCCTAAGGTGTTCATTATATGTCTCATCTTAAGTAATTTCATCAATATAACAAACAATTGTCATCTTTGAGTTTCATTTAAATTTTCAAAGTGCCACTCCCAAATTCTTTCAACTTTTCTTCTCATATGGTGCTCAAACATTTTTTTAGGCATTGGTTTCAAAATGGATTCATAAATTTCAATTAAATACATTGGTTTTATTTTATAAATCTTAGGAGGTGTTCTTAATGGTATATTTGATTGATTTGGTATTTCCATATTATTTTCTTCATTAGTAGGTTCTTCATTCAATATTGTTCCCATATTACTTTCTTCATTATAACTTTCTCCTATAGGTTTTTCCATATTAGTTTCATCATTATTAGTTTCTCCAATGCATGTTTTCATGTAATTCACATCATCATGCATACTATAATCATCATCAAAATTAAAAATAATAAAATTTGAATATGGACTTACATTATAATTAGGTATACTATTAACAGTGACAGTTGGACTTTCACAATTTGGTATAGTATCATTATTTGTTTCCTCATTATTTGTGACACTTAATTTATTAGGTATAGTAGACTTACTTGCATGATTTTTTTCATTCATTGCCTTTTTTTGCTCTCACCACTTATAATTCATTGGGAATTTTGCACTTTGACTTCTTCTTATTACTATGAAATCCATCACCCATGATTGCACAAAGTTTTCAATTATTGAGGGTGAGAACAAAAATCTAATTATTCCAAAATAGACCTACTTCATGTGAAGTACCAAGTGGGGAAAATAATCCAATTATTCCAAAATAATTAAGAATAGTCCTATGTACTCTTTAGTCAACCATGTGAGTAGATAATGATTTATGATTTTGAGGGTGTGGACAATATTATAATCATTTACAATAAAAATCAATAGATTAGGGGACCCACAACATATAGTATGTAATAAAATAGGGGACAACACTCTAAAATTAAAAATAAATAACTATTGGTGTTTTCTTTTTTTAATTACTACTGTAAGAATCATGTACATGGAATTTAGTGTAGGTAAAATACACCTTAAACACTAAACACTATACCCTAATCCATAAGCCTTATACCCTATACCCTAAGCATTAACCCCTAACCCCTATACCCTAAGCCATATACCCTATACCCTAAACCTTAAACCCTAATCCCTAAATCCTAAGACTTAGAAACCCTAAGTTCCATTAATCACAAGCTTTTAAAACCTTGAACCTATCATTTGAGCAAGACAATTAACATCATTTAGACTCACAATTGTAAACCCTAAACCTCAAACCTAAGTTGTAAATCATAAACCCTAAAGCTTATAACCTAAATTGTAGACCCTAAGCCCTAAACCTATGTCATAAAACCTATACACTATGTGCCCTATACATAAACCATATACCTTAAATTCTAACCATAAATCCTGATCCCTAAGAACCCTAAGCCATAAATGGTAAACCCTTCAAGCTCTAAACCAATCATTTGATCCCAAATTAACATCATTTAGACTAAGAATTTGGTATCAAGGCCTCAATTTAGCCCAAATCACACCATTAATTTCCCTGATTGACTAATTTTTTTAATATGTGATGACATGGGGGCTAAGCAAACCTAAAAACACATTGCATGCTCATAAATAGGTTCAAGCAACTCAAATTATCCTCAATTGCCTTTGTGATTAAACCCTACACCCTAAATTATAAACCATAAGCCCTAAACTCTAATAACTTTAAACCCTAAGCTCAAAACCTTATACCTTATAACTAGATGTACACTTTAATCCCTAATCCATAAATCCTAAGCCCTATAACCCTAAACCATAAATCATAAACTAGATTAAAACTCTAAAACAAATGATTTATCCCAAATTAACATCCTTTATAGTATCTATTAGGTTCACAAGGCTCAATTTATCCCAAATCACATCACTCATTGCCCCAATTAACTAATTGACTCAATTTAGCCCAAAATCACATTTTATAGTCATAAATAAGTTTAAAGAGGTTAAATTATCCCTAATTACCTTTGTGATTAGACCAAGTATGCACCTTAAAACATAAACCCTATAACCAAAAACATATTTTGGTCACAAATAAGTTCAATAAACTCAAATTTTCCTTAATTACCTTCACGATTGGACTCTAAACCCTAAACCCTATCTCACACATACTTGAAACTCTAATCCCTAAAACCTAAACCAAATCATTTATCCATGAAATTAACATACTTTATAGTAATAATTAGGTTTATAGGGCTCAATTTGGCTTAAATTGCATCACTAATTTCCCTAATTAACTAATTTACTCAATCTACGGTGATTTAGGAGCTAATTGAGCCTATAATCACATTATGTAATCATAAATATGTTCAAGGAGCTTAAATTAGCCCTAATTTCCTTTGTGATTAGAACTTATTCACCTTAAAATATAAACCCTATGCCCAAAAACACATCATGGTCACAAATAGGTTTAATCAACTCAAATTGTCCTCAATTGCCTTCATAATTGGACCATAAACCCTAAACCATATATCGTATATACCTTAAAACTTAAGCCCTAAACCCTAAAACCAAATGATTTAGCCCTAATTAAAATCCTTTATAATAATAATTAGGTTCACAAGGATCAATTTGACCCAAATCACATCATTCATTACCCCAATTAACTAATTTTCTCAATATGTGGTGACTTTGGGGCCAATTGAGCCCAACACCATATTTTGTAGTCACAAATAGGTTTAAGGAGCTCAAATTAGCCCAAATTGCCTTTGTGATTATACCTAATGAATCCTAAAACACAAACCCTATGCCTAAAAACACATTGTGGTCACAAATCTAGGTTTAATTAGCTCAAATTATCCTCTATTGCCTTTGTAATTAGAATCTAAACCCTAAAACCTATCTCATATTATCCTCAATTTCCATTACAATAATTTTACATATTTGGTAATTCTACATACGTAGTAATTTTTCATATGCGATATTACCATGTACACATTTCTTTATCTTGCAATTTTAAACACATGCCTTAATGCTTGAGAATGGATTAGATTTTTGAGCCTCATGTACAGACTTGCAACACACACAGTTGAATGCATATTTTTTGCCAACAATAAAAAATACAACTTCACCCATGCTAGACACTATCCATTTTAGCAATTTTCCTTGAAAATAGTACTACAACATCTAACAATCATATATATATATATATATATATATATATATATATATATATATATATGGTTTTTTAATATTTTGATTGCTTTAAGGTTGTTATTTAAATACTTATTGACTAAGTATGTTTTTGTAGTTCTATATGCCATGATATATATATATATATATATATATATATATATATATATATATATATATATATATATATATATATATGGTTTTTTAATATTTTGATTGCTTTAAGGTTGTTATTTAAATATTTATTGACTATGTTTTCGTAGTTCTATATGCCATGATTATTCATGTTCATCTTTTTTATGTATCTTTTGATTCATTGATCCAAACTAGAAAAAAACCATATGGTTTCAAACTAGACATAATTCTATACACATTATAAAAATAAAATCTAATTTTTGATATTTTTTGAGCTAGTGGGGGGGAGGGGGGGCGCATGATCGGCTATACATTTTGTATCATATTTTAGGGTATACTAACTTGTGACATTAGTAAAAAAATATTCATTAATTAATTTAAAAAATATATAGGTTGTAAAATAGATGATCTTACCTAGCTTTATACCAAGGGGTTTAAATAAAAATTAAATGATGCTCAAAAAATGGCGCGGTGCATGGACAACTACCTAGTATGATTTTTCTAAAAAATAATACCACTTCTTTGATTTTCTAATGTTTGAATAGTTATACTTAACCATTTCAAAAAAAATTATTAGTTTGGAAACTACACTCTAAATTCTACAATTCATCTTCCCATAACATCTTCAAATTATGAGTGTAGATATCTCAAATAATCCATACAAGTCAAGGTTTCATGTTTTTCAAGAAAAACATGTCCACTTAGGACCTCTTTTTAGCCCCCCAATTCCTTATACTTACCCATTTACTGAAGTTGTGTTCAAAAACTAAATATAAATATTTCATATCCCTATATGTGCAATGCCAAGTCAAATGTTCTCTTAAAATACTTTTAACTATGCCTTATTGAACATTGTAAAATTATGTGCATAAACAAAAACAAAAAAATAATGGAAAAATGTATCCATCAACAATTTACTTCTGTAGGAAAGAGTAATCTATTTGTGCAAATAGTTTTCCATGACATATATGTTCTTTTTAATATAATGAACCTTTTAAAACTTATATTTTTAAATATAATTTTGGTTATTAATTGTTTGATGCATTTAAGTTCTTACTACATTTTTGATACACATAAAATGAATTTCATGTTGGAATTATACATCATTTCCAAATTTGATTGGAAAAAAATGATCTACAAGCACTTATATCTCTTGAACTAGATATGGATCTTAAATATATATAGACTACATTGTGTGCAGGACATTGAAACATACTTTGAATGAATGTAAATCTCATCATTTTTATTTACAAGAAATGGTAAACATGGCCTATTGGATGATAATTTTGCATAAATCATATTTCTAAATGGATAACATTTATATTTGTGTTTGGTCCTTAAAAATTAAGAAAAAATATATGCACTTTAACAAAAATTTACCTTAACATATGCAAGTCATTCTTTTTCATTATCAAAACCTAGTTTGTGGACATTATAGACCATTGCATTACAAGAAATTATCCATATCCATTAAGACAAATTCCTTTGTCAAGAACATGTACTATCCTATCTTCCTACTGGGAAAGAAATGTTGTGAAGATGCAATGACAAGGATTGAAAAAAATAATGGGAGAAATGTCATGTTGTGGAGATAGAATATCTAATGATTTTTTTCACTTAATAGAAAAAAAAATGACATGTGATCTTTGCTTATATATACAGCTCAGTCTTTTCAGAATATCTTTCTTTATATAGATGTAGTAGCATATGCTTATTTGAAAACCAATTTAACAGACAACATTATAAAAAAATTACCATTATTACAAATTGGCAAGCATACATTGTTAAATTAGGTTCACTCTATAATGATGGTGGTATAAAAGCTAAAAAATTTCTTGTTTAATAGATTTCATATTTATTTAAGGTGGTAGTTCGACTTTGGGCTTTGACAAGTCAATAGTTTGTCAAAATTTATAATAATTATTGTCAACCAAAAGCTATATATAACATATATTTTTTTGAAACAGAGACAAAACATATACACTATGAACCATTGATATTGCAAGAAAAAACTAAAAAAGAATATATGTGTTTTGTTTTTCTGCAAACACATTGCCAAAAAAATATCATTGCTCCAAAAATTTAAAATTTCTCATGAAAAAATTACAAACATGGAACCTGTCAATGATCATGGACATTGAAATAAAAAATTCATCAAGAAAAAATAAAAATAGAAGATGGTTATGCTAATGGTCGATTCATTTCTGTATAGGGTTACAATCCATTGGAATGGGATACTTGTCATGAGATAGATCTTGATTTCATAAATCAAACCTTTTCATAACTTATATTTTCAAATAAACTGTTGGTGATTGCTTATTTGATGCATTTCAAGATTTTTTACATTTTTGATATACATCAATACAAATGCATGTTAGTGTTATAAAGAATTTATGAATTTTTTAAGAAAGAATTAGCCGTATGGACTCATATATTTACAATTGGATTTGGATCCCAAAGAGAAATATAGACTATATGGCATACATGAAATTTCAACATACTTTGCTCAAATGCAAATTTTAACTACTTCATACACTTAAAACAGTGAACATGGCCTATGGGGTGACAATTTTTGCATAAACTAGATATCTAGGTGGATAAATATTTCAATATGTGTCTGGTCTTTGATAGCCAAAAAAAATATTTTCACTTTAATGAGAACTTGCAATCAACTTCATATTTCATTCGTCACCATGATCAAAATCCAATGTATGGACACTATGAACCATTTTACTACATAAAGTTAATGAATTATCAATACTCAATGAGACAATCATCTTTGTATATAACATATACCATGATTTATATGTATAGGGAAGAAAATGCTCAAAACATACAAAAACACATGAATTGATGAAACTGTTGGAAGAAACATCCAACTTCAGTGATAGCATATTCAATTATTTTTTCCATTTAACAAATGAATATTTTTACATATGATCTTTTTGATGGTATATATCTCAATCTTTTACAATGCCTTTATTTTTTGAGATGTAATATCATATGATTATTTATAAATAAATCTAACATTTGATGTTGTATAAACATGTCTAGTATTACAAATTGGAAAACATACATTGTTAATCTATGATGATGGTTGGGTGGAAGTAAATGAATTTGTTATTCAATGGATTTCATATGTATTAAATGTGACTATTTGGTTATGGTCATCAACAGCTCAAGAAATCATCATAATCAATAATGATTGCTCTCAATCATGTACAACATACAACATAACTTTATTTGAAATAAATACATAGCATATACACTATGAACCATTGATAGTGAAAAAACAAACCATTGAGAAGGTTGAATATTTTACTAATTGTATAGATAAAAAACCCAAAAAATAAGGAAATATTTTCTCCAAACATTTAAAATTTTATGTAGTGCTTGGCCAAGAAAATTGTTAGCAATTCACCTAAAAAATGAATATAAACTTTCAAAAAAATCACTGCCACACCTATTCATACTTGTGCACTTTGTAAACAACGACATTTTAAACATAATAAAAAGCCTTTTCATCAATTTGAAAAGGACACATGCCAAAAATTAATGATAAATAATAAAGTCATTTAAAATATATATATATATATATATATATATATATATATATATATATATATATATGTGAAAATTGAAATCAAACTTAAAAAAGTGGAATGCTTCCTAGATTTGTAACACCTACACATATTAGACAAAATATGTGCTTGAAATCAATGCTTTTGTTATTAAATATTGAATAAAGAATTGTCACATTGAGGATAACATTTTCATAGATAAGACATCTAAGCCATATCAACCTCAAATTGGAAGAAAAGGTCAGATAATCAATGTTCCATTAGACATTGATAAAATTCAAAATGCATTGCCCAAATCTATAGACGAAAAAATAATAGTCACTATAACATTAAAAATGTGATTCGAATAAAAACGTGCATACCAACATGGAATGGTTCATATAAAAATAATTATGGAAGCATTATGGTAATTATGCATAATAAAATAGTACATTGCCCATAATGTGCAAATTAAAACTGATTGGAAACCATTCATAAGTACTAAAGTCATGGACAATGCAAAAAATAGTACTTTATCTAATGAATTTGAAAGTAATAATGATAATAAAATGAAAATATATTTTGACATAGATGGAGACTATTTTAATGATAATATGGTGCATGGCTTTGTAGACTTGATGTATATTGTAGTAATGGAAGACAAGATGATTGTAATAGCACCAACTAAAGATAATCATCCACTAGGAGGTTTTAAAGACAAGGACTCAAAAGAGATAAATTTTACAACACTTTTATTTAGAAATCCTCATGATGAAGATATTACTTCAAGATTTTCATGACAAAAAATAACATAATGGGAACTATTACATGTTAATCATCAATTCACATATCAACTTACCAACTTGTTTTTCAAAGCAAAAAAAATAATCATAGATCAAGTTGGAAAGACCATGTGGGTTTGAATTAGGAAGGGACAACTAAATGGAATATTTTTTTTGGCAAGAGATGTCAAATACAAGCCAAACTTAGAAAATTTGCTTAAATAAAAAATTGGATATATAGATTTCAAAATAATACATATATCACCTGATTACTTGCAAGCTCTAAAAAAATCATTTTTCATGATACATCAACTAATACTACCAATATTTTTTTGACTTTTTCAAGTGCTAAACATCATTGTCATCTATTGATGCATGCATTGATACAGTTACATCTAAAATATAATATAAACAATAATCATGATTTGGATGAACTTGAAAAAACAAATAATGATTCATTTCTAATAAGAATTGATCCAGTAACATGTACACGCTATTATAGATATTACATCGATGCATTAAGACAATTGATATACGATGATGAATTATTGCTAGGCAAAATAATAGACTATTTTTGTGTGATAAAATTTCATCAAAGGGGAAATTATCATGATCATAGGTTGGTCTAGATAAAAGATACACCAATATGTGGAAAGGATGAAAATTTGATAGTTATAGATTTCATAGACAAATACATAACTTGTGATACTGACATTCTAGAAAGGGACGTGTGTAAATTATACGTACACTATCATATTAGAAGTTATAGAAAATCAAAAGAAAATAATTTTAGATACAAATTTACATATTTTCCAATGCAAAAAATAATTATTCTTGAACCATTTGGAAAAATAAATGAGCTTGCAATTTCATCATTAAAGTGAATTTATGAATTACTAGGCATAAAACAATACATTACTTTATATGGATTTTACACTTTCTTTCAAGATCTAAGTATTACCAAGTCTGAATACATAGAAATAATACAATGTATAGTAAAACATCTTACCATATTCCTTGTTCATAGACTATAACAAGCTTAAAGCAATAGTTTTATAAAAAACATTCCATGTTTGTGGCAAGCCAATATAAACATAGTTTATACTAAATGCATATGCTGCAAAAATATACTATAGCTTATATATGATAAAGGGGAATTCAAAGACCACACATGTTTTTAAACAAATATGAAAGTAACATGGAAAAAAAACAAAGATGTTATCCATATGTGACATAAGTTTTAAAATTTAATACTAAAATACCAATAAATTTTTGCACAACAAGATGTCCATTTGGTATTATCATTGCCATTGAATCAGAGTTCAAGAACATGTATATTCATAAACACATCGACTTGATAAATGGAAATTTATCTTAAATCCTTCAATTCTCCTTAGAAATGAACCAGATGAGTCTAAAAATGTAATATGCCAATCTCTTATAGACTATTACACTGCTTAGCATGTTAACATTTACCACATTTGCCTAACAAAATTTATTTCCCATTATCAAAAATATGGAAAGCCACTAAAAATTAAAAAACTCATGTTATACACTTTTTTAATTATAAAAAATATCTTGATATTGAAAAATTATATCTTGAATGACTATTGTTATATGTCCCCTTTAGAAATAATGAAAACATTTTGAAACAAAATCTTGAAACATGAAAGTAGGCATATAATTTATAACTTGACATTATAAAGTTGAATGAGGCCAAGTTCAACTTTGATGTAAATTATACCTGGGGAAACATAGAACATGTTTCTTTCCAGGTTGAGGTCAATGTTGTTGGCACATATGGTACTACATTTGCTTCAAATATAATAAAATCCACGTAAGAATAATATTATCTGCACATGGCCTTTCCATTGACAAACTTTGTACCCTACAAGCAAATTTTAAAATAATTTGAAATTGGTCACTGTATATTTTTTATAACAATGATGAATACTATAAATGTATAAATATGTTGAACAATGAAAAAGAAATAATTTTAAAGGATGTTTCCTAAAAAAAAGTCTTAAAAAACCTATCCATTGTACCTATTTTTGACTGGAGATGTAGGCACAAGAAAGACTTTTACATTAAAATGTATATATGAAATGCTTATTTGTATCTATTCCTTTTCTATAGATAATAACCCTTCTTATCCAAATGTCCTTATTCTTGCATATAAATGAAAGGATTCATACAATGCCAGTGGCGTGACATTGCATTATGCATTCCTATTACCATTTGACAAGTGAAAGCTTATACCATTAAATAGTGAATGTCTATATGCATTATCTACACACTATATCCAATTGTGTATAGTTTTGGTTGATGAGATATTTCTTGTAGGTGAAAGAATGTTATATTACATTGAAAAATAATTATGTGAAATTATGTGACTAATAAGAATGTACTTTGGTAATGTTGACATTATATTTTGTGGAGACTTTTATCAAGTCTAACTTGGAAATGATTGCTTGGTCTTTGAACATCCAAAAATGAATGGTGAATTATTCCCATACTCTTTTTGGCAAGAGAACGTAAAATTTTATCAGTTGCAATGAACCATGAGGTAAAATGATGAAGTCTTTAAGTTGATACTGAACATAATATGTACATGCTATCACATAATAAATGATATAACATATATTAATAAAAAATGTTTTCATTTAAAACTAAACAATCCTTTATTTCTATATCTCTTTTACTTAAAGACTGATGTTAAAGCACACAATAAGTAAATGCTTAAAATTGTTCCTCATAAAGCAATTGTTATTGTTGCAATAGATAGACAATATAATAAATAGGATGAAAAATAGGGACATGCTAATGTCATATTCCTGTTGACAAAAATTACATTCAAACATAATATGCTAATAGAGTTGTTTGCTAGGAATTATAACATGCAAGATAGCCTAGTCAATGGTATGATGGCATATTCATAATGTATATCAAGGAATAGAACAATGACATTGTTTGGATTAAATTAAATGATATTGATACTAGACATTTGTAAAGAAAAAAATAGACTCATCTATATAAAATTCATGTTGAGATTGATTGGACTCCTATATTTTAAATCTCTAGGCTAATTCCCATTTATGAAAAACACATAATAATTCAAAGCTAGTTCCTAATACAACTAGCATGTGCATGTATATTGCATAATTCCCAAGGCCTCACTATATATGGTATTGTGTTTATTGAGTTTAGCATAACAAGACATGGCTTAGCATATAAATCTCTCTCTCATGTAAAGATCATAGATTAATTATATTTTCTAACTCCACTTACAAAAAAAACTTTGCAATCAACCCAAAAATTTATATGGAGAGGTAAAGAATAGGATCAGAGACAAAATGGACATTGGAACATAATATTCAATCACATATATCATATTATTTTATTATTATATGTTCCTTGAATACTCATTATCATTTTCCTCGTGTAGAAGACATTGTCAATGACTATGACTTGATGAGATGTGATGTGTTATGCTTATAGGAAACATATGTTGCATCTAGCAATTTATTTAATCGTATCCCAAATTTATTCATTTATAACCTGAAACATAACATCCACGATAACATGATACGTGTACAAATCCATGTCATCACTTCAAAATTGATGCAATACATTAAAAATGAGGTGCAAGGATTAGCAATAAACATTGAAATGCATGGACATGAATCTATAATTATTAACTTTTATGCATCCCCAACTGCTTCTATCTTGGATATTATCAATGTTATTGAAAAAGCATTGTTAAATATAAGTACGTGTAAATAAATCTATATATTAAAGGATTTTAACATTGACATGTCTTTGTCAAACAAGTCAACAAGCCTACTTGAAAAGCATATGTCAGCTTCTAAGATGCATTTCTTACCACATAGATATAAGCATATTGGAAGCAAAATCATAGACCATGTTTGGATAAACACAAAAATATAACATAATAAAATAGAAATAGGAGAAACATATTGGATTGATCATAATAAATTTTATATGGTCATATATAATGTTACTTGATCACATGAATTAAAATCAAGTTAATATATATCTCACTACTTTGAAACTTAAACATTGTGTGTTTTTCTATTCATAATCTTTTCTATCTATATAAATTTATACTTTATGTTTATAGAATTTATATATAAATCAAATTGAGAAAGAATTATTTTATTTCATATGTTTCATTGCCTCACTTCTTTAAAATTGTATGTGCATTGTTCATAGCTTGTTTATTTACAAAATATATGCATTGAAACAATTAAAAAAAACCATTTTATCTCAAGAAAGGAAAACAAGATAAAACATGGATTCAATAGTGGATAGTCTTATCAACGAAGAAGATCTTCAACAATAATAATTAACTTTACCCATGACTATTCAAATAGAATCCCTAGAACAATAATTTCAAAAATGGTAGGTTTTAAATGATTTATCTTTTTTTCATTATTGCTTCATCAATACTATTTATGTGAAGAGAAAGAAATAAAGAAACAAAAAGATAAAAAAGAGAAAAATAACGTATTACTCATACTATTTTTGTTGTTGTTGTGTGCTCCAATCTCTCAATTCATGAAATGTCCATGAGATTTGGTTTTCCCTAAAAAAGAAGATGAGGACAACTACAAAATTTCATCCTTCATTTTAGGACTAATTTGGGATCAACTCAGGGCACGACTGCAAGTATTTGACTTCACAAATGGAGTTTGTGTCAATAGTCTATTAGAGATGTAACATTACCACCAAGTTCTTGAACATATGTCTAATTATCAAAGATTATTATGGGAGTTTGAGTATTATGATTTTCTATTTCAAAACATAAGGGGAAAGGGTAGTTCAATCTTATAAAACAAACACAAAAGGGAAGGGAGAGTAAGGCAAAAAAGGGAGCCTCCAGGTCTAGAATGAAATCAATACATTGATCATCAAACCAAGTGACCTTTCTATAATTATAACACTATAGACTGAGTTTAACTAAAATTAGAACTTGAATAACCCATAAAGGGAAGAGTCTGAGGGAACTAGAAGTATACTTCAAATATGATCCCTCATTAAATATGAGAATTAGGAGTTTATTGTAAGCTACACATAAATTCCCTATGGTAATTTGTAGGTTAACACACAAATTAACAATACTAAAAAAGGTAAATGAGATAACTAAATATGAGTATTCCATGAAAAAGAAGATGGGGAAAACTACAGACTTTCATCCTTCATTTTGGGACTGATCTAGGATCAACCCAGGGCATGACTACAAGTATTGGACTTCACAAATGGAGTCTATGTCAATAGTCTCCAAGAGATGTAACATTACCACCAAAATTTTAATATGTTCTTTAATACATGTCTAATTATCAAAGATTATTATGGGAGCTCAATTATTATGCTTTTCTATTTCTAAACATAAATGGAAAGGGTAGTTCAATCTTAGAAAACAAACACAAAAGGGAAGAGAGAGTAAGGAAGAAAAGGGAGCCTACCGGTCTAAAATGAACTCAATACATTGATCATCAAACTAAGTGACCTTTCCAAAATTATACCACAATAGACCAAGTTTCACTAAATTTCTACCTCCAAGAACCCATAGTGGGAAGAATCTGAGGGAACAAGAAGTAAGCCTCAAATATGATACCTCACTAAATATGAGCATTAGGAGTTTATCGTAAGCTACACATAAATGCCTTATGCTAATTTATAGGTTAACACATAAAATAAAAATACTAAAAAAGGTAAATGAGAGAACTCACACATTGATTATAATAGATAAACTCATAATAACCATAACATACATAAAGTAGTAGAGTATTAATCTAATTAATCTAGCATTGACAAGCATTCAAAATAGATGAAAGATAATTGAGACCCATAACAAACCCTTTAATAAAAAACAAGAATTGTATTCATTAAAAAAGTGATTGATGTTATAATAATCAATCTTGTCCAACTTTACATTCAATAAAGATGAAGGAAAAAATGGGTGAAATCATGGTTATAATCTGACATCATTTTTTAGCAAGATTTTAGTTGACCCCTAAGTTATAACACATCTTTGCCTTACATAGATGAGGATGGAATTTGCCTCTAAATAGTGTGAGAATCCCATCTTGGGCCATGATGAAGAAGCATGATAGTTACAACCATAATTAAAACTCAAAATAAACAAATCCCCTTAAACCCATAAAATATCTATGAGGGACCACTTAGTTGATACATAAAAGTGGTTGTGAAGGTATGGATCATAATTAATTTGATCTTGTATCTCTAGCCTCTAATGCAGATACCAAAAAGTTTAATTCTTTATTTAATTTGGTAAGGTTCATTGGAGGCTCCATAAATATCACCCTGGC
Organism: Torreya grandis; assembly: GCA_037957365.1. Lineage (NCBI taxonomy): Eukaryota > Viridiplantae > Streptophyta > Pinopsida > Cupressales > Taxaceae > Torreya > Torreya grandis. The sequence goes on along the minus strand of JARHVA010003891.1, from coordinate 1,275,407 downwards.
TTGAGTCACTAGCCTCTAATAGACCTAGAAGGGTGCTTTCATTAAAACTAGGACCCTAGAGACCTGATTGATGATTACTATGGATTGTGTTAATAGCTCCAAGACCACCTAGGCCCCTTGATTTTTTACTTTTTCAAACTTCTCCCTCATGTCCTAGTTGAATTAACCTATGTGGACTCCAAATTATCTATATTTTAGTAGGGTACCATGTAGGTGGAATAACATAGTTATATTTACCTCCTTTAAGTAGGTTAATATTTTCTTTTTTCCCTCTTTCAAAGGTATAGTTATAGTACAATCCATGGATAACCACTCCTCTATATTTGCCTTCATGTTTCTAGGGTACATTTGATATAACCCTATGTATGAAGCTAGAATTAGTTTCAATTCTAAGAACATGCCTTTATTAATCACCACCACCATCTTCTTACACTTTCTGTCTATCTCTGCAATCCTCTCCAAGTAAGCTTGAGTCTATTAGGTAATCACATTGGTCTCAGCCAAAGTCTCCACTACCTTCCCAATAACTAAGAAGAGTAATAAGAGGGCATCTTTGACCTACCTAATCAATCCAATGAGGAAAGATATCTTCACCTAGGCTTCCAATGTCTAAACCTATCCTTTCATGTCCTCAAGGAAAATTTTTAAAATATCATGAGTTGATCGAAGAACCAAGAGTGGATCTTCAGCCATCCTTTCATCCCTAATGGAAATCCTCATCTCAGTGAGGGAGAATAGATCCTGATGGGTCTATTAAATCATTATTTTCCCTTCCTAGATGAACTTATATGTTAATATCCTCTTCATGCTCCCCAAAGTTTGGTCAAAGCTTCACTATATATCTAAGTTGACCTAGATGGTCATTTACATTACATCCAACAATGGGATCATTCCATAGGTTATGGGAGGTATATGATGAGTTTATATGATGGTGGTAAAGGGAAGAGGATGAGGTGGAGTGAAAATGGATAAAGTGGAGGGGTTGAATGAGGAAAGCAGTGAAGGTGAAGGGGGCATGGGATTGAAAGGAGGATGAATAAAAGGGGAGGCATATGGTAAAATCTAAGCTCACCATAGCTCTTAGGTCATGCTCATTTGATTGGTAGCTACTCCCAAGAGAGGGGAATTAAACATAAGGGAAGATATTGGTTGGTCAAAGACAAATCCCAAGATGCTTTCGGTGATGAAAAGAAGATGCCATGGAGCAATGTGTTGAGGTGTTATGGCTGGTGCCAAAGGAACCATTGATTAAAAATAAGGAGGTTGGATTAGAGTATATGGCCTTTGACTTATAGTCAGAATGTGAGCTAAATTTTGATTTTTCTTAGGCCTCTTAGTTGAGTTGACTATAGATGTTTTAGTAGGACTATCCAAAATAGTGAGAACTATAGGGGATGATGGTGGAGGATCAATAATTATTGAGGGAGGCATTAAGATGACTAGAGAGGGTGCCAAGATAGTTCCTTTCACTAATGGTATGATATCAATGGTTATAGCTATGCTCTCTAATGGAGATGCACTCAATGGTACCTAGACTGAAGGCAAACCCAAAGAAGGCACTGTGAGAATTTTGGGTTGTGAAATGGATGGGGTAGAGGAGAACAAAGAGGTAATAATTTTTGAAAGGACTAAGGCCAAAGGGAATCGATTAAATAATGGAGTGGGTATAATGGGGAAAAGAGGAGGCACCACTTGGGGGCTTGTGGGAGTGAATATAAACTTGTGGGTGTTGGGACTAGGAGTTAGAAAGAGGCAAGAGTGAGGGGTGGAAGGGAGATGGAAGAAATGGGAGGTGTAATGTGTGTAAATTATGTTGTTTCCTATTGGAATCCTCATTCTAGGATCACCCTCAAATTTTTGGTCACATAAAACCTTAATATATGTGCATCCTAGGGTTGAGGTGTTGATGGTTGAGTTAGTTATGCTTGGGCTACCTATTGTCAAGTAATACAGGTCTAGCCTGGTCATGACCAAACTATTAAAGTTGATAGAGGAGGTAGAGGTGGAGTCAGGTCATGAGGAGTGACTATAGGAGGTAGAGGTAGAGCTGGAACATGAGGAGTAGGAGCTATTGGAAGAGGTAGAGCTTGAACTAGAGCATTAGGAAGAGAAGGTGGTAGAATGCCCTAAAAAATCCTCTTAGAGATAAAATGAGGAGTCAGTGTTGGATCCTTTTTAGATTTATCAATAACTAGAGGGGGAGTAGATGGACCCACCTAAACCTTCTTCCCTTTATTTTTCTTATTCACCATGATTTATGAAATACCTCTTTGTCATTGATGGCATTTAAGTATAATTAATCATCATCCTCTATTTGATGTTCATAGTTGATATTAAGGTAGGACAAACACCACACTAATTTAACTCTGATCATCCCCTTAGGGTCCTAATGTTGTATCTTGGCTCTATCTAGGGTGAAGGATTCGTGCCTGGCCACCATCTTCTAGAGGGGAGGGAAGGCCTTATACACGTGGTACCTAATAGTGATTAGGAGTAATGGGAATGCATTCTAATGATGGCCTTTACAAAATCCAAAGATGCACTCCATCAATTGGTAAGTGATATCCTAATCTGCCTAATGATATATAATAAAATATGGTAGGTGGAGGGGTTAATTGAGGGGATCACAATGTCTTCTTGATAGTGCTAATAGTTCCCAATGGTGGTGATGGAGTCCTAGATGGCTTATGATAGATGGGGAATCAGGGTCTTATTTATCACATTGTAGACCAAAAAATATAAGTACTTATAGGTATCCCACATGTGATTTTGGAATTGGTGGCCATATAGTTTGAAGAAGACTACATGGACCGTTAATCCCCTAAAAACCTATACATGAAAAGCTAAAGGTTTGAAGGAGAGCATCCTACAGAATACATTCTCAAGGTAACTCATAATATGTAAATTGACTCTAGCTCGAGAATCCATGATGGCATTGACCAACTTGAATTTGATCAATCTTCCCATGTTTGAAACTTCTAAGTGTGTGAGGATCATATGGAGCAGGGGCACCCATAATCCATTAATGTGTAAGAAATCCTAGGCCCAAAAAAATTGGTTTAATAGAATCATGTCTACCTAAACTTCATCCTAAAATGTGTAGACTATGTATGTATTTATGTCCTCCTCGCTGACCCATTTAACATCTGTATTCTTAGGCTAGTCTTGTAGGATGTCATATATTTGGTAGGTATCCTTCTAGGCCTCCACTACTGTAACATCATAAGAGAAGGTGTAATCCATGAGGGATTAATACACCTTATAGGTATTCTTAGATCTATCAAAAATATGGTGTTCAGAGATGGGTGAGCATGCCTAGTCATGGACCCTATCCTTCACTCATATGGTGGTGAGAAGGAGGTTGTTAAACAAGTCATCACAGGGAAATTCGTTTGGCTTAGACATATCCTTATGAAGTCTACATTTCTTGTAGGACCAAAGGGCATCCTAATTATTCTTGTTGGTCATTTTTAGAGCTTGAGTCTCTGAGCACCTACTCAACTACTTTGAACATATCATTATAGTACTTGAACATGGTTAAAATAACTGGGAGTATAGTATTAGAGTACTCAGGATAAGCCTTTGGGTTTGAATAGGATGTAACCATCATAGCAGGATGGAGGGGAAATAAGAAGGTTTTGAGTGTAGGAGGCAAAAAATAGAAGAGTATTCTATGAGAATTTGAAAGCTAAGAGTTGGAGTGCTCTCAAAGGTATACATTGGTAATTATTAGTGTGCTTTCCTTAGGATTTTATAAACTCATGAAAATAGCCTCTTGTATTAATGGCATTTGGTAGCTCACTTTCTACAAATTCAAATTTGATTTTGTGGTTGGATCTCCTCTCTTTATTTCTAAATTTAGAGTTAAATTTAGATTCCACATTCCTCTGTCACCATATGAATTTATCCACAGTAATGGGATGCTTTAAAGATTTCTAACTGGGCCTAAATTTCTATTTGTTAATACCCAATGTGTGGTAAGCATGCAGTCACATTCCTTAGAGGCTTTCAAGTTAATTCTATATTTAAAACATGTGTCATCTACTCATTAATCTTACTATCAATGGTCAACACCTAGGCACTACTTCATACTCTATATCATACCCTTAAGAAGGGTGAGGTGTCACTTAAGGACATGTGGCACTTTTTGATTATTTCTTTGGTCTTATTTATACCCTATTCTAACCCTTCTAGGGCCTTAGGTGGATTCTAGTTCATATGACTTACTAGGCAACATGGTGCCTTTTGATTAGGTTAGGCTCTCCTAGGCTTTGACATCTCTGATAGGTTTGAGGACTAACTACTCTAATAATTAGGTAATGTGTCACATTTTGATTAGTTTGGGCTCTCCTAAGATTTAACATATTTGACATGTCTAGGGACTAGTTGATCTGACAATTGGGTGACATGGTACCTTCTAATTAGGTTGAGATCTCCTAAGCTATGATATATCTAATAGGTCTAGGGATTGGCCACTCTGACCACTCAATGATATGTCACCTTTTAATTAGGCGAGGATATCCTAGGTTATGACATCTCTAACCAATATGGGGATTAACTATTTTGACAACTTGATGACATGGCATATTCTAATTAGGGCAGGCTCTCTTGGGCTCTAACATTTCTATGAAATCCAAAAAAACACTAAGAATTAAAATGACATGTAATACACTTAATACTTACTCATTTATCATTAAGATTTTGATTTTCCATGAAGGGTGATGGGTTTGTTGTTTTGAGAAAGGAATGAGACTCTGGGAACTTCCATAAAAAGAAGATCTACAATGTTAGCACCCTAATTCATAAAATAACAAGTCTAACTTACTCAAAAAGTTAAATAAGGCTTGATATTACTTGGGTAAATCATGGAAACACAAGATTCCAAGGATTTTAGTTTAGGCAAAACTGACAAGAATAAAAGGGAGGACCATAAAACTCAAGTTCTTGGGATTTTTCAAAGTGGTCCCCTATTTTGAATAAAATGGGGTGTGTTGGCCATAACAAATGGCGACTTCCATAGGGTAATTGATGATAAGTAGTTATAACCCAACCAGTTTAATTTTCACTTGCCACACTGAACACAAATTATAAGAGTTATCTTTATACATAATAGAAAATCCAAGGCACTAAAGTCTCAAAATAACAAGTGGAATACTGAGCTTTTACCCTATAGATAGCCACCAGTGTGTGTAAGAAGTGCTTTTTCATTTGAGTAATAGAGGCAAGACTGGTTATTAGGCTTCATCTTGGGTGTTGATGGCATGATGGCTTTTAGGGGAGATGGCTAGGGCATTGATTTACTTCCAAATGAGTATTCATAGCTTTTATATAAATAATTTTAGTCCTATTCATGGCCTTACTCCACTAGTAGCTAAGATGGAAATCCTACGGTGGAGATTGCATGTATATCCCTTTCAAGGTAGACTCATAATTTATATTCAGCATGTTTTTGTTATCCTTTTCCAAGATTCCTTGTGAAAATAATATAATTTATTAGTCTAATTTATTAAGGTTTTAGGACCAAGAAAGGGCGAATGGATGATGAGGAAGCTTTGAATACCCATCCAGTCTTTGATTTGCTTGGATAATCTGGTATTCTCTTGAAATGTTATATTAAGTGCAACTTGGTGGATGTATTAGATGTGGGTTGTTTTACAATCCACATGTTTTTTTAGAATCATTGGCCTCTTATAGTTGAAATGTTAAAAGCTTCAATTACCATCTCTGAATTACTTACATCAAAGGTTTCAATTTTCAACAACCTTTCCAAGCTTTGGCCATCACCTAGAATAGATAATAACAAGTCCAAGTGTCAAAGGAACATTATAAAACAAAGAGGAAGCTAGATGGGAAAACACAAAACAAAAGAAGACACACAAAAAATAAACCTATATAATATATACATTACTGACCCTGCTTGGATTACTCAAAGACTATGCTAGAGGGGACAATTGAGAAATAGTGTTTTAGGAACTGCCCATTTATTGGAAGTGGTAGCTCATTACCCTCGACATATTTGAGATGGAAGGAATTATGAGCCATTATTTTGGTTGTTTGTTGTGGGCCAATCTAGAGGGGATATAATTATGAGTGTTGGCCTTTCTTCTAATGAGCCTTGTACCATATTAGGACTAGGTCAAATATTGTGAAGGTCTTGATCTTTTCTCTCTTATCAAACCACCTTTGATTGTATCTTAGTGTTTGGTAAATCTTAACAAGGCTTCATCCCAGGCTTCCTCCAACTGAATTAGGTTCAAGAGTCTGGAATCCACCTATTTATCTAGCTCTATGAGTTATTGTATGAACTTATAAGTTAGTAGTCTGAGCATGACCGACATGACTAGCTCTAATCCATAAACTAGAAGTAAAGGAGATATTTTGAGGGCCTTTTTATAATTGGTGTGGTTTACCCATAGGGTAAACTTTAGCAATGCATGTCATTCTTACGTATTTTCTCCAACTAATTTCTTGATGGCATCTATCCAAAAAAATTAGTGGACTCCACCAATTTGTTCTTTTGTGGGTAGTGATTGGATGAGAAATTTAGCATCATACCATTATCATAGGCCCATTTTATGAATTCTATGGATTGAAAGGCATAACCATTAACACATACCAAAGAGATGGGGACCCCAAAATGGGTGGCTATGGTATTTTTAAGGAACTTAATGAATTCAATAGTGGTGCTTCTTTTAGTTTTAATTACTTCCAACCACTTGGTGTCATAGTCCATGCCCATAAGAATGAAATTATGGTTGGATGATGAATTAGGGTTGATGAACCCCACAAAATCCATCTCCCATTGTGTAAATGGTGTAGAATTCATAACAAGTTGCAGTGGCATTGCTACATTGTTTTTCTTTTAACAAATTTTTGGCACTGATGGCAAAAGTGGACATGGGTGTGAACATCCTTAAATAGTGTGGGCTATTAGTAGCCTTCCTAAAGAACTTTGTGGGCCATGGAATTTACTATAGGGTGGCCTACTTTAATTTTTTCATGGAAACTTACAATTATTTCTTTGGCATCTTCTTGTGATACGCATCAGAGATAGATCCATTCATGGTTCCTTCAGAAGAGAACTCCCTTCTTTAGCATATATTGTGCATATTTTAACCAGAGGGCCCCTTAAATGTGTGGTTGAGTCTCAAAGGTGCATTTTCATAGATTAAAATTTTCATGACTAGGGTGTATCAATCTGATTGCAGTACCCTCTTTTGGTATACTTGGTGTAATGTAATCCTTGGGTCTATCTCTATCATTAGCTGAGTAAGGCCTTATCCTCTAACCAGTTTGGCCAATTTGTTTTCCAAGCCATACTTTTATAAAAAAAATCATCCATTAGCCTCTTATTTTTCCCAACTCATTATAATCTAGCATCTATTTTATAGTCTGGTCTAGCATAATTACGTTCACATTATTTTAAAGGATGTAATATCTCAATTTATTCACTACTTTGACTAGGGCGTAGGCATGCTTCCCTAGGGTATAATATTCAATCTCAACATCCTTAAGTTTAGTGCTCATAAAATCAATGGGGTGATCTTCTCCCTCTAATATTTGGGTGAGGAAAGCAATAATGGTGTGATTTAAAGCAAAGGGGTAGATATAGATATCATACGTATAGTCTGAGATGATTGGGATTGGGGCCTGAATAATGGTGTCTTTAATATCCTAAAAGGCCTTCTTGGATTTCATATGCCATTCAAATTTTGCATCCTATTTCAACATTTCATTCAAGGGTTCTAATATTTCAATAAATCCAAAAATATTAAAAGCATTAAATATATTAAAAGCATTAAATATATTGATTAGGTCCCAATCCCTATGATTACACCTCCTAAGGTATGATAGCTTGCATTAAAATTTAGTCTTCATCTGGTTGACCACCATCTCAAAATCACTAAATACTCTCAATTTATTTGCCTCATATTTTAATGCAAATTGCAATCTGAAGATTAGAGTTTCATACTCTGTTAGGTTATTTGTGCAGGAAAATTGCAACCTATATGATGATAAATTTTTTCTCCCTAGGGGATATATAAAAAGAACACCAACCCCACTACCTTATTTAGAATGAGATTTATCTATATAAAGAGACAATAGGCTAAGTAGACTTGGGTTGTGACTAGTTTGATCTTTGGGTGGCTTTATGATCAATGTGTAGATGCTTAGGTCTAAGGAAACTAGGTTCACCTTCTCATTAATGGCATTGTATTCTGATATCATGTGTTTCATGTAAGGTTCTCATTCTACCTATATTTGGTTGGCTACTCCTCTCCATGACAACCACATATAGGATATATTTTTTTCCATATACCCATTTAGGGCTTTGGACCAATCTCCACTACTTGAATGTTTATGAAGTGTTGTGTACTAGGCTTAGAATTCAACTTGAAATAGACATTGAGTAGTCCACCTATCACTTTTAATTCTCTCTTGTCTATCTAGACCACTACCTTGTCTAACTTTATGGGGAAGAACCTGAGCTTATCACATATGCCTACTAGCATCACATTAGCTGAGGCTCCTGAATCTACTAAGAAGTTATGTATATTATTTCTAAATAACTAGATGGTTAAGAGGAAATGGGGAACCTCCATCTTATTTTTGTGAATGAACACATTGGTGTGTGTTGTACATGGGTTTGGCTGGGACTATGGGGTTAGTTTTTGAGTCAAGGATTTCAATAGGAGGTCTTGTTTCTCTATGATTTGAGCAAGCTCATGAAGTGTAACATTGGTCTTGATCTTTTTCATATCTTCCACTATGTTATAACCTCTTTTACTTTGGACCAGTGGGGTTTCTGTAGGTGCCTTAGGTTTTTGAAGTCTTAGAGGCGGGGGATCATTCCTATCATTTTGGTCTGGTGGGGTTGCACCATTATTAAGGGGTCAAGGTAGTAAGGGGATGTTATTGTTGCCTATTATATAGGGCATAATTTCTCTTTTTGAATTGTTGAAACACTTACACCTCACTAATACCCTCCTCTTGCTCATTTTATTCATGGCTAGGGAAATTCATGGTATCTACTAGGGGTTTCACCCAAGTTAGACGATTCAAGATGATTGGGACCACCTCATATTATTTCATTTCCTTATGGAAGATCTCAAAAGTAGAACCAAACTCGGTGTAATCTAGATCCCCATGTGTTATCATCTTATGCACGTGAAACCACTTAGGTAAGTCTATTTTGAATATATTGATTTTGGGAAGCCTATTGGGTGAAGGATTTAGGGGGTTTTGAGGATGGTTATACTTCCTGCTTGGTCTTTGATATGTGAAGTTTTTTTGGAAATTTTTACATTAGAGTTACTCACTTGCCTCTATATCCCAAGGAAATCATTGTTGATTTTTTGTACCATCTGATAAATGACATATAACTCATTCTTGGTGGACTCCTTAGGTGTGGTTTGGGTATTGTTAGCTATGACCAATGTTACCTAGTTTTTAGTTTGAGGGGTTAGTTCATGACCCCTGAGCTTAAGTAAACCTAATTGTTGGTTTGAAGTGAGATGACCTACTGAGATTTGATGCATTATAGGGAGAGGCTAAACCATTGGGACATTATGATTAATGTTGGGAAAAAACCTTAATGTGGGCATCTATGGTAGCACATTGGGAGTGTGGGTCATCATATGACCTTGAGGATTTAGTTACTTATCTACTTTTATGGCCCCTACATAAGTTGAGGATATGTCTGCTATGGATATGTCCCTCCTTAGGAACATGGTTTTCTAAGGGTCTATCACATTCTTACACATTTCAAGTACTAATTGAGGGTTATGTTGATAAAGCACGGTGACCCAATTGTACATATTCTAAAACCTAGCATTGAAGTTCCTAATAGGATCATTAGGATCCATTTTGATACAAGCAAATTTTTAATACAAGATATTAATGTCTATCACTTACCCAAATTGGGTAAGGAAAGTAGTGCTAAAATGGTCCCAACTTAGTATAGAGTCTTTAAAAAGGTTGAGGAACCAATCATATACTAAGTCCATTAGCATAGAGGGGAAAAGCCTACATGTTACATCCTTGTATTATAAATTTATAAGTATCATGGTAGTTTTATAAGATGTTATGTGTTCTTCCATAGTTCATCCTAAGCCTAGGGTGAAATGGGGAAGATACCTCTCAGGGTTCTATTGACTGAATTTGACCCAAAGCCAAATTCAGGTCAACCCCTACTATTTTTAACTTTTAAAGAAGGTTTCATGTCCTATGGGGTCTCATAATGGTCTAAACATCTTACTTATCCTTCCCCTAGTCCTTGCATAAGCTCATCCCTCTTGAAAAGGCCTAGTCAACCAAAGTCAAAGTTGTTCAACCTTGGTCAAAGATGGTTAAAGGATCAAATTGTGTTTAAAATGTTATAATATGGATTTTAAAATGTTTTAATATGTTTTCAAGTCATTAATTAATCTTTCACCATATTTCATGTGCAAAAAGGGTCATTTGGCCACATTTTTAGCTCAATTAATGACATGTATGGATTTTTCCAAGCAAGAAATTTGTCACTAAGTTTTGGTTCAGTGTGGGAGAGGTTAGATAATGTTAGGCTCCATTATATGATAGTTATAGAATCATTTGTGATCAAGAAATGGTAGTTTTCCTTGTTTTTAGGCCCTTTTGGGCACTTGTACGGACTCCTAGAGTTCACTTGTAGCTAAAAACATGGTGGTGTGACTCTTCACCTCCCCATAGGTCATTTACATGTTTATATTACATATATTACATAAAAATTATCATTTATGATTGATTTTATTCATTTTTCATTGGCAAGCCAAGGAAGGGAAAGCTCAAGCACTCACTATGGACCATATAGGTGGAGTTGGGAGAAGTGATTTTGGGAGTGGATTGTAATTTGAGTGAAATTAATTTTTATAATAATAAATTTAAATTTGGTGGCTCCTCCTTTATGAAAAATGGCTAAAACTCCATGCAACTTTTTATGCATGTTTAACCATGAGGGGGTGTCTTTTTGAAGTTGTTTCAAGTTTTATTGCTTTAGATTGATGGGTTTATGTATTTTATGTGATCCTTCATTTTTTTCAAGACATCTTCATGCTTCTTCTTGTTTTGGAAAGCCCAATGTCTAAGAAAAGCCTCTTCTAGGCTTGTAGGTGCTCTAAACTATTTTTCTTTCACTTGCAACTGCTTCAGGTGTTTTTAAAGAGATTATCCACATGGAATATAGTTCCATGAGGTGTTTAATGTGTTTGGATTCCTATTTTAAAGATGCTTCCATTGGATTACACAGTCCCTAAATGGACCAAACAGAGATCTTAGAGCTTTTTTGGGATAGTATATGTCATGATAGAAGGAGATTACAACACCCTTGGTTGATTTATATAGTATGAATATATACACACATTAACTATGCCAATTTTTAGATCAAAATGATGAGTGGAAAATGGATTTTGAACACCTTGAAGTTGGCAAAAAACTACTGAGATATGACAATGAACTCTATAGGGTATTGATGAAAAATTGACTTTGCATTTCATGAGGATAGTTTTAGACTATGTTATTAATGGATACCAAATCCTAAATGACCCATAAAGTAATGATAAGCTAATAATATAGATAAATTTGTATTTTTGGGGTTTTGACCCCTAATGTACCCTCCCCTATCTGTACAACAAGCCTAAGACAAGCACCTACAACCAACACCTTGGATAGTGGCCTAATTTGACTTATACATGGTGTTTTGAAGGTTCCAAGGTGAAGAGGTTAATTAAAATAAGGGTTATGACCTTATAATGAATCAAATGGTCTTCTCACATCAAATTAAAAGGAGAGATACCCCACATATGCACCTACAGGCCTGTAGATTGGCACATACAACTGAGGTAAACATTAAAGTTAAAGGTAGGGTTTTTCCTTATATAAAATGAGTTTGATTGGTGTATTTGGTTAAAATTAATGAGAAATTACCTCAAGGATAGAATTATTTACCTCTATGAAACATCCATAAGGCCTAATTCTTGCCAAGAAGGCACCTATAGGGGCAAAACATGGTTTCAGTCCAATCAAGGTAGAAGTATCCTCCTTGAAGACCTAAGCATGAAATGATGATAGCTTGAGGATTAAAAAGTGAAACCAAGTAATGAAGAATATATAATTATATATAACATGGAAATTATCTCCACATACCATGACCAACATCACAAAAGACACCTAGAATTAGTATAGATGATTGTCTCAATCTTAGCAGTTAAGATCCTAGGTTGTGTTGGAAGAAGCATAAGGATGTTTTGAAGATTAAAGGGTTGAATAAGAGATGGGGAAAATTTAAATTACATTTGAAGGTACATAGGAGCATATAATAGTGTATTTTTAACATGGATAAGGTCCCAACAAAGAAGCAAATATAGTCAACCCTACCTACCCTGCATACATCCTTTCCTAAAAAGTATACCTTGTAAATTTGAGGAGATAGAGGTCTTAAATTTGAATTTGAGGGATGAAATTTGGTAAAAAGTACCCTTAGGAGTCCAATAATTTTATCCAATCATTAATTTTCCAAGACTAATAGTGAAAACCCTCTCTATTTTGTCTCAGATAAAGGGCAGTTTTAGAATGTATGAAGATGATAATTTTGAGGAAAATGGTAAAATTGATTATCAAAGGGAAAAAAAATCTCAAATAAATATTGGATAAGATGGAGGGGACCTAAAAAAATCTAAAACAACTTTCTAGAAGCTTTGGAATCAAATAGGATGCTCTAACCAAGAAGGGTTATAGTCATGCATGAAAGAAACCCTTAAGCCTAGAAGCCAAATTGAGGATCATGTGCATTTTTGACCTTATCCATGATTTTCACTTGACAAGTTCATGCTTACAAGGGTATTTTAGATGTGGAAGCCATAAAAAATTATATGGACTCCATCAGTCTACTTATAGACTCCTATAACAAAACTAGATAATCCATCAGTATAAACCTTGTATTAGGACTTGATGGTAAAAATGAGCCTAAAAGTGAATCTAGATGGATGAATTTGACCATGAGTGCTAAAGAGAAGTTGTTTCCAGCTCCATGAATATCAGATCCATGGAGTCATATTGTATAAAATCCATATAGGTGATGTAAGAAACAAGTTTTCTTGACATTTTCTTATTTTTTATAGGTCCTAACGATGATCAATGGATGCCAATCACTCGAGAGGATAGCTTGGCACTTGAATCAACTCTCCATTCCATTTCTAGATTTTGGAAATGCCCATAAGTGTCCATGATAAGCTTCTCACTTTAGCTAGTCTAAAATGAGAATAGTGATCACATAGTGAAAAGAGTGGTAACTCAAATTTGGAGGCATTTTAAGGTGTTTTGGATGGAGTTGATCATATGAGGTGTTCTAACATGTGTCCTAAAACCCCTGGTATGGATCAGTTACAGAAGATACAAATATTCTAGTGCCAAGTATCAAGACAGGCCTATTAGAGAGTGATCATGGTTGCAAGGTGAGGATGAGCTTGTGTAAGAGAATGTCATGATGAAGAAAACTCCCAATGAAAGTGGAATAATATTTGTAACTCCCTCTTCTCCTCACACATGAGACATTTGTTGACCACTTGCTTTGGAGTTCTCAAGAAATCTGATGATGAAGGCAATTTCCAAAAGGAAGAATGATTGAGAGGATTCCTATGCCACACTTGGAAGAAGAGGCTAATTTGGGATGTGACCAAGTAAAATTCAGTTTCTTGACCTCTCTTACACCTCATTCTCATGCTTTGTAACTGATGGGATAACTTTGACACTTGTTATTGTGCCTCTTCAACTTCTCTCTTCTCTTTCTCCTTCCAAATTTTTTAAATGCAAGCCATTTTAGCTTTACAGAGGATTTTAACACTTGTCATGGTAAAGCCCTACCAAAATTGTACCTTGATTTATACTTAAGCTAATGAGAAGCAAGATAGTTATACTCTAAGTCCATTTTCACTACATGTTGAAGTGTTCCATCTTGAACGTCAAGTATATATTGAGTTCATCTTGTTTTCATGCAATCCTTGAATGTGTTACTACAAATGAATTCTCTCCTAATAGGTTTATTGAAGTGCATGTTGCTGCAATAGACTCTTGAAGTGTGTATGAGTTTGGTAGTGTCATATCTGACCTTCCCTTCACTTGCCTTCATTTTTTGAGTTGTTATTTGCCTTCATGAGAAACACTAATGCTATGGATTTCCATTAATGGTGTTGAGGCTAGTTTGGTTGTCTTAGTTCATTATGAAAATTCTAAGTGTATGAATAGAAGTAACTCTTGGTGTATCACCTCCTATTTTAGGTTTGATTTATGGAGCTTTCTCTCCCTTTTCACTGATAATAGGTAGTTTTAGTATTATAAGCACATCAAGTCATATATAGGGAGCTAGCCCTTTAAATCTAGAGGTTTACTTCCACTATAGGTGCCCCATAGATCTAGAAGTATTCCCATTTTGGTCAAATATTGAAGAGTCTTGAAAAACCTCTTATAAGGTGAAATATTTGGAGACAATAGTTCTAGCACGCCTAGTGGGACAAGGTCCAAATAGTGGGAAGATTGTTGGTGTGCCTTCTCTCCTATCAGCTTTTAGAAGTATCCAAGAAAGCACCAATGGCAACTCCAAATGAAATTCTAGTTGTAAGCAACCCATATATCTATTTATAAATATTTTTATCAATTCTTGTCTTTTCATGTCACTTATGAATTTGATATGAATGGATATGAGGATAATCCTTACCATACACCTCTCTATCAACCTTTTTATGACCCTTTATATCATTCTCAATAGTCCTATCAAGAATACCATCCTCTATATGAGTCATGGTAGTCCTATGGTCAATCTAGTCCCTTTCCAAATGAGTATGTTGTTTTTGACCAACCATATGACCCATATTCACCTTAGCCTTATCATGAGGATTCAAGTAACACCATTAGTTAGGAGTCAAAATATGAAGCTTTTAAAACCTTGCTTGAAGAAATCAAACAACCCAATCAGTTCATCCAAGCTTACTACACCTCTCATTCTCAAAATATGTGGGTATTTATGCCAAAGTTTCTAGAATTGGAAAAGCATATGAGTGTGATAGATAAGTGTTGTGATGAAACTCTTGGTGGTCTTGTGGATTGGTTAAGAATTTCAGTTATATTATTAATGGACATGTGGAGGTATGTTAAGGAAGAGAATAAATATGTCATTAGTGAAGTACTATCTATGGAAACAGAGGCTTTTAAATGGTAGATTGATATGTTAGAGAGATGGGAAACTCAAGATACTATGGAAAAAGTTGCAGCTATAAAAGAATCTCCAAAAAGCTATGAAGAACCTCAAGAAGATGAGGAGGATGATGAAAACTTGTATGAAGAAGATCTCCTTCCTATTTCTCATCCTATCTTACCTCTCCCTCAAGATCCCATTCAATAAGTTTCACCCATCTCCATGCCCATCAATGAACATCACACTCCATCCCCAACCCATAGACCTATATATCTCTCTTCCACCATTCCTCTCCTTGAAGAAGAACCTATTCAATCCTCAAAAGAGGCTACTAGTTCCAAGCTTCCAACTTGGGACCAAAATATGAATTCTTGGGGAAAGAAAGAGGTTAAAGGAGAAGTCTAAGAAGATGATGAAAATCATGAGATGGTTGTGGAAAAAAGTGATGTGCCCTCAACCCAACAAAGCCTTGTTTTTATTCAAGAGTCATTTCAAGATCTTTCTCTTTCTTCCATGTCCATTAATGAGCCTCTCATTACACCTTGCATTATTTCTTTATCTCATTCATCCATTTTCCACCCTCCCACCCCATCTCTTCTTGAAGAAGAAACTCTTTTAAGGGAAGCATCAAAGGAGGAACAAATTTAGTTTGCAGCAGAGCAAGAGGATGACACAAGTAATGATGAAAAAGATTTTATCATTGGAACTCCACTTGGGGCTATCAAGCATAACTCACCCTTCTTGAACCAAGAGAAAGAAGACTAAAATGAAGTTATAGCTGCTCATAATAAGGATGGGGATAGACTTGGAGTGAACCATATGACCAAGGATCAAGATGATGTGTTTGAAGAAGAAGTTCATGAGGAAGAGGTGATCCTTGATGTGAGAGATGACAAAGAAGAATGGCTGCAATAGATTGAGTTTTTACAAGAGTTTGAAGAACTTTACAAGGTTGAAGGCAAAGTATATGAGAAGATAGATTAAGAATTCTCCATGAGATATAATGATAAATATTGTGAAGATTAAAATAATCTCCTTGATGAGCTTGAAGAACTTACAGTTGATAAACCACTTGTCCATTCTTAAGACATCATGGGGAGCCAAGAAACATGATTTGATGAGGCATCATTAGATCATTTAGAAACTAAGGAGTATTATGAAAAAGCTGAGGTAGTTTCAGTGTAAGAATAATTCATATTTATAGGTGATTTGTTTGAATTTATCTTAGCTGCATTGAAATCCATGCCAAGAAGATTGACCAACACCATGAGAAAGATGAAGGCTTCCTTGCCAATGTTCAAATGGAAATATGTCTCATGTATCCCTTCATTATATGAGGCAAGAAGAGTTTCAGACTTTAACTTTGATCTATGAGGGAGATATTATTTTAAGATAGTGTGTGTTTATTCTAGTTTTGTTTCAATTTGTTGTTGTGTTAACAACGTGCTCTTGAGGCACAAGTTATGTGTTTCCTTCCCTTTATTGGTGTGTGTCTTTGATTTTGTGTGTGTGGGTCAACCAAATTGTTACCATTGAGTCAAAGTTATATTTAAGTTAATTTTATTTCCCATATGTGTGACTCCATGCCCAATGGAAGGATTAGGCAACTAGTCTTAGGCATAGCTGGTAGCCACCCTTAGGAATCACCAAGAATGTTGACCGAATTTGACCCCAAGTCAAATTCAGGTCAACCCATACTATTTTTAACTTTTAAAGAAGGTTTCATGTCCTATGGGGTCTCATAATGGTCTTAAAATCTTACTTATCCTTCCCCTAGTCCTTGTCTAAGCTCATCCTATTGCAATGGCCTAGTCAACCAAAGTCAAAGTTGGTCAACCTTGGTCAAAGATGGTCAAGGGATAATATTGTGTCTAAAAGGTTATAATATGGATTTTAACATGTTTTCAAGTCATTAATTTATCTTTCACCTTATTTTATATGCAAAAATGGTCATTTGGCCACATTTTTAGCTTAATTAATGACATGTACAAATTTTTCCAAGCAAGCAATTTGTCACCAAGATATGGTTCAATGTGGGAGAGGTCAGATAATTCTAGGATCCATTAGATGATATTTATAATGTGGGAGAGGTCAGATAATGTTAGAATCCATTAGATGATAGTTATAGAATCATTTATGATCAGTAAATGGTATTTTTCCTTATTTTTAGGCCCTTTTGGGCACTTGTATGGACTCCTAGAGTTCACTTGCAGATAAAAACATGGTTTTATGACTCTTCACCTCCCCATAGGTAATTTACACATTTATATTACATATATTTCATAAACATTTTCATCTATAACTCATTTTATTAATTTTTCATTGGCAAACCAAGGAAGGGCAAGTTCAAGCACTCACTATAGACCATATAGGTGGAGTTGGGAGAAGTTTTTTTGGGGCTGGATTTTACTCTGAGTTAACTTCATTTTCACAATAATAAATTTTAATTTGGTGACCCATCCTTTACGAATAATGGCTAACACTCCATACAATTTTTTATGCATGTTTAACCATGAGGGGGTCTCTTTTTGAATTTGTTTCAAGTTTTATTTATTTGGATTGATGGATTTATGTGTTTCAGTTGTTCCTCAATTTTTTTAAATACATATCCATGCTTATTATTGTTTTGGAATGTCCAATGTCTAAGAAAAGCCTCTTTTAGGCTTATAGGTTCTCCAAACTATTTTTCTTTCACTTGAAACTACTTTAGGTGTTTTGAAAGAGATTATCCACATGGAATATGGTTCCATTAGGTTTTTAATGTGTTTGTATTCCTATTTTAAATATGCTTCCATTGGATTACATAGTCCCTAAATGGACCAAACAGAGATCCTAGAGCTTTTTTGGGATAGTATATGTCATGACAGAAGGAGATTCCAACACCCTTGGTTGATTTTTATAGTATTCCTATATACACACATTTCCTATGCCATTTTTTAGGTAAAAATTATGAGTGGAAGATGGATTTTTAACACCTTGAAGTTTCCAAAAAACTACTGAATTATGATAGTGAACTCTATAGGGTATTGATGAAAAATTGACTTTACATTTCATGAGGATAGTTTTAGACTATGATATCAATGGATATCAATAATAAATTATCCAAAAGGTAACTATTAACTAATAATATAGATAAATTTGTATTTTTTTGGTTTTGACCCCTATTTTACCCTCCCCTGTGTGTACAAGAAGCCTAAGACAAACACCTAAAGCCAACACCTTGGACAGTGGCCTAATTTGACTTTTACATGGTGTTTTCAAGGTTCCAAGGTGAAGAGGTTAATTAAAATAATGGTTTTGACCTTATAATTAATCCAATGGTATTCTCACATCAAAATTAAAGGAGAGAGACCCCATATATGCACCTACAGGCCTGTCGATTGGCACATACAGTTGAGGTAAATAGTAAAGTTGAAGGTGGGGTTTTTCCTTATATCAAATGAGTTTTATTGGTGGATTTGGTGAAAATGAATGATAAATTACCTAAATTATAGTATTAATAACCTATATTTAACATCCATAAGGCCTAATTATTTCCAATAAGGCACCTACAGGGGTAAAACATGGTCTCAATCTAGTCAAGGTAGAAGTATCCTCCTTGAAGACCTAAGCATGAAATGATGCTACCTTGAAGGTTACAAAGTGAAAAAAAAATAATGAAGAAAATATCATGATATATAACATGTAAATTATATCCAAACACCATGACCAACATCACAAAATACACCTACAGACAATATAGATGACTGTCTCAATGTTAGCAATTGAAGATCCTAGGTTGTGTTGGCAAAAGCATAAGGGTGTTTTAAATATTAAAGGGTTGAATAAGAGATGGTGAAAATTTAAATTGAATGTGAAGTTATGTAAGATAATATAATAGTGTATTTTTAACATGGATAAGGTCCCAATAAGGAAGCAAATATAGTCAGCCATGGCTTCCTTACATATAGCCTTTCCTAGAAAGTCAGCCTTAGAAATTTGAAGAGATAGAGATCTTAAACTTGAATTATAGGGATGAAATTTGGTATAAAGTACCATTATGAGTCCAATAATTTTAGCCAATCATTAATTTTCCAATACTAATAGTGAAAACTCTCTCTATTTTGTCTCAAAGTAGGGGTAGTTTTAAAATGCATGAAGATGACAATTTTGAGGAAAATGGTAAAATTGATGATCAAAGGGGAAGTAAATATTAATTTATGATTGGATAAGTTAGATGGGACTTAAAAAAATCTAAAAAAACTTTTTATAATCTTTATAATCAAATAGGATTCTCTAACCAAGAAGGGTTACAGTCATGCATGAAAGAAACCCTTAATCCTAGAAGCCAAATTGAGGGTCATGTGCATTTTTAACCTTATCCATGATTTACACTTAAATAGTTCATGATTTAAAGTTATTTTAGAGATATTTAATCCATAATAAAAAATTTAGACTCCATTAGTCTAGTTATAGACTCCTACATCAAAACTATGGACTCCATTTGTATAAACCCTATTTTAGGGCCCAGTGGTGAAAATGAGCCTAAAAGTACATCTAGATGGATGAATTTGACCATGAGTGCTTAAGATAAGTTATTTAAATCTCCATGAGGATCGTATCCATGGATTCATATTGTATAGAATCTATATGAGTGATGCTAAAAACAAGTTTTCTTTAAATTTTCTTATTTTTTATAGGTCTTGAAGATGATAAATGTATGCCAATCACTTGGGAGGATAGCTTGGGACTTTAATAAACTCTCCATGAAATTTAAAAATCTTGGGAATGCCCAAAAGTGTCTCTGATAAGATTTTCACTTCAACTAGTCCAAAATGAGAAGAGTGATCACATAGTGGGAAGAGTGGTAACTCAAATTTATAGGTCTTTTAAGGTGTTTTGGATGAAGCAAATAATATGAGCTGTCCTAACATGTGTCCTAAGACCCATGGTATATATTATTTGGGTAATATACAAATATTATAATGCCAAGTGTCAAGACAAGCCTATTGGAGAGCGATCATGGTTGTAAGGTGCAAATGAGCTTATGTAAGAGAATGTCATGATGAAGAAAAATCCTAATGCAGGTGGAATCATATTTTTAAGTCCATCTTATCCTCACACATGAGACATTTTTCCACCACTTGCTTTGGAGTGCTCAAGAAAGCCCATGATGATGGCAGTTTCTAAAAAGAAGAATGATTAAGAGGATTGTTATGCCACACTTGGAAGAGGAGGCTAATTTGGGATGTGATCAAGTGTAATTCAATTTCTTAACCTCTATTACACCTCATTATCATGTTTTTAAACTTATGGGATAACTTTGACACTTATCCTTGTCCCTCTTCAATTTCTCTCTTATCTCTCTCCTTCCAAATTCTATAAATGCAAGCCATTTTGGCTTTATATAGGATTCCAACTCTTGGCATGGTAAAGACCTACCAAAATTTTACCTTGATTTGTACTTAAGATAATTAAAAATAATCTAGTTATACTCTAAGTCCATTTTCACTATGTGTTGAAGTGATCCATCTTGAATGTCAAGTATAGATTGAGTTCATCTTGTTTTCATGCAATCCTTAAATGTGTTGCTGCAAATGACTTCTCTCCTAACAGGTTTCATGAAGTGTATGCTAATGCAATAGAATTTTGAAGTGTGTATGAGTTTTTTAGTGTCATACTTGACCTTCCCTTCACTTACCTTCATTTGTTGAGTTGTTATTTTCCTTCATGAGAAACACTAATCCTAGGGAGCTCCATCAATGGTGCTAAGGATAGTTTGGTTGTCTTAGTTCATTATGAAAATTCTGTGTATGAATGGAAGAAAATATTGGTGTATCACCTCCTAGTTTAGGTTTGTTTTATGTATCTTTCTCTCCCTTTTCACCCATAATAGGCAAGTTTAGTAGCATAAGCACATCAAGTCATATCTAGGGAGCTAGCCCTTAAAATCTAGAGGTTTAGTTCCACTACAGGTTCCCTACACACCTTGAAGTATTCCCATGTTGTAAAAATCTTGAAGAGGCTTGAACAACCTCTTCTAGGGTGTAAGATTTAGAGACAATAGGTTCCTAGGTAAATCATGGAAAACTCCCAAGACATTAATGGTAGAGCCAGCTAACTAGGCCATCTTCAGATATGAACTTAGGAGAGGTTTTAGAGATAAACTAATTAGAATCGTGATAGGTCTAAGTTGGTTAAGCCTAGGTTTTCTATGAAAATGTGGGGGGAATTACCAGTCAGCCATGATGAGACTTAACCCTAGTAACCAGTAAAATTAACTCTAGGATGTTTCATAATCAAATAGTGCTTAGTACATTATTGTCAATAATAATAATCTCCACACACTCATAAAACTGATGGAAAGATTGAAATTCTTGTATTGCCTTCCTTCTAACACTAGCTCTTGTGTGTTTCTAATGTAGAGGTTCTTAGATTTAATCTCAACTTTATCCTTTTGACCAAACTCCCTAGGTTTTTTAACCCTACCTAGTAGCCCTTTACCCCTATTATCTTACTAGTATATAAAAAGTAAAATTAATTATGACTTATCAAAGATGTATTATTCTTTACCTTGTTAAGACCCACCTGTGTGTCAATTTTGGTGGCTTAATTCTTTCCCTAGGTCCACTTTCCTTCTTAGACCTATTCAATTAGCCCTTTTCTAGGCCTATTCACCTTAGATAATTAGAAATCCATACTACATGATCCTTTTAAACCTAAAACCCTATGATTCAGTTAGGGCACCTGTAATATAGTTAGATTAAAAAAATTGGGTCTTTTTTTATTGTTGTAACTAAATATATGCAACAAACCTTAAATTAGGGTTTTTGTGGCTCTATCACTCCTTTAGAGCACATAAAATTCAATGGTGAATGTTTGAGTGTGTTTCAAATTACTATGAGAGGTTTTTTAGGTCTGTCTTGACCTTGTGCAAGCCCTCTAATCATTGGATGCACACTTTCAATTCATTGTCTTATATTTCCAACTCAAGATACACTTGACTGTGTAGGAAAATAGTTCTCTATAGATCTATACCTCAATAAGAATGAATAATGCACATAGTAATTCAAAAAAATATTTAATAAAACATTCAACATGTTACAAAATATTACCTCAATATACCCAATCACTTGATCATTGGTTTAAGAATCACTTCTTTCCAAAGAACACATACACAATCTAATCAAATAATGACTGCTATAGAAACGAGGGTTCAATTTGTGCAAGTATTTGAACAACAAATAATATCTTAAATATATCTTGATATTTACCATCAAAAACAAAAATAATAGGCTAAGTAACATAAACCAATACAATCCCAAAGTCTTTACCCCTTAATATCAAAATACAATCTACACATAAAAGAACATCTTTCAAAATAGGGGTTTGTTTATGAATATGTTTGAACACTAAATGATTTGAATATTATTCCTTGAAAAGTATAGCCTAAAAATACATTCCTCAATCCTTCAATAACATTCATAATATTTTACAAATTCCTTTTGATTATCAATTTTGAAAACACAGTCTACAACAAAATAGGTAACTCAAGAACATGGGTCTTTGTTTTACCACCATCAACATGGATTCTCTCTTTCCTTTATCTCTTCAAATTATTCCTTTAAAAAACATGAAACCACATAGATTATATATCACATTTAATTTATTTACAAAGACTTACCAATTCATTATTAATTCCAAAATAGAGCGTAGTCACATATGCCTTCATTGAGCATTCAAAGAGAAACACTGTCAACATTTTGTGTGTATATAGAAAACAGGGCTAGAAGACTTTCACCAAAATTTTGAGATCTTCTCTCCATTATTACCTAAGTCTAACATTCTTGTTTCTTTGAATACATACCAAAATAACTAAGAATCCCACAATGATGTGCTTTATATCAAAGGTAACTACTCTAACTGATTCTTGCAAAACCTCTAATCCATTATTAAAAATGCTTCTTATGATCTTATGAATGAATTATGACTTCAAGAACTTAACCACACATTTAATTACCTATAATAACCACTCATATACCTATAATAAAGATCAGACAAACATTTCTTAGCTAAGAACATCAAAAAAACCTTTCATAACTTTCCCAAATATTCAAATAATGATTTTGGCTAGAAAAGCCAGAATTTAAATATCATACACCTTAAGACTATCTAAATTTCATGTATGGACTAATTAATACCTATAATACCTATTAGAAACTTAATATACTACTTTAATATAAAAATTAATCAACTTTGGGGCCCTTATAGGATGCCCATTCATCATACTACCAAGCTGAAAAATGTTTGCCATAGGTCTTGTTGATGTACTTGGTGTATGCTCCTAGATGAGTGTAATGAAACTCCTTATATAAGGTTTATTATTCTAATTATCTCTCATATAGGTCAACATGTTATTGGGTCCCATAATTATGCCTCCTTTAGTTCATATTCTTGAATAGTATACCTGGATATGAAATGAAATTATTAAGAGAAACATAGTTGTTATCTTCTTCTTGCCTTGCAAGTGTATACCACTCTTCTTCCTCTATAAAATAATTCACCTTTCCCTTATTTCCATGAGAATCTCCTACTAAAAATATTAATTCTTCTTCTTACATCAATGCTTCTTATTCTATCCACTTCACATAATGTAAAACATCTTCTTGGTCCTTACATACCTCATACTTATATAGACTCTTGGTTTGTTGTTGTGTAACACCATTATGACTACTCTTTATATCATGCATATACAAGGGATATGTATTCATTTTCACTATTCCATCTCCTTGATTTATCACTCTTACACTGTTATCTTGAAATTCACTTGACTATCTTTCATGGGCCTACTGAATATTGCCCAACTCATTAAAATTATTTTCTTGTTCAAGACTCCCTTTCAAACATTTGAATTTATCTAACATTCCTTCTTTGGATCCCACAGTCAACTTAAACTATTTATTCATCTCTATCTTGTCCTTTTCCTTGACTTATTCCACACTTTAGTTAATGGTTTTTTCCTTCTTACCTACACTTATATTATAAAACATATGGTTAACATCAATATTTGGAGCCTTCATGGCTCTCTCTAGCACTTCTTTATTGGACACTTCATTTTCCATCTTCTTATCTTGCTTGGTGTCATTCCCAAGCCACTTCTTATCTATCTCATCTACAATTTCTATTACTATCTTGCTATCATCTCTTTCATAGGTTTGGTTTCCCTTATTGTTTTGGTTATCTTATTTCTTGAGAACTCTCATAGGTGCTATGTCTTTTTCCATTTGAAAACTAATCTCTTTCTACCTCGTGATGACCTCTGTTGTCACCTTGTATTCTTTTTCATCCTCTCTTATGTCTATCTTTATGGGCTCATAACTCTTCATACTAACCATCTCAATATATCTTATCTTTTCTTCTCTCGTTGGTGCCTTGAACAACCTATACTTTCCAGGGATTTAATTCAACATTGCTTTGTTGCCATCATCATATCCTTTCATCTTTTCTTTCTTCTTCACTTTTTAATGGGACAAGTATGTGTATCTCTTCATGTTTCTTGATTTTGTATGTATTAGCTTGACCATCATTAATAGCCTACCTATCAAATTTCCATGGTCTTCCTAACAACAAATGACAAACATCTATGAGCATAATATCCTCCTATATGAAATTCAACCCAACTTTGCTCACTTACCAAGATTTGATGTCCCTTTTAAACCCATTCAAAATTATATGGTTGTGGATGTGGCATCCTCTTCAAGCCCAATTTCTAAACCATCTCTAAAGATAGAATATTATTAGCGCTTCCTCCATCAATCACTAAATTATAAACATTACCTTTTGCTTTGCACCTACTTTTGAATAAGCTTCTTCTTTGAGCTGGCTCTTTGACTTGCTTCCTCTACTACAATAATATTCTCCTCATGACTAAAGACTCAATTATTTATGATCTTATTTCCTCAATCACTTCTCTTGTACTCTGCTGCTACATACTTCTACTCATACTCAATTGACACTCTTCTGCTCTATGTCCCTCTTTATGGCAATGCCAACATTTTCTTTGAAACCTTTATCTTGGTACACTTCTCATATGACCTTCATCTCTTCCTAATATTCCATCTACAAATGATATGATCTACCATGCATGGTGTTTTACTCCCTTGGTTTTTTTAACTACTTCTACCTATAGTTGTGGTCTCTCTTAAACCACCTCTTCATTTCCTCTCTCATTTGTTCTTGGTTTTAAAGGTGCTACTTGACATTGATGCCTACCATTTCCTTATTATTTCTCTATTACTATTATTTGTACTCTCTCTTTGAGATCATCCTCAATAGCCTTCATCCCCATGACCAATGGGGTAATCAACTGTCACTTGGTCTATCATATTCTTAAACAAATCTTCATCTCTACTAACTCTCTCTATGAAACACTGTTCTTGGTTCCCTATCCTAAAAATCACCTCAAAAAACATGATTTTAATATTTTTCATAATCCACTAGGAAATTTTACTAGACTTTATACCAAAATTATGCAGAGGTTCCTTGGATTTAATTTGAGCCTTATCCTTTTGACCAAACTTACTAGGTTCTTTGACCCTTCTTAGTAACCCTTTACCCTTGTTATATTGATAATAATAAAAAATAAAAAATAATTATGAATTAAAAAATATGTATTCTTCTTTACATGGTTAAAACCCACTTGTGTTTCAATTTTGGTGGCATAATTCTTTCCCTAGGTCCACTTTCCTTCTTAGGCCCATTTAATTAGCCCTTTCTTAGGCCTAATTCACCTTAAAGCATCAAAAATCCATACCACACAATCCATATGAACCTAAAACCATGTGATCTAGTTAGGTAACCTATAACATAGTTAGATTATAAAATTTTGGCCTTTTTTGATAGTTGAAACTAAAGATATGCAAGAAACCCTAAAGTAGGGCTTTTGTGACTCTGTCACTACCCAAGAGCACATAAAATTCAATGGTGAACGTTTGAGTGTGTTTCAAATTACTGTGATAATTTTTTTAGGTCTATATTGACCTTGTGTAATTCCTCTATTCATTATAAGCACACTTTAAATCCACTATATTAGATTTTCAACTCAAGATACAATTAATTATGCAGGAAAATGGTTGTCTACACGTTTGTACCTATATAATAATGAAAAATTCACATATAAATGTGAAAAAATATTAAAGAAAACCTTAAACACATTCCAAAATCTTACCTCAATATACCCAAGCACTTGATCATCATTTTAAGAATCACTTCTTTCCAAGGAACACACACATAGTCCAATCAAATAATGACTGCTACATGAAATAGGGTCCAGTTTGTGTAAGTATTTGAATAACAAATGATCTCTTCAATATATTTTGATATTTACCATAAAAAAAACAATAAGAGACTAAGGAACATAAATCAATACAATCCCAAAGTCTTTACCTACAAATAACAAAATACAGTCTGCATGAAAGAACAACCTTTAAAATATGGGTCTATTTATGAATATGTTTGAACACCAGATGATTTGAATACTTTTCATTTCAACTTATAGCTTCAAAATACATTACTCAGTCCTTAAATAAAATTTATAATAGTTAACATAGTCCATTTGATTATTAATTTTTAAAACAAAGTATGCAACAAAATAGTTAAGTCAAGAACAAGGTATGTATCTTGATCCTTCAAGAATAGGGGTCTTTGTTTTACCACCTTAAATAGGGGTTCTCTCTTTACTTTATATATTCAAAGTCTTCTATTAAAAAATATGCAACCACATAGATTATATATCACATTAAATGAATTCACAAAGACTCACCAATTCATAATGAATTCCAAAATAGAGCACTGTCACATATGCCTTCATTGAGCATTCAAAGAGAAACATTGTCAACATTGTTGGGTGTCGTTATCCCCTTCATTTAATCAATTTATATTGATGTCATATTTAACCAGGGCTGTGTTTGAAGATGTATGCAATAAGAGGAATCATAATGATTTAGTAATTAAATGGAGGTATTTATATATTTTTCTTGTTCTGGGGGGTTTTTAATGTCTTAAGGATTTCTTGGTTAAAACCTTATTTAAATCAAACTATGCAAATTTGTTGAAAATAAACACATGTTGCAGGAATGAAATTGATTGCTAGAAATAAACACATGTTGCAGGAATAAAATTGATTGTTGGAAATAAATACACATTGTAGGAATGAAATTGATTGCTAGAAATAAACACATGTTGCAGGAATGAAATTGATTGCTAGAAACAAACATATGTTGCAGAAGTGAAAATTTAATCTAAAACACCTGCAAGAAAAAATTTAAAACAAATCTTAATTTTAAAGATTTGGAAGCATTTATAAATTTAACAAAGTTACCTATTTACTTTTGCTAATAGAAATATAAATACTGACAAAAATGAAGATCTTAGTCCTTTGGAGGAATGGACCCTTGCTTTGCCTAGAACAGGATTTGAACAATTCAATTTGCTTTCAAAATAGGAATGGCTATTTCATTGATAAAAATGTTTTGTATTAAAAATATACTAAGCTATCTTTTTTTCTCTCTATTCTTCTACTATATTCTATATTTTCTTCTTTTATATATCTATATCAGGTCTGTATATATCGCTGCTTTGATGGTTGTAACTATTTCATAGATACCATAGAACTAAATTGTGCCTGGAATAGATGCTGAATCAAGATGTGGTTGGATGTCCAGTTGTGTGATAATTGTCTTGATTCTACTAGTTCAAAAAATTGGGAATCTATTCCTAATTTAATGGGATCATTGATCTTTAATAGATCGCCGCCCATTTGGAATAGATCCTCATCAATTCCATATCTAGCCATAAAAGTTTTGGAACTTATCTGAAGGGGTACCAAAGTTAAATATAGAGTTTTAGAGCTAAGTCCAAAAATATGATAACTTGAAATAGTATGGTGAAGTTCCAGAACTAACTGTGATGGTTCCAGAATAGATTCTGCAGGTTTCAGAACTAACTGTGATGGTTCCAGATCAGATTTTGCAGGTTCTGTAACTAATCTAAATTGAGTCCAATGCTTCCAAAAAACATGTAATCCACTTCATATTTATTATTTAGCCTGATGATGACATTTTTTATTGCAAAACTAGAATTTTCCAACACACTTGTTAGGATGTCCAGCTGTGTGATAATTGTCTTGATTCTACCAGTTCAAAAAATTGGGAATCTATTCCTAATTTAAGGGGATCATTGATCTTTAACAGATCACTGACTGTTTGGAATAGATCCTCATCAGTTCCATATCTAGCCACAAAAGTTTTGGAACTTATCTGAAGGAGTACCAAAGCTAAATATAGAGTTTTAGAGTTAAGTCCAAAAATGTGACAACTTGAAATAGTATGGTGAAGTTCCAGAACTGACTGTGATGGTTCCAGAATAGATTCTGTAGGTTTCAAAACTAACTGTGATGGTTCCAGATCAGATTATGTAGGTTCTGGAACTAATCTAAATTGAGTCCAATGCTTCCAAAAAACATGTAATCCACTTCATATTTATTATTTAGCCTGATGATGACCTTTTTTATTGAAAAACTATAATTTTCCAACACACTTGTTAGGATTTATAGGTCTTTTAAATTGTTAGAATCACAATCAACAAAAGATGGCTAATCACATCCTAACTCATCTCAGATCAAAATAAAAGCTACAAAATGCAATCAAACTTAATAAAAAGAGAGAGTAAGATGAGGTCATTTATTATACATTTATTGGGAATATCCTAGCCTCATCATTTCCCCCATAGTTACTTGTTTGTAAGTCCCTTTAAAAACCTCATTCTTCAAATTTGGGATTGTATATCCTGCATTCCATTTGATTGCTTAGATCAAATGGATGAAACTGAATGTCCCAATGCTTTGACTCAGAAGTACTATACCCTACTCCTGCTTCTACTTTTCTTTTCTATTCCTCAAACTGAGTGGGATGTTGAAGTTCTCTATTTTGCCAAGGAGATATGGGGGTGAGAAGTAGAGGTGGCCTTGTCCGCATTCCTATCCATATGCTCAAGGGAGTTTCATTGATCCGAGGAATTATTGTGCATAAATATTTTGGCCTTTCTAAACTCCAGATCAAATTTGAAGGGAATATTAATTCCCTTCTTTTCAACGCCACCAAGAGAAATTCCCATCTTTTTAAACATGCATCATAGATATCAAAATTTTCCCTTTCATAAGCGGTGAAGACATCCATGCTTTGTTGTAAAATGAAAAGACAAGGTCCCTTGAATTTATCATTAAATGCATGGGATTGGAAATATGTAGCAAAGGCAAATGGATTACCATAATGAATTCTCATACAGAGACCGGATGAACTAGCCTTTGACCAATGCTCTAACTCCCTTTCTTTCCATGCAATTTGATTTTGAAGAATAGAGACAAATGCGCTAAGCTAGATTTCTCCTACATATAAATTGATCATAAAACCTGTATTTCTTTCTAGCATAAAATTGCAGAGGTAAAATTCACAAAGAAGGTTTTTCTATTATGTGTTAGCTAAGGAGTAGGCAGCCAAAAAATTAGATTCATCTTTTATTTCATGTGGAAGGCCACATGCTATCCTTGCCAACTGCCAACGAATGAATTATTCTTCTAAAAACATGTTATAAACAGGAGAAGGTCTTCTGCATGCAAGCAATTTCTCACTCATCATACAAACTATTTGTATTTTCACAAGACATTTCTACTTATCATTTTCCTCCTTGTAAAATTTGTCTTCCCATTACTTCCTTGCTTTCTCTTCTTCCGCCAGTTTGCCTTTCAAGTCTATATTGGATGTTTTGAGTTCACTGAGTTCTCTACATGTGTCATCCCATAACTGCTTGGGTGGCAAATAAGTCAATTCAATCTATGCAGAGACTATTGACACAGAGGTCTATATTGTACATTTTTCCTCATTCTCTATTAGTTGATTTTTAACTTCTACTAATTCCTCATTCTTGGTTGTGAGCTGGTTTGTTAATTCTGCAAGGAGCATTTCTTTCTATTCTAACTTGAGTTTGAGGAAATTCAATTCCTCATCCTTTTCCTTGATAATAATTTCTACTCAGTTCATCATTGTATTTGGGAAATTTTCACAAAAAATCTAGCCATCTTGCCTGTTGAAAGATATTTGCTACTTCTTCATCTACAAGGAGTTGGGTATCAGTGTCTATTTTTGACTTCTTTTTGATTCCCATGATTCATTTGTTTTTTCTTGAATCTTTCATAGGTTAGCTTGAAAATTGCTTCTTGATTATGGCTACAAAAATAGTGGATTTGGTTGCTATTTTGATGAATTCAGTTGTAGAATTATTGTACTCATATGTGAAACTACTATACTCAACTACAAAACTGTTGGATTCAGTTGCTTCAATCATAAGAATGATTTTTTTTATGGTTATCCGCCCACTCATTCCATCATCAATATCCTTCTCATGATTTTTCACATTTAACCATGATGTATAATAGATGACTCATCATATTAATCTTTCTAAATCAAGTCTAATCACACATGCAAACTTTCATTTAACCTTTAATAAGTTAAAAACACAATTACCATCATTGATGATGTAATCCCTTCATTATGAAGACACATCATCCCTAAAAAATGGTTAGAAAATAACTAGAATTCAAAAAGTTTTATTTGAATTAGCCATTTATTTGAGAAGATCAACATCATCACTGATTTTCAATTGATTCTTTATATATATATATATATATATATATATATATATATATATATATATATATATATATATATATATATATTTTATATATATATATTTATATATATATATATATATTAATTTTTTTATTATTATTTTGGGAAGAGAACGCCATTTACTAGTTTTCATTCTCTTCCCTTTATTTTAGATCTCTTCATCTGGTTATGTGATCATTTTGGAAGAACTGGGTTCTTCCATATGATCAAATTCTTTGCTTGCTTCAATCTGCTTCAAAAATTCATCTTTAGTAGGAGACTTCCTATAAAGTTTTAACCTGTGTCCATTGACCAAGAGTATTCTTCTACTGCTATCAATGGGAAGTAACTGGATAGAACCATTCTCAAATATCTACTTGATCTGATAAGGTCCCAACCATCTAGTTCTTAATTTACCTTTGAATTATTGGTACTTAGAATCAAACAGCAATGCCCAGTCTCCTACTTTGAATTGTCTTTCTTTGATATGTGAATCATGCCATTGCTTCCTTTGACCTTGGATTATCTTTGTCTAGTGAAGTGCTTCCATTCTGAATTCATCTAATTCATTGAGTTGAAGGATTCACTCCTTTTGAGCTACATCTAATTCAATTCCCACCTTAGCTACTGTCCTCAATGTTTGTAGTTCAAACTCAATAGGCAACAAGGGCTTTTTCCCATAGACTAACTCATATGGTGAAAACCCTGTTATGGTTTTCCAAGTTGTATTGTAAGCCCAGATAGCTTCAGGTAGTCTTTTTACCTAATCTTTTCTTTCAACTTCAACTATTTTAGTGAGGATGTTTTCTAATTCTCTATTTGTTACTTCAACTTGTCCATTTGCTTTCGAGTGATAGGGAGATGACTTCTTATGATTAATATAATAATACATTGTGAAGGCTTGGATCATATTGGACATAAATTATGGTCCCTAGTCTGAATTAAGCTTCTTGGTGCTCCAAACTTTACCATAATTATGTGCCAAAGGAAATCAACAACTACTTCTTCAGTGGCATTTGTTAAAGCCTGCACTTCTGCCCATTTTGTTACATAATTAGTACACACAAGAATATGCTCTTTTCCTTGTGAAGCAGGATTAAAAGGTGCAACAAAATCCAATCCCCATCTCTCAAATGGTTCAATCACTACTTGTGGTTGTAGAGGCATTTCATTGGTAATGGTTGGTTGTCCCATCCTTTGACAAGGATCACACTGCCTGATATATCTCTTCACATCTTTGTACAGAGATGGCCAATAGTAACCAGTGCCAAGTATCTTGTGAGCTGTTCTTTTCACTAAATAGTGTCCTCTACTTTTTTCATCATGACATGCCTGGAGGATGTCAAAAATTTCATCTTCTCTTACACACCTACGTAAAACCAAATCAGGACCACATTTAAAAGCATTCCATTTAACCATTTGAACTGTGCACTAGTTTTGAATAATTTTTTTATTTATTTTGTAGTGAAAGGAGGAAACTTCCCTATTGCAAGATAATTTTCCATGTCAGCAAACCATGGTGTGTTTGCTAAAATAAAAAAACAATTGTTCATCTGGAAAGTTATCCTTGACTGGATCTGGCTCCCTTGTACTGGTCAATCTTGACAAGAAATTAGCTACCACATTAGATTTGCCTAGATTTTCTACAATGGTAATATCAAATTCTTGTAGAAGTAATGACCATCTAATTATTCTACCTCCAACCACTAATTTGATCATTAAATATTTAATTGTTGAGTGATCTGTATGTATAATGTTTTATACCCTGTAATGTAATGTCTAAATTTATTGATTGCATAGATCACGACCAGAAATTCTTTTTCAGTGGTAGTGTAATTTTTTTAGTGGGAGTTAGATTTTTACTAAGATAGTAAATAGCATACATTCTTCCTTCTTCATCTCTTTGTCCCAAAACTGCACCAATTGAGGTATTTGAGGCATCAATTTGAATGTGAAAAGGTTTCTCCCAATTAGGTCCTTGCAATATTGGGGCAATTACTAATTTCTTCAAAAGCATGTTGACACTATTCATCCCAAAGAAATTCAGTCCTTGGTAAGCAATTTAAACATGGGGGCAGCAATTTTACTAAAATCCTTGATAAAATGCCTATAGTATCTAGCATGTCCTAAGAATGATTTGATATCTGTAGGAGTTTGAGGAATAGGCAAGTCTGAAATAATCTTGATTTTGTTTTGGTCAACCTGAATTCCCCTTTTTGAAATATGGTGCCCTAATATGATCCCTTCATCGACCATCAACAAACATGTCTCATGACTAAGAGACAAGTGATGTTCACATCTTGTTAATACTCTGTCCAAATTTTATAAGGCATCATCAAATGTATCTCCATACAAAGTAAAGTCATCCATGTATACCTCCACATAGTCATTTGTTAGGTCTACAAAAATTGCTAATATAGCTCTTTGAAAGGTTGTTGGAGCATTAAATAGTCCAAATGGTAATACCCTGTAAGCATAGGTACCCCATGGACAAGTAAATGTAGTTTTGTCCTGATCCTCAGCAGCAATTTGGATTTGATTGTATCCACTAAATCCATCCAAGAAGGAAAAATACTATTTACCTGAAAGGTTGTCTAAAACTTGATCTATGAATGGTAAGGGAAAATAATCTCTCAGGGTGGCTTTGTTTAGTTCCCTATAGTCAACACAAATTCTCCATTTCCAATTCTTTTAGGGACAATTACAAGAGGAGACAGCCACAGGCTATCTGAGATAGGGTAGATAAAACCTACTTGTAATAGTTTTTCAATTTCTTGTTTGATTATATCCCTTAAGGCTGGATTAATTCTTCTCTGAGGTTGCCTAACTGGTCTAATATTTTTAGTATAAATGTGATGAGTGTAGATACTTGGATGAATTCCTTTCACATCTCTATAGTCCCAAACAAATGATTTATTATGATTCTTTAGAACATCAAATAGTTTGACTTCTTCATCATTCTTTAACCAGCTATTAATATTCAAAAAAATTCCTGGTTGAATCTCAACATGTTTGGTTCTAGGATATAATGAACTAATTTTTTGAAAGGGTTCCATTAAGGTGTTTAATGGATAGGCATGTGGTAATAATAAATTATATGTAGCAACATCTCTGAAAGTTCCTAGAAGTAGAATGCTAGACAAAGTACAATAGGAAGAGTTATTATACTTATCTTGTTGTAGGTCAAACTCCTCATTACTGCTATTTTCCAAAAATTCTTCATCATCTCCTAATATCTGTAAAGCTGATGCTATAGATCCTTCCTCTCCCCAAGAGAAATTGTGTTCCCCCAGAGCGAAGTTATCTTCACTTGTAGAGAATTGGCATGGTTTTGGAACTAATTGTGATGATTCTGGAACTAACTGTGATGATTTTAGAGCTAACTGTGATGGTTCCAGAACTAATTGTGATGGTTCTAAAACTAACTATGATGGTTTTAAAACTAATCTTGACTGCTCTAATGATGATTGATGTTCATTTAATGAAGGATTAGCCATATCATCTATTTCCTGTACATGATCCTACAATATTATCATAGCCAAAGAAGACATATTTTTCTCATTAATACCAAGATTATCAACCCATAATTTCACTTGATTATCAATAAAAGGTCGTGCAAATAGATATAATGAAATTTGCTTAGAATTTTTACCATTTGAAATAGTCATATCACCTAACCTACAATCAATTAAGGTAGCAACTGTAACTAACCATGGTTGCCCCAAAATAATGGGATAACCAAGTGTTTTACCTTTTGGTTGTAATATAAGGAAGTTAACTGGATATTCCCATGATTCCACCATTACTGCCACATCTTCAATAACTCCTTCTAGTTTTTCTATAGACTGATTTGCCATCTACAATATGGTATTAGTAGGTTGTATGCCTATTAATGGTAATGTTTTCAGAGTGTCCACTATCATTACATTGATAGCTACACCCAAATCAATCAAAATGTTATGTATATCCTTATTCCCTATAGAAATAGAAATAGCAAGGCTTCTAAGATCTCCATATTTAGGTAGTAAGAGTTTCCTTGGTAATAAATCAACAAGTTTCCCATTTACCTGAATAGTCCTGGGGTAATATTTCTTTCTTCCAAGTTTTTTAAAACATAACAATTTGATTAATTTATTCAACTCTAGAATATCCTTAATTGCTCGTAACAATGGTATTTCAATATTCAATCTTCTTAGTTCCTGCACCAATTCAGATTCCTTAAGTTTGATGGTTTCTTTAAGTCTTTCTAGAAATGGAATCCCAGTAGAACTTTTTTCTAATTTTTTATCTTTTTCTTTGTCATCTTCCTAAGGTGTAACTATGCCAGGGGTTTTAGCTTCTTCTGTCATCTTAGTGATTATAATAGGTGGACTACTAACTATTTTTCTAGATCTGGTTTGAATGTTTTTACAATCCATTGTATTTAAATCAAATAATATTTCTGGTTCTATTTCGTATACAGGAGTTGTTTGTTTGTTTATTGGGTTTGCTACTAGTTGTGCTGACATTTATGTTTGGACTATGTTTTCAATCTATGGATTTTGTGTTAGAGGTCCCATTATAGTTTATTGGTTCTGATTTGGATATATTTTTCCTTGCACATAATTACTAGGGCTCCATCTAGGTTATGGCCAAGTATAAGGATTTCCTTGACCAGCCCAAGGTTGCTGATGTCCTTGAGTATTCCAAGATTGACTTACCCAATCTTGAGGATGCCATATGGGTTGAGGAGCCCAAGGTGGCTGTCCCCAAATTTTTGGTACTATTTGAGATACCCATGGAATCATCCAGGGATTAGGAGCTAGTCTTGGCATAAACTATCCTTGATTAGGTTGTCTCTACACAAAATTTAATTCTTCTGTGGTGGCTGATGTATTGGTTTGTTTGAGCTGATTTTTTATGAGTGGAAGAAGAGATCAAGCGTGAGTATCATGTTATTTATATTCACAGACAAGACATACTTCCATTTTATCTAAAGGATATTCTCTTAGTGCATGCTTCTTCCTACATCTAGGATAATACATGGCTAATGGTTCAAGTTGGGCATTTGCTTTAGCTTGCAATCCATCCATGGTGGAGGTTAATTGAACTAATATATTTGTTTTAAAATTTTCCAATTCATCCATCAATTTGTTCATATCTAAATTCAAATTTTTAACCATTTTCCCTTTTCTAGGTCATCCCCTTGTTCTTGAATAGTTTCTACAAACTTCTATGATTTCATCCATTCTTGGAATGTTTCCTCCACCAATTAAATCAAGGGTTTCTCTAGATTCATCATCCAGACCTTTGAGAAAAATTGTTTTTTTAAATCTTCTTGAAGTAAAATCCACATCTTTTACTCACCAAGAGGAATCTATCCAAATAATCTTCCATATTATCATCTTCTTCCTATTTGATTTTGAAAAATTCTTCCTTTCAATTTCTTCCTCTACAATAATCTTGATATTTGTCCAAGAAGACAGTTTCCATTTGTTCCCAATTGGTAATAGAATTAGATGTTAATCCCATAAACCACCTCATTGCTACATCCTTCAAGGTAGATGGAAACAACTTCAATTTTTGATTATCTGTCTTGTAATCATAAGTCTGACATAGTACTTTAAAATCAAACAAAAATTGGTCAGGATCCTTAAATGACATTCCTCTAAATGTGGGCAAATGTGCAGGTGAAATGTTTTTTATACTAGTTTCATCATCCTCGATATGAATAGGATAGGTAAAGGTTCTCTTAGGCTCTCTTACAGCTTCTCGTTCCATTTCTCTAGTATTCTCTAATTCCTTATCCCAATCAATGTGGTATGTGGTATGTTTTGGAGATGGTGAAAATTCAGGAGTAGGGGGTTGACTACTTAATTGAGAATCCAAACTTTCCCTCAATGGATCTTGAGAAATAAGCCTCCTTCTTATGGTTTTAATTGGTTCTGGTGACTAATCCAAAAATTCTAAAGATGCTAATTTTGCTTCTTGTCTTGAAGGAGATAATGGTGTCTCTAATTCTTGTTCAACATCTTTTCTTAAACTAGAGGATGATGGAATTTCTTGTTCAAAAATTTTGGGGAGAAATCTTCCCTTGGAATCCCGTGGTCTACTCATAAATTATGAAAATTTTATTTAATTACTAAATGAATGATTATGGCTCTTGTTGACACCTAATTATAAAATTCTAACTAGTAGTCCCTGACAACGGTGCCAAAAATGTTGGGTGTCATTATCCCCTTCATTTAATCAACTTTCTGTTGATGTCATATTTAACTAGGGTTGTGTCTGAAGTTTTATGCAACAAGAGGAATTGTAATGATTTAGTAATTAAAGGGAGGTATTTGTATATTTTTCTTGTTTTGGGGGGTTTTTAATGTCTTAAAGATTTCTTAGTTAAAACCTTATTGAAATCAAACTATGCAAATCTACTGGAAATAAACACACATTACAGGTATGAAATTGATTGCTAGAAATAAACACACATTGCAAGAATGAAATTGATTGTTGGAAATAAACACACATTGTAGGAATGAAATTTATTACTAGAAATAAACCACATTACAAGAATGAAATTGATTGCTAGAAACAAACATATGTTGTAGAAGTGAAAATTTAATCTAAAATGCCTGCAGGAACAAATTTACAACAAATCTTAATTTTAAAGAGTTGGAAGCATTTATAAATTTAACAAAGTTACCTATTTACTTTTTCTAATAGAAATATAAATAATGACAAAAATGAAGATCCTGGTCCTTTGGAGGAGTGGGCCCTTGCTCTGCCTAGAATAGGATTTGAACAATTTAATTTGCTTTCAAAACAGGAATGGATATTTCATTGATAAAAATGTTTTGTATTAAAAATATACTAAGCTATCCTTTTTTCTCTCTATTCTTCTACTATCTTCTATATTTTCTTTTTTTATATATCTATATCAGGTCTGTATATATAGATGCTTTGATGGCTATAACCATTTCATAGATACAATAAAACTGAATTGTGCCCAGAATAGATGCTAAATCAAGATGTGGTTAGATGTCTAGCTGTGTGATAATTGTCTTGATTCTACTAGTTCATAAAATTTGGAATTTGTTCCTAATTTAATGGGATCATTATCTTTAACAGATCACCAGCCGTTTGGAATAGATCCTCATCAGTTCCATATCTAGCTGCAAAAGTTCTAGAACGTATCTGAAAGAGTACCGGAGCTAAATATAGAGTTCTAGAGCTAAGTCCAAAAATGTGACAACTTGAAATAGTATGGTGAAGTTTTGAAACTGAATATATATGAAGTTCAATATGAAGTTCTATATGAAGTTCAATATGAAGTTCTTGCACATATGCCTAATTATCAAAGATTATTATGGAAGTTTGAGTATTATGATTTTATATTTCTAAACACAAGGGGAAAGGTTAGTTCAATCTTATAAAAAAACATAAAAGGTAAGGGTGATTAAGGTAGAGAAGAGAGCTTCCAAGTCTAGAATGAACTCAATGCATTGATCATCGAACCAAGTGACCTTGCCATATTTATACCACTATAGACTAAGTTTCACTAAATTTATACCTCCAAGAACACGTAGTGGGAATATTTTGAGGGAACTAAGAGTATGCCTCAGATATGATCCCTCACTAAATATGAGTACTAGGAATGTATATTAAACTACATATAAATTCCCTATGGTAATTTTTAGGTTAACAGACAAAATAAAAATACTACAAAAGTGAAATGAGAAAAATCACACATTGATTATAATAGATAAATACATCATAACCATAGCACACATAAAGTATCAAATTATTAATCCAATTAATCTAGCATTGACAATCATTCAAAATGGAGATGAAATATAATTGAGACATAGAACAAAAACTTTTGTAGAAACTAGGATTTGTATTCATTAAAAAAGTGAGTGTTGCTAAAATAATCAATCTTGGCCAATTTTATAGTCTATAGAGATCAAGGAAAAACAAGTGAAATCTTGATTATAATTTGATAATAATTTTAAGCAAGTTTTTAGTCGACCCCTAAATTATAATACAAGTTTTCCTTATATAGATGAGGATGTGATTCACCTCTAAATAGAATGAGATTCTCATCCTAGGCCATGGTGGCCACTCATGATAATTACAACTGTAATTAAAAATTCAAAATAAATAATTCCCATCAAACCCACAAAAGATCTATGAGGGACCATTTAATTGATACATGGAGGCAACTATGAAGGCTTGACTCCAAATTACTTTGATCTTACATCTATAGCTTCCAACATGACTACCATGAGGTTGAATTCCTTATCTAAGTTGGAAAGGCTCATTGGGGGATCCCTGAATATCACCTCAACTTAAGTCACCAACCTTTGATAGACTTAGAATGGTGCTTCCATTGATACCTAGACCCGAGAGACCTGGTTGATGCTTTATATAGATTATGTTGATAATTCTAAGACTGATCAAGCCCCTTATTTTTTTGGTAACCTTATCCCTCATGACTTGGTTGAATTGACCCATTTAGACTCTAAATTCTCCATGGTCTAATAGGGTGCCATCTAAGTGGAATAACACAGAGATATTAACCTTCTTGAAGTAGGTAAATACCTTATTCTTTCCCTCTTCCAAGGATCCACTACCTTCTTAAGAACTAATAAGATTAGTAAGAGGGAATCCTTAACCTTCCTAATCAGTCTAACAAGGAAATAGCTCTTCACCTAGGATTCCAAGTTCTGAACCTAATTTTGCATGTCCTCAAGGAGATTTTAAGACATATTATGATTTACATGGAGAATAAAGACTAGAACCTCAGACATCCTTTCTTCCTAGTGGTATTCCTCTCCTTAGTGAGTAAGAATAAATATTTACGGGTCTTCAAAACCACCATGTTCCCCTCTTGGATAAACCTTTGTGTTAATGTCCTATTCATGCTCCTTGAAGGTTGGTTGAAGCACTAATGTATGTCTGGGTCACCTTGGATGGTCATATCTTATGCCTATAATATTGGGACTATTACATAGGTTGCAAGAGGTGCAGGAGGGTAGCTAAGATGGTGGTGAAGCATAGAGGATGAGGTGGAGGGTAAATTGAAGAAGTGGAGGGGGTGAATGAGAAAATTAGTAGAGGTAAAGAGGGTATAGGAATGAAAGGATGATGAATAAAAGGGGAGGATCATGGGAGCATCTATTCTTTCCACTACTCCTAGGTCATGCTCAATCAATGGGTAATTACTACTAAGAGAGAGGTATTAAATAGAAAGGAATATATTGGTTAGTTGAAGATAAATCCCAAGGCACCCTTAATGATGGAAAGAAGAGGCTAGGGAGATATACACTAAGGTATTATGGTTGGGGCTATAGAAACTATTAAGTTTGATGAAGGAGGTTAGATTAGAGCAAAAGGCCTTCAAATTATAGTCAGAGTGTGATTTTCCTTCTACTTTTCTTTGGCCTCTTACTTAGGTCAGCTCTAAATGTTTTAGTAGAAGGACTAGCCATAATAATGAGAACTATAGGGGCCAATGGTGGAGGAACTCAAACTACTGATGTAAGAACCTAGATAAATGGAGGGAGAACTAAGATATTTCCTACCACTGATAGTATGCTCTTGATGGTGATATACAT
Source organism: Torreya grandis (assembly GCA_037957365.1). Classification (NCBI taxonomy): domain Eukaryota; kingdom Viridiplantae; phylum Streptophyta; class Pinopsida; order Cupressales; family Taxaceae; genus Torreya; species Torreya grandis. Next base: position 1,234,908 of record JARHVA010003891.1, on the reverse strand, counting down.
GTTTACTAATGGAGATGTGCTCAGTGGTACTTAGATTGAAGTCAAACCCAAATAAGGAACCAAGAGGTTTCTAGGTTGTGAAATGGATGGGGTAGAGGGGAATGAATATGTAAGTATATTCAAGAGGATTAAAGCTAAAGTTACTTGGGTAAATGATGAAGGGGGTGCATAAAGGAAAATAGGAAGCACTACTTGGGTGGCTTATGGGAGTGGAGAAAAACTTGTGGGTGTTGGGACCAAGAGTTGGAAAGTAACAAAAGTGAGGGTTGGAAGGGAGATAGAATAAATGAGAGGTGTAATGGGTGTAACTTATGTTATTTCCTACTAGGAGCCTCATTTCAAGCTCATCCTCAAATTTTTGGCCACTTTGAACCTCAAGGTTTATGTGGCCTAGGGTTGAGGTGTTGATGGTTAAGTTGGCTATGCCTAAGATGCCTATCATTGAGTAACATAGGTTTAGCCTAATCATGATTAGACTATTGGATCTCTTAGAGGATACATAGGTGGAGCTAGGGCATGATTAGATATTAGAGGAGGTAGAGGTGGATCCAAGACATGAAGAGTAGGATTTATTAGAGGAGGTAGAGTTGGAACTAGAACTTGAGGAGTATAAGGTGGTGGAATGCTCTAAAAAATAATCTTGGAGATAATAAGAGGAGTTAGTGCTAGGTCCTTCATGGATCAAGTAGGAACTTGAGGGGGAGTCGATAGACCCACCTAAACCTTCTTAACTTTATTATTCTTCTTCATTGTAATTTAGGATAATACCTCTTGGTCTTTAGTGGTATCTAAATATATCTCATCATCATCCTCTATTTTATGACCATAGTTGATATTAAGGAGGGTTGAATACTATGCTAAGTGAGATCTGATCATCACCTTATGGTCCCAATGCTAGATCTCAGTTGTTGTTAGGGAAAAGGAGTCCTACCTAGATGTTATCTTCTAGGGGTGAGGAAAGTCCTTATACATGTGGTGTCTAAAATTGATCAAGATAAGTGGGCATGCCTTCTACTAGTAGCTTATACAAAATAAAAATATTCCCTCCCATAGTTGGTAAGTGACATCATATTTTGTCAAATGATTTGAGATGAAATATGACAAGTAGAGGGGATAGTTGAGGGCACTTACAATTTTGATCAAAACGTTTTATTGGTAGTACTAATAGTCAATAATGATGGTGATGGAATCCTAGATGTCTTGTGATAGACACGGCATCAAGGCTTCATTGATCATATTATAGACCACTGGATAGATGTACTCATAGATGTCCTAGATATGATTCTAAAATTGGTGGATATATAGTTTATAAAATACTACATGAACCACTGAGCCTCCAAGAACCTAAATAGAAAAATATGAATGTTTGAATGAGAGCATCCCACATATTTCTTTCACAAATTATCTCATCATATATAAATTACCTCAAACTTGGGCATCTGTGATGACTTGACCAACTTGAAGTTAATCAGTCTTCCCATGTTTGAAAATTCTAAGTGTGTGAGGATCATATAGAGTAGGGGCACCCATAGTTAATTAACATGTAAGTAGTCTAGGGCCCTAAAAAATCAATTCAATAGAATCATGCTTACCTAGACTTCTTCCTAAAATGTGCATAATATGTAAGTATTTATGTCTTCCTTGTTAACCCATTTACCATGTAGGTTCTTAGCCTAGTCTTGTAAGATGTCATATATTTAGTAGGTATCCATCTAGGCCTTCACCACTATATCATACTAAGATAAGGTGTAATCCATGAGGGATTAATATGCCTTGTTGGTATTCCCAAATATATCAACAATCTAGTGCCAATAATTAGATGAGCATACCTAGTAATGGACCCCATCCTATACTCAGATGGTGGTGAGGAGGAGGTTGCCAAACAAGTTAGTTTATGGAAATTCCTCTAGCTTAGCCACAATATGAAGTCTATATTTATTTTTGGATTGAAAGGAGTCCTTGAATTTTTTATTGTTAGAGCCTAAGTCTCTAGGCACCTACTTGACTACTTTGAACATGTCATTATAGTGCTTAAACTTGGTTAAACTAATTGAGAATATGGTATCTCAGTACTTAGACTCAACCTTTGGGTTTGAAGAGGACATGAAAATTTTAGTGGGATGAATGGGAAATAGGAAGGCTATAATTGTAGGAGGTAAGAAACACATGGGTATTCTGTGAGAAGTAGAAAGCTAAGAGTTAGAGTTCTCTCAAATATATGTAATGGTAACCATTAGTGTACTTTCCTTAGGATTTTATAAATTCATTCAAATAGCCTCCTATATTAATGGAATTGGGAGTCTCACTTGTTATGAATTCAAATTTGATTTTGTGGCTGGACCTCCTCTCTTTATTTCTAAATCAAAAGTTAAAGTTAGATCCCATGTCCTGTCACCAACCAGATTTATCAATTTTAATAGTATGTTTTAAATATGTCTAATTGGGCCCAAATTTATATTTTATTAATGCCCAATGTATGGTATACATTTGGTCATGTCTATTTGAGGCTTCTTAGTTAACTCTTATTTTATGACATGTGTCATCGGCTCATTGCTCCTCCTACTAATGGTCAGTGTGTAGGCAAAACTTTGTACTCTATGTCATACCCTTTGGAAGGGTAAGGTGTCACTTAAGGACATATGGAACTTTTTGATTGGTTTTCCAATCTCATTTGTACCCCATTTTGACCCTTTCATGGCCTTAGGTGGCTGCCAATTCATCTAACTTAATGGGTGACATGGCACCTTATGATTAGGCTAGGTTCTCTAAGGCTCTAACATCTCTGATAAGTCTAGATATTAGCCACTATAACAACTAGGTGACATGGTACATTATGATTATTTTGGGCTCTCCTAGGATTTAAAATCTCTAACAAGTCTAGGGATAAGCTTCTCTAACAAATTGGTGATGTTGCACCTTCTGATTAGGCTAAGCTATCCCAGGCTCTAACATCTCTAACATGTCTAGGGACTAATTGCTCTAACAATTGGGTGACATGGCACCTTATGATTAGGATAGGCTCTCCTAGGCTATGACATGTCTGATAAGTCTAGGTACTGACCACTCTAACCACTTGATAACATGGTGCCTTCTGATTAGGCCAGGCTATCCTAATATCTAACATCTTTGGTATGTCTAAGGACTAGCCACTCTGACAACTTGATGACATGATACCTTTTGATTAAGCCAAGCTCTCCCAAGATCTGACATCACTAAAAAATCCACAAAAATACTAAGTAATAAGTGACAAGACATGAAATACATTTAATACTTACTTGCATGTTATTATGATTTTGATTTACTATGAAGGGTGATGGTTATGTTACTCTGGAAAAGGCATCAGACTCCAATAACTTCCATTAAAAGTAGATCTGCAATGTTAACACCCTAATCCATAAAAAAAAATTCTACCTTAGTCATAAAAGAAAATAGTGGTTGCTAATACTTGTATAAATTAGGGCGATATAAGATTCCAAGGACCTTAGTTCAGGTAAAATCAAAAAGAATAAAAGAAAGGACCCTATAGCTCTAGTTTTGGGGATTTTTTATAAGGTTCCCCCATTTTGAATAAATGTGGGCATGTTAGCCATAACAACTATCTTCTAAAATAAATAATTATTTCTTTTTTCTTTTATCACTTGAATAAAATTAGATTTGTAACACTATTTCAACTGAGCTTTTGTAACACTATTTCAACTGACTCTCCTAACTTTCTAAAGACTCTAAAATTGTTATGAAACATCGTTCATCGAGGTTATCTTTGCAAAGTAGGTAGTCAATTTGAGGGAGTTAATTTTACATTTGGAGGAGGCATAGCCTGTACCATTTGTATATGTCTTGTTTTTTTCACCCCATTTCCAACCATGTTTTTATTTTTTTTAAAGACCTTAGGCTTATCCTACATAACTATTTGAGGAGTTGGTGATTTAGTCTAATTAGACACTTGACCTTGCATAAAAATCTTAACAAGGCCTCTTGCAATAAGAGCCTTCTCAATCTGCACTCCTTTGTCAATAATTTATTCAAATAAGTTAGCACAAGCTAACCATAGATTATGTGCAACTTCAAGATGCAAATTCTTTTCAAAGATATCATCCAACTATTTGTCTGGTAAATTGTGTTGAAAGCAACTTGCCAATGCTCTCCACCTTTGCAAATATGCAATAAAACTTTCACCATCATGTTGCTTGGCTTTGCATAAGTCAATAATGGTTAATTCAAGTTCTATTTTATATGAGAAATGGTTAACAAACTTTTTTAATAAGTCATTCCAATCCACAATTGATCCCTTGGGTAGTTTAAGTATCCAATCAATAGCTTGTCCAACTAAACTTTGAGGAAAAAATCATAGTAAGTACTCGTTACTATAAGCAACCTCTTGACACAAGATTAAAAATTCTTGTATTTGTTCACATGGATCTCCTATCCCTTTATATTTGTCAAATTTGTGTGCCTCAAAATGAGGTGGAAAGGGGTTTTGGAGAATAGATAAGTCAAATGGATATGGGCATATCTCATCAAATTTATACTTTTTGACTCTATTATTCATCTCCAATCTTTGGAAAATTTCCTTCATAGAATTCCATTCTTGCATGTATGGTGCATTTTTTATTGGATAAGATGTTGTTTGGGTGGAATGTGCCCCTAGTTTTCTTTTTGTTGGGGTGGAATGTGCCCCTGGTTTTGTTGTTGTTGGGGTGGAATGTGCCCCTAGTTTCATGTGGATCTATAGGGAGTGTATACCCTTTGATCCATGATTTGGTTCTAATTTACTACTTGAGTTTAGAACATAGGCTGTTGATCCTTGGATTGTAAAATAGTGCTTGTATTTTGTTATTTTTTACTTTGTTGATTTTGGAAACTTTTATTTTTATTTACCAATCTTTGGGTTGGTTGAAAAGAACTAGCAAAATTATCTTGAGGGATTTCCTCAATTTGAACTGAATGTTTGGGTTTCTGAGTTTTTAAAGTAATAAGAGGTTCTTGATGATTGAAGAATGTATGTTTTGTATCAAATGGAACAATTTGTAAGGTTTCTTATGACTTTAACTATTTATTTAGATTACCTTGATCCACTATGGTAATGTTCTCATCCAATACTTATTGCATACTTTCAACCATATCTTCATGTTATTTTGAAGCATTATTATGAATTGAAGTGGAAACTAGGGAGTCAGTTAAGTCTGTGACAAGTTGATCTATATATCGTTGACTTATTATCTTGATCTTAGCTAGAAGATATAGATTTGTGGGTTTTGACTCTATTTGTGTTTCCTTCCCTTTGTTAGAGGAAGGTATGTCTGTTTTTGCAAAAGCTTGCTCTATAGGAAATTTAGAAGGTAGTCTAGCACCTAATTCTATCAATATAATAAGGGCTTCATCTTGATATTTTTGGGGTTGATATTCATTATAATCATCTTTGAATCCTACTGTTGTGGGGATATCATCAAAAACAATGAGGTTATCTTGACCATCATAAAATTGCTCATCCTCATAATTAAGCCCATAACGGGCCCCACTACAAGTTAACCTTTGAGTCATGTCTAAAAAAGGTTGTCCTATGTGTTTGACTAACTTTGGACCAATCTTTGGCAACCAATCAAAGTATGATTTGGCTCTCTTTTAAACAAATAACCAAGGTACTAATGAGACTATAAGGGAGGGTGGTTTGAAACCATGCACAATTGTTAGAAGATTTGGTTGATGAGTTTACTCAATCTTTGGTAAATTTAAAATTATATAGATTGGAAGAGAGTAAGGTAACTCAAAGACCCAAGGTGAAAACTAGTACACCAAAGACTAGATCTTTGTGATATACCCACACAACAAAATCTAGCTTCAACTTTGAAAAGTTGACCGTAGAATTTTAGAGGAAAGATCTCTAGATTACGAAGAAGACAAAATGAACTAAGCAACTCAAGATGTAAAAATATATGTGAATCACTAAGTATAAAACTAGGACCAAATAGGTAGCACCACATCGCCACATGATTTTTAGTAGGATAAAATATGTTCTAGGACCTAGAGCATGAATGATACACAAGATAACTTGAGTCCACCAAGATGATAATGTGATTTTGAGTCTTAATAAATGACCTTCAATCCAAATAGAAAATTGAGTGAAAACCTTCTTCTGTTATATCTTCTTTTTGTTCCTCTAATAGATCTGGATAATATGAAGAATTGGAATCTGCCTTCTTAGGTAAAGGTCAATTAGAAAAAACCTATGGAAAGTCAAGAGCAAGACACTCAAATATTTGATGTTGTTCTAACAACTCCAGCTGACACCATTTGTATATGTCTTGTTTCTATCACCCCATTTCCAACCATGTTTTCATTTTTTTTAAAGCCCTTAGGCTTATCCTGCGTAACTATTTGAGGAGCTGGTGATTTAGTATGATTAGACACTTGAGCTTGCACAAAAATCTTAGCAAGGCCTCTAGAAATAAGATCCTTCTCAATCTACACTCCTTTTTCAATAATTTCTTCAAATGAACTAGCACAAGTTAACCATAGATTATGTGCAGCTTTAGGATACAAATTCTATGCAAAGATATCAGCCAACTATTTATCTGGTAAATTGTGTTGAAAGTGCCCTGCCAATGTTCTCCACCTTTGCAGATATACAACAAAACTTTCACCATCATGCTACTTGGCTTTGCATAAGTAATCAATGGTTAATTAATGTTCTATGTTATATGATAAATGGTTAACAAACTTTTTTGATAAGTTATTCCAATCCACAACTGATCTATTGGGTACTTTAAGTAGCCAATCAAGAGCTTGTCCCACTAAACTTCACAAAAACAATCATAGTAAGTACTCACTGCTATAAGCAACCTCTTGACACAATATGAAAAATTATTATATGTGTTCATGTGGATCTCCTTTCCCTTTGTATTTTTTAAATTTGGGTGCCTCAAATGAGGTGGAAAGGTGTTTTGAAGAATAGATAAGTCAAATGGATATGGGCATATCTCATCAAATTTATACTTTTTAACTCTATTATTCATCTCCAATATTTGGATAATTTCCTTCATATAATTTCATTCTTGCATGTTTAGTGTATTTTTGGATTCGATAAGATGTTATTGGGGTGGAATGTGCCCCTAGTTTTGGTGTTGTTGGGGTGGAATGTGCCCCTAGTTTTGTTGTTGTTGGGGTGGAATGTGCCCCTGGTTTTATTGTTGTTGGGGTGTAATGTGCCCCTAGTTTCATGTGGATCTATAGGGATCTTATACCTTTCAAACATAGGCCATTAATCCTTGGATTGTAAAACATTCCCTAAATTTGGTTGTTTTGCACTTCATTGATTTTTTAAATTTATATGTTTATTTACCAATCTTTGGGTTGATACAAAAGAACTAGCCAAATTGTCTTAAGGGATTTCCTCAATTGAAATTGAATTTTTAGGTTTTTGAGTTTGTAAAGTAACAAGAGATTCTTGATGATTCAATAATGTATGTTCTGTGTCAAATAAAACACTTTGTAAGGTTTCTTATGACTTTAATTATTCATTTAGATTACCTTGATCCACTATGGTAATGTTCTCATCCAATCATTTTTATGTACTTTCAACCATATCTCCATGTTCTTTTGAAGCATTATTATGAATTAAATTTACAATTAGGGAGTCAGTTAAGTTTTCAATAAGTTAATCTACATATCATTGACTTATTATCTTGATCTTAACTAGAAGATCCAGATTTGTGGGTTTTGGCTTTATTTGTATTTCTTTCCCTTTGTTAGAGGAAGAAGGTATGTCTATTTATACAATATCTTGTTCTTGTCATCATTATTTTCCTTCTCTAACTAAGGTATGAAATTATTTTGTAGGAAAGTCAGAAGGTAGTCTAGCACCTGATTATATCAATCTAAGAAGGGATTCATCTTGATCTTCTTGGGGTTGATATTCATTGTAATCATCTTCGAATCCTACTATTGTGGGGATATCATAAAAAAATTTGGGGTTATTTTGACCATCATAAAACTGCTCACCCTCATAACTAAGGCCATAAGAGGCCCCACTATAAGTGAACCTTTGAGTCATGTCTAAAAAAGGCTATCCTATGTGTTTGACTAACTTTGGAACAATGTTCGACAACCAATCAAAGTATGATTTGGCTCTCTTTTAAACAAATAACCAAGGTACCAATGAGACTATAAAGGAAGGTGGTTTGAAGCCATGCACAATTTTTAGAAGATTTGGTTCATGAGTTTACTCAACCTTTGGTAAAGTTGAAATCATATAGATCAGAAGAGAGTAAGGTAGCTCAAAGACCCAAGGTGAAAACTAGTACACCAAAGCCTAGATATCTGTGATACACCCACACTACAAAAGCTAGCTTCAACTTTGACACGTTGACCCTAGAATTTTAGAATAAAGCTCTATAGATTATGAAGAAGACAAAATGAACTAAGCAACTCAAGATGTAAAAACATATGTGAATCACTAAGTATAAATCTAGGACCAAATAGGCAGCACAACATCACCACATGATTTCTAGTAGGATAAAATATGTTCTAAGACCTAAAGCATGAGTGATACATAAGATGACTTGAGTCCAACAAGATGATAATGTGATTTTGAGTCTTAATAAATGACCTTCAATCCAAATAAAAAATTGAGTGAAAACCTTCTTCTGTTATATCTTCTTTTTGTTAGTCCCAAAGATTTGGACAATATGAAGAATCAGAATCTACCTTCTCAGGTAAAGGCCAATTGGCAAAAACCTCTGGAAACTCAAGAGCAAGATGATCAAATATTTGATGTTGTTTTGAAGAGATGATTTCCAAGATGTAGAGAGTATTACAAATCAAGTTAGTCAAGCATTAGTCCATAAATAATGAAAATGCATAAAGAACTAACTAACCAAGCCTATCTATTCCTATGAGAATTACAAAAGATAAAAAGAAACAAATGAAATAAAGCAACACCATATTACCTTCCCAAATGAATTCACTATACCCATGTGGCTCAAAAACATTTTATCCCTTGATCAATCTTGTCTTTGTCAACAATGGTGGTAAGCTCCTCCAATGCCTCAATAACACTCCATAAAACCTAGGCTCTTGATTCCAAATCACTAAACTAGCCTATCAATGAAGCTTTGTGGAAATAATTTAACATTATAACTTTGCAATATTCATGATTTGAAGCTATTTGAACATAATAACCTTGCACCAAAAAATAGCTTAGAAATTATGTTCATGACCTCTCTATTTATAGATTTTTGGATTTGATTAGAATCAACCTCAACCATCCATCTCAAGATTGACATGTGTGGTTGAGGATTAATTCAATTTTTGGAATTAAGTTTGTAATTATCCTCATCATGACATTGGAAGAAGGGGAAGTTAAGAGGCATGGAGAGCATTATGGAAGGCATTGATGAGGCATGGGAGGCATGAATCATAATATTTATGGCATTTATGGCCTAGGGATGTCTTCCAGGAAATGAAGTCACCTGATGATACAGATAATAGGAATAAATTTTCAAAAATAAATATTCAACAACTCTCATGGAAAATCCACTTAAGCTCTTGATTTGGATTAACTAGCCTTAAACAAGGTTAATCAACATTTGTGTAATTATTTGAAAATTGGCCCTTAATCAATCAAAATGGTCAAAAAGTCATATTACTGGGTGGTAATTTGATTGGAGAGGAACTAGAAGGTGATGTTAGATGTGTTGGATCTGTATTCCCATTTAGGATGTTTCCAACACTAAATAACAAAGTACATGACATGTACTAATGAATTTAGGAGGAAATAGTGATCCAGAGCACAAAAGCCAAAATCATCATTTTGACTCAAAATGAATTGATCGAAGTTAGCTGATCCATAAATTGCATTGCCCCATTTAGGGATACTTTAACCTAAACTGGCACTTGTAAGTGACAAGTTTGAACCATTTAGGGTGTTTTATGGATTTTGACCTAAGATGTGCATTTGAGTGTAATTTGAGTAAGATTGATAATTTCAACACAAATGGTGTTAGGAATTAGATGTCTATAGGTGGCAAGTGGTTCTCCTTATTTTGGGTGATAGGGGTAATAACTTCTTTGACAGTGGTCACATTACTGATGACATTGATTACATGTGCCTCATGTGAATTGGAGGATTCATGTTGATTTTCATGGTGTTGGGTTGAAAGTGGATGGTTTGGAAATGGTTTTCAAAAAATATCAAGGGATTGGTTTGAATGAGCATTTGGATTGTCAAAAACAAGCTCCCTTTTATCAATTAGGTCTTGGATAATGATTTTAAAAGTATTGCATCTATTGGTATCATGTCCAACAACCTAATGATAGTCACAATGATCATTCTCATTGTACCACCCAGGAAGGGGGAAAGAAGTATCAAATTATTCAAGGGGTTTGATGGGTATAAGTTAAATTATATTAGCTTTGAGTAGTTTTTCCAAAACTGATGTATAGGATTCCCCAATCGGGGTGAATGGTTTTGAAAGAACCTAGTTTTGGGTACGGTTTTGGCCATTGGAAGGATTGTTGGTTCGAGGTGTTTGGTTGATAGGTGGAGGAGGTGAAATTTTAAGAATGACCAAATGTGTTGATGCTTTCACTTTATAATTGGTTAGGTTTGTGGTTTTGGTGGAAGATGCCTCAGTGGATTTGAAACTAGAATTTTTATTTTGAAACTTCAACTTCCCTTCATCAATAGAATGGTTTTCTAGTTTATGAGCCATAGTAAAAGCTTTGTCAAAGGTCCTAAAGGTTTAGACTTGGATATATGGAGCAATGTGTTTAGAACAACCCCACAAAAATAATTTGATTAATTCAAGTTGGGGTAATGGGAAAGTGAGTTGATTAATGAGACCTTTCCATCTAGCAATGAAATCGATAATGGACTCATCTTCAAACTATTTGATGGAGTATAGGTCTATGATGGAAACCTTTTTAGATATGTTTACATAAGTGTTCCAAAAAGGTTTTTGCCAATTGAGATAAATAAAAGATAGAATGAGTGATAAGAGCACTATACCAGTCAAAAGCAACCCCAGATAATGACATGGGAAAGGTTCAAAGAAAAAGAGTGTCATCATAATCGATCAAATAACATGCATGTCAGAATGCTCTTAAGTGTTTCTAAGGGTCCTCTTACCTTGGAATTTAGAAAATTTGGGAAATCCCATTGAGAAGGGTAAACATTAATAGGTATAGAGGGGTGGATAGGCTCATTAAAAATTTGGTCATAAGATAAAATATTGGTTGAGGCAAAGATGGATGACTCAAAACTAGTCATTTTGTCCATGATAATTTTGATTAGGTTAGGATGGGGCTAAAAAACTGCATAATTAAGAGATATATTTTATTGAGGTTGGTTTGTAGAAATGTATGAATAAGTAGCAGATGGCATCAATGAAGTAACATATTGATAGGTGGTGCCAAGAGGTTGATATGGTGGCACATAAGAACTACTTAGAATAAAAGTTTGGGTGGTGGTCGGTATGTACCCTTGTGGGTTAGGGACATACTAGTAAGTTGTCATAGGCACTTGTTGAGGAAAATATGTGGTTGGTATGCTTGAGGTAGGAGGAAGTTGGGAAGGTTGAGGTTGGGTTATTACCCTAGTGCTAATTATAGGAAGGTTTTATGGCATGAAGAGCACTAAGGTTTGAAGTGGAACTATGCTCAAAGGATTGGTTGTAACCGAAGGGAATATAGAAGTCAAAGTGGAAGATAAGGCCACAGTAGATGGGGCATAGGTAATTAATGATAAGGTTAAACCCCCATGGGGTGTAATTGGTGGTGTTTGGTTGGGTGGTGGAAGGTTGGTTTGGGTTTGGGTGGATGGAATGTTGGAAGAGGTCTGAGTTAATGGTTGGGTTGAAGTGGTTCCTACCATGAGATGGGATGGCATACCAAGAGAAGGTTTGGAATAAGGAACCGAAGCAAGGGGGTAAGATGAGGTAAGGTGTTGAGGTAATTTTTTAAGGCAACTAAATTATTGTCAAGAAAGGTGGTGAAGTCTAGATCTCTTTCAGATACAGTTGGGATTCTAGAAGGAGATGGTGGTAGAGGATAATGGCGAGGTGAACCATAGGGATATTTATCCACATTTGAAGTATAATCCATGGATGAAGATGATGGTGGTGATTGGTTATTTTGATTTTTCACTTGGTGTCTATTCAAAACCATATGAAAAATCTAGAAGTGGATAATGAACTTTTCACCTCAAATAAAGAGCAATCAAAGAAAATCCCAATGCAAACAAAACACACACTAAAAATACAATTAATCTTAGGATTTATTTTAAATCACTTTTGGCTTATGCCTTAAAGAGTGTGAAATGGAAAATTGGTTTATGATATGGGTACTAAAAAAAATCCATCTAAGGATGGTTTTAGGTTAAGTTTTGGTGCTCAAAAAAATTTCACTAGACTGGGTACATGGCCTGGTACTAGGGGCTTGCTCCCCACACTTCACAAACCCAAAGCTAAGATGTGATACTTAGCCAATAAATACCATTTGTCTAGAGTTTATACTCCACAAAAGAATAGAGTGGGTCCTCTCCTTGGTGGTCAAATCCAAGTGGGATCACTGGGTAGGGTAAGGTGATCCAAAGGGTGATGAAATCCCAATGGGCCTTGTCTTAGGTATGTTTTGATGTGTTATTTGGTGCAGTGATTTGGTAGTGTAAAATATGTGCTCTAAGATTTTGATCCAAAACTCATAAGTTATATTTGATAAATATTTAAATAGTATAGAAATAAAATAGTAACAATGAATTCTCTAAGAAGAGATGTAGTATTACTCAAGATCGCAATACAAATATATGCTTATCTCTGGGAAGAGATGTATGTCTTCACATTTTAGATTACCTCTTCATTTATACACATTTTGAGAGCATGGGTAGGATTTTTAATGTCACCAATATCAAGGGATATTAAGTGGTTTGACTTCCAAGATTTAAAATAATACAGAATTCAAGGAATTACTATTTTTAGAAACTTACTATTTTTAGACTGCACTACTAAAATTGAAATTTGGGGACTTCCATTGGGTTTTCTAGGGTAAAACTTCATCAAGTAGAGATCAATTAAATCTCATGGAATTATCCTCATTCTTATCTTTCCAACGGTTCAAACGGTGAGTCAATTGGAGCTACGGTGCAAAAGTTATGGCTCTCAGAAGTTCTGTCATCAATTGGGGTGGAACTGTCACCCGAATTGTCGCCTAAATTGTTGCCCGGATCATTCCTCCCTTATTGAAAAGAAATGGTCCCCATTGTATCAATATTCCCCATCAATTGTGGTAGTTGTTTCTTTATTTGATTCTCTATGAGCCACTCACCTTGATGGCTAAGCTGGCCCCTTTTGACCACTCGATAAAGTGGAATAGAGTGTCCTCTTGTTGTCTTCATCTAGGTATCCACAATCTGATCCTCTTCCACTGGATTAAAACTCTATGGATCAAGTTCATCAATGTCTAGTTGTTCTACTACAACTAAAGTGTCTAATAGAGGTGGGTGATATGGTTTGAGGAGCTCCACATTGAATACTGGATGCAGACCAAGGTAGGCTGGTAGATTTAACTCAAAAGCATTTTCTCCAACTCTTCTAGTGATGGTGTAGGGACCATATCGCAGAGGCTGAATATTTCTATGTGGACCTGAAAGTCATTCCTTCTAAATTCAACACCAAACCTTGTCACCCACATCAAAATGGTGTGCAATCCTATGTTTGTCATGGCATTGCTTATACTTCTGATTCATCTTCTCTAAGATGTCATGAAATTGTTGTTGGATATGTTGCATTTGTTCAATAAACTTTGTTGCTTTTGCTACCTTAGATATTCTATGAGGTGCGTATTTCATGGTGTAAAATGGAATAGATATATCAATTGGTGCCATGGGTTGGAACCCAAAACATACTTGGAATGGACTGTGCTTGGTCGAGCTGTGCAGCACTCGATTGTATCCATGTTATATGAAAAGAAGTCCCTCATCCCATGTGCATGGATGTTTGGAGTGATACATCTAAATCATGTGAACAATCAAGTAGTTTACCACCTCTATTTGACCATCAGTCTGTGGATGGAAGGTTGTGGACTTCATCAGCTTAGTATCCATCATCTTCCATAGAGTGGACCAGAAGATGCTCAGGAACCTGCAATCTCGATCTAAGACAATGGACTTGGGGAGACCAAAATGGAGCCATACATGACTAAAATATAGTTGTGCAGTTTCCTCAGTAGATATATTTTTCTTACAAGAAATCATGATAGCCATTTTTGAAAAATGATCAACTACCACAAAAATACAATCCTTAGCATGTTTTGAAGTGGGCAAACCTGAGAGAAAATCCACTGAGATGGATTCCCAAGGCCTAGTTGGTTCTGGAAATGGCATGTACAATCCTTGCTTCTTATTTATTGGCTTATCTATCACACATGGGGTACAAGATTTGAGATATCTTTCCACATCCTTTCACATATGGGGCCAGTAGAAGTGTTTTTGAAGAATTGCCAATGTCTTTTCAATACCAAAGTGTCCAGTTGTCCTACTGAAGTGTGCTTCCCATATCATCTTTTGTTGCTCTAAAACTGGAACACAGATGTGCCCCATATGGTAGATGAAATTATCTTTCAAATAGAAATTAGAAACATGTTTACCTTTTTGAAGTGTTTGATATGTATCAGCAAAGGTAGGATCTGCTTCATACAGAGCACCCCAAGTGGTAGTCTCATGTCCGCACAAGTCAAGAACTATTGTGAGTGTAGTAATTGGTGGGTAGCTCAGACAATCTATAGCTGTATTTGAGCTCCCCTTTTTGTGTTTGATTATCAAGTGGAATTTTTTAAGATATGTGGCCCACTTTTGGTGCCTCTCATTTCATAGTTTGCTTTGCATTTGGATGAATTCCAATGGTTTGTGGTCAGTGTGGATGACATTTTCTTTCCCCAAGATGTAGTGTTTCCATTGTTTGTAGGCTTGCACAATGGCATAGAGCTCCTTATCATATGTTGTATATTTCCTGACTGTATCAATGAAATTTTCACTGTGATATGCAATAGGATGGCCATGTTGCATGATGACAGCTCCCATGGCATATTCAGATGCATCTGTCATCAACTCAAAAGGTTGATGCAAATCTGGCAAGGCAAGAACAAGGGTTGATCAAAGTCTATTCTTCAAATTCTCAAATTCCCTTTGTTGTATTTCACCCCACTGAAATGTAGCTTTAGATCCTCCTTTAGTCACTTGGGTTAGTGACCAAGCAACATGTGAAAATCCAAGAACAAACTTGCAATAGAAATTTGCAAGACCCAAAAAGATGTGAAGCTCTGTGAGGGTCCTTGGTGTGGGCCATTCTTGAATAACCCAAATATTTTTTGGATCAACATGGACCCCTTCCTCATTCACAATGTACGTGAGGTACTGAATTGTTGTCATCCTAAATGTGCATTTGTCAATATTTGCATACAACTTGTGCTCTCAAAGAGTTTAAAGCACACTACGAACATGTTACAAATATTCTTCCCATGTTCTGCTGTAGATGAGTATGTCATCTAAGTAGACAACCACAAATGAGTTGGTGAAGGGTCATAGGATGTCATCCATCATCCTCATGAAGGTTTCAAGTGTGTTAGTTAAGCCAAAAGGCATAACCAACCATTCAAAGAGCCCCTCCTTAGATTTGAATGCATTCTCCTAGACATCAATGGGATCAATGGGAATTTGGTGATAACTAGATTTGAGATCAATTTTGGTGAAGAACTTTTCACCACAAAGCTAGTCCAGCAAGTCATCAATCCTGGGGAGAGGATAGTGATTATTCATAGAGATTTTATTTAGGTCTTGGTAGTCAATGCAAAGCCTCCATGTTCCATCTTTCTTTAGTGCCAAGATAATTAGGCTACCATAAGGTGAAGAGCTTGGCCTGATGTGACCCTTTTGGATCATTTCTTGAATCTATCTTTTTATCTCATCATTCTCTAAAATTGATCTGTGATACACAGGACTGTTAGGTAAAGGTGATCCTGGGATCAAATCGATAGAATTTTTTACCTAGAAATGCAGTGGAACTCTTGTGGGTGACTTGAATAAGTCATCATATTCTCCTGTGATTCATCATATCTACTTTTGTTGTTGTATTAATTGTGTAGTCAGGACTACAACATCGGCCTTCTTGGATTTTTATGGTTTGACCACCATGAGAACAAATTACTTTGTTTTCTCCACCAATCTCTTGCATTGCTTAGCACTGATCAGGGAGACAGATGTGGGAGGTGGTACCTCTACTACCCTATAGCATCATGTTTCAAGAGTGAGGGTGATCCTTCAAGTTCATGATTCATAGATGCCATGTCACTCATACATGAACGGCTGACCAAGGAGTACATCACAGACATCTAGATTGACCACATCACACAAGACTTCATCTTGGAATGGTTTTATAGCATATGAAAGAAGACACTGATGGGTGACACAGAGGTCTCTCCCTAAGCTCAACCATCCAATACTGTAGGGATTTTGATGAGGCTTCATGGATAGATTTAGACTTTTCACAACTTTAGCAGAGATTAAATTCTTTTGACTCTCACTATCAAGAATTAAATGCAGAGGCTTACCTTTTACCCATAATTTGGAGTGAAACAATCTTTCCTTGTCATCTGGTCTTTCCTCATAAGTCTGTGATGAAGCGATGATGGTGTCAGGCTCAACATATATAATTTATTCTTCATCCTCTTCGACTGTGGGTTGTGTATGAGGTAGAGTAGTAGATGTCAAGTATTGTGACTCAAAAAGTAGTGACTTGATGGCTCAACATTCTTCTTTGGAGTGAGATCTAGTTTTGTGGTAATCACACCATTTTATAGCCTTCCCCTTTTGGGATTTCTTATCGTGAAACTCCTTTTACTTCCAATTATGGCCTTGTGTTTGACCTTCCTTGTCACTTTTCTATTTTGAGGGTTGACTCTTCATAGTCTTTCTGCCATGCTTTTGTTCAATCTTCACTACAAATTTATATGCCTCACCGAGGGTTTCCAAATTGAAGAGTTCCATTTCCCCCTCATATGTACCATTGTAGTCCACCATGATATTTGAGAGTCTTATGTTTCTCACTTTCTTGAATGCCCAATATTGTAGACAAAGAATGAAAAGTGTCTGTGTAATCTTGAATAGATTGGTCCTTACCTTGGCGAAGTTGTTGCCACTGTATGTATAGATCATCATATGCTTCGATGGGATAGCATTTTTATTTCACTGCTTCCACAAAATCATCCAAGGTAGGTTCCACCTCAAGGCCAAGGTCATCTATACTTAACCTCTTTTTGTACACTTTCCACCAGTTTTTCATAGGCAATGATGATTTCAAAAGAGCAAAAGTAATCTTTTCTCCATCAGTGAACTTATTTACAGAGAAGTAGGAAGACATTTGATCCAACCAACTTTCTATTACATAAGCATTGATTTTTCCTTTAAATGTAGGAATATCAAAATTTACCTGAACCTTGAAGGGTGTTGGGGCACTGAAAGGACGTTCCCTGGATGAGGAGCCAGGAAGTGGAGCCGTGGAGCTAGGATTTCCCATCAAAAGTGTTTGAAAAATTTGGGCAAATTATTGTATCATCTACACTTATTACTGTTAGAGGGATTCATTCACCATTTCCTTGAAATGATTGGATGTCTCGGTGTCATCCACCATTTGAAGTCATTTGGAGTGAATAGGTGGAAAATTTGGAAGCTCTGTTGTTTCCCACCCAAGCTTCTTGTAGCCTGACCTCATCCTCAGGATCATACACTCTCAAGACAAATCGCTCTGATACCACTAATCCAAAACTCAAAAGTTCTGGTTGATAAATATTTCAATAGCATATAAATAACATAGTAATAATGAATTCTCTGAGAAGAGATGTAGTATTACTCAAGATCGCAATACAAATATATGCTTATCTCTAGGAAGAGATGTTTGTCTTCACATTTCAGATTACCTCTTCATTTATACACATTTTGAGAGCATGGGGAGGATGTGTAAGGTCACCAATCTTGAGGGATATTAAGTGGTTTGACTTCCAATATTTAAAACAATACAAAATTTGAGGAATTACTATTTTTAGAAACTTACTATTTTTAGATTGTACTAATAAAATTGAAATTTGGGGCACTTCCATTGGGTTTTCAGGGGACAAACTTCATTGAGCAGAGATCTATGCCATCTCATGATGTTCTCCTCATTCTTAGCTTTCCAACGGTTCAAACGGTGAGTCAATTGGAGCTACGGTGCAAGAGTTATGGCTCCCGGAAGTTCCGTCATCAATTGGGGTGGAACTGTCACCCGAATTGTCACCTAAATTGTTTCCCGGATCAGATTTATTCATATTAAGGTTAATTAATCTAGGTGAGATAAGCATTAAACATGCAAATAATATATACAATTAATTTTACCCAAAATAAATTTTTGGTGTCTTTTCATGCAAATAAATAATAATGCATTGAATGTAGGATGAAAATGCAACCTATCTGTATAATGAAGTTTGAATTTTTTTAATTTAAATATTTGAAAAAATGCAAGAATATGAGATTCACTAATGCAATTATATGAAATAAATAGAACTATGAACCCTTAAGGGGTCCCATCGGGCATGCCAAAATGTTTCAATTTATTTCCTTCATTTTTTAGTTCTGAAAGTAGATAAAAGAAAGTGAGTATTAAGGGTGTGTGTATGGGTACCTGGTATAATTGTGCACATTGATATCTAGATGAAGTAAAAAATCCTTCTTTGGCTAGGGAAGAATGACCTGAAAATCACATTAACTTATGAAAAATGGATTAATAGAAAGATAAGTGGGCTGCCTGGTAACAAACCAGTCTCAAGAAAGGAATATGCTTCCTTAAATGACTGTCAACCCACATTTGACATTTAATTTCATAAATAAACAAGAAATTACAATATATATATATATATATATATATATATATATATATATATATATATATATATATATATATATATATATATATATATATATATATATATTATATATATATATATATATATATATATATATTTGTGTGTGTGTGTGTGTGTGTGTGTGTGTGTGTGTGTGTGGAAATGGTGCCAGATAAACAATATCAAAGATATCTAGTTCATAACATGGTTAATACGATCAAAGTAATTGTTCAAGAATTCTATAGCTATGTCAATATCCTCCTGAATTATAGCTATTTATTTATCAACATCTTCATAATTAGATGTGAAAACCATAGCACATAGAGATAACTCAAATGAAATGTTACTTTGATCAGTGAAGAAGGGTTGTGGGACAATGGGGAGGTCAAATATGTTGGCAACTTCATGCACTAATCTAGGTAAGGTCATCTACATGCAAGAGATAAATTATAGTCAGGTCTAGAGAGGTCAAAAAATGGGTTATACACTAGTTAGAAGGCTAAAGGAGATCCGGTAGGGTGCAAATGGAATCAAAATAACAAACTATTATTTTAAAATGACAATGACCATTGAAAATTATGGTGGCCATCGGTGGTTGTCCTAACTAGCGATGATTATGTGAACAACAGTTACTATAACCATCAACAGTTATGGTTACCTGTCAAGGAATTTTTAGAATGAGTTACAAAGGGTATCTAGTGGATAAAAGGGGGTGTCTATGGATGAAATGGTATTAGGTGAGTATTAGGAGTGGGGAAGAGGGTTCAGACTAACTGATCAAGAGAATAAATGAAGAGTATAAAATATTGAAAATAAAACAAATTACCTTTATTATGTTGAAGATTTGATAGCTGAGTGCTAAATATATTTGAGTAGCATAACAATACTTTGACCTTCAAGAATCACACAGATAAGGTTTTGAGATGTTGAATGCATGCATAAATAAAACAAGAGAGCTTGGATATGTAAATTCAAGATCCTTAACTCTCCCAAGAGACCTTTATTTATAGAAAAAACTTGCAAAGTGAGGAGGGAAGATTTGAGGGAAAGTTGCTAAGTTGAGAGGATAAAGATGCCCTTTTCAGAAGAAATAAAGCTATGAGATGTGCGTGGGAAAGTTTTCATTTTTCCCGTGCAAGTTCATCCACAACTAGATGATTTTTGTGTTACAGGGGTGGAGACCTAATCATCGATGGTTAGGATGACCATTGACAGTTAGGGTGACCATTGATGGTCAATCCCTTGGTGTAAAAAGGGTTAAAAAGAGTTAAAGAGAGCACATTAAAATGTTTGGTGGTTAGGTGTAAATGGTGTTTAAGGGTGAGCCAACTAGATAGATAGTTAACTAATGGTCGAGAATAGGTCTAAGGTGATGTGATATTGAAAATGTTCAAAGGGACATTTTTAGGTGTCTACACTTAGGTGCATCTTTTCACATGTATCCATATACAGATTGGTTCATGGGTTACTAGGCATATAGTGGATATTATAGCTATATGGGTGATGATCATCCATTAGAGATTGTGTGAAGAGGGGATATAAGGATTAGGTTGCATGATGGTAGAATTATAATGTTGAAATATGCACATCATGTTCCTATGTTGAAGAAGAATATGATGTCCATCAAGAGGATGGATGAGCTAGGGTATTGTTTTACCTTTGAGAATGGTAAATGTAAAATTTTCAAAGGATACCTAGTGGTATCAAAAGGATAATCTCATGGCTCTTTGTATCAACTATGTAGATATTCAACAACACGTACTGAAATAATGCCAATAAAAAAGATTGATTTGGGTGATGTGATGATAACTAGTAGTAATCCCTTTAAGAGGGTGAATTTTAAAGCACAAGTCAAAGTCCAAGCTTGATTTGAAATCAAGAAAGTATACTTCTTAGAAATAAATAAGGGGTGCATGATGTGGTATCCTACTAACCACATGTTGTTAGCCAATATGTAACAGATGATAGGAAAATCCATGCAAAAGAGGAGGTACAATAAACACCTATAATTATACTTGTTTGAAGTACTTGAGGAAGATGGAGAAGAACAAATTGAGACCTGGTGTTCCTGTAATGAGAAGTCTAGAGTCTAACCATATAACTCAGAGTTAACTAAGTGTTGTGCATATGGTTATGATTTAGTAGAAGTGAGTATCCAAGAGGGTTATAGTGTATCTGATGTGAGTAACTAGGTAAACCAATGCATGGAGAAAAATTGGATGCACATGAGTTGTTTTTATGGGAAACATTTGGTAGAGCAGGATGTAGTTTGAATTTAGGCTCAATAGGTGTAGTGATTCACTGAGTAGTGTCATGACTTCCCAAGAATCGTTGATAGGTCCAGTGAACTCATGCCATGTTTGGGTATGGTTGATATATAGAGGATATGAGGAGAAGTTTGGGATTGAATTATATGTGATCTTATTTCCTAACTAATATTAAGAGTGATATGTGCATTAGTTATTGTTCAAAGTTAGAGCAAATTGATTCTTACATGGTGATCTCTCTAGAAGAGATGGAATAGCTAGAAGGCTATATGGATGAGGTAAAGAGTTGGAAATTTTTAGATTGAAGTTTGTACAAGTTGAAGTAGATGTGTGGATGGGAGTATAGTGGTACCTTCATGAAGAGCCAAGATTTTAGCAAAAGTGAAGCAGATCATTATGGGATCAATGATAGGAGCTTTGTTATGTTACTTATATACATTGATGATGTGTTGGATGTAGATCCCAACATGATCACTATTTTGATGGTTTAGTTGGTTGGGATACATGATATGAAGGTGGTATGGAGTAACAAACCAAGGATGGAGATTCACAAGGATATGAGAGCAAGGAAGTATCTCACTTATTGCATTGTTGAGTTGGCTTCCAAGGAGTGTCTTAAAAGAGGAGAAGATATGTGTCCTATGTACTGGATTCATCAAGAGTAGTAAGCCTCATGTAAGCCATGGTATGCACTAGACCAAACATTCCCAAGAAGTGGGAGTTGTTAGAAATTCATGGAATAATCTTGATAAGAGGATTGGTCTATGTGTGGAGAAGTGAAGAATCACTTCAGGTGTTGTAATATTCTACAGATGAGTATATGTTGACAAAACCAATTATTATAGATAAGTTTTAGTAGTTCAACAAAACTTCTATTGGGTTTATATTAGGGTAGTAGAGGGCATGGTTGGCATCTAGATGAAATCATACATAGGTGTGGAAAAATCTATGTATATTGACTTAAAATGGGATAATGTTAAGATGTGAAGTCACTATTCATGAGTCACTATTTATAGCCACTATTCATGTTATGAGATGGTAGTTACTTTTCATAGTGGTGATTTGGTAGTGACTATGCTTAAGAGGTGGCAGTGATGACTTGGTGATGATTGTGCTTATGAGATGGCACCTTGGTGATGTGGCATGGACCACAAGGAATATTTTATTATTAAATAAATGAGGAGATATAAATGGGGTGCATTTATCGACTTATTCACATGGGATGACTTTGGATGCATGTTGGAGACAAAAGGAAAGTGGATTTGATCATTCCACTTATGCATGTGCTTGTGGGGTGTAGTTTATCTGTGGGCTCCTTTTATTGAAGTCAAAAGATGAGGACTATTATGACTCATGAGTATGCACACGTTAAAGTTGGAAACTTTGTATACTATTCCATATTTAGGTGACATGGAAGGTGGGGCATATCATTTTGGTGCACATGGAGAAGGTCAAAGTGCATCATGAAGATGTTATTTAAATTTGGACATTACACACGTGAAGACATATTACACTATTGATGAATAGTGATACCACATGGAGGGTAGTGTATTTTATTCTCTCTCATAGATTTAACTCTTTCTCTCATTTCTCCATCCATATTTATATAAATGTATGACTCTCTCTTATGCAATTAAGCTAGTGAGTAAGTGTGTGAAGCTTGGTAAGATTAATCTTGGAATTAGTTTGCTATGAAAGGCTTTGCATAGCCTTGTATGCTTCATGTGTATGAAAACATTGTAATAGAGTAGAGTCTGTGAGGAAGCTTTTTTTGTGGAGATGTTAATTTCTAAAGTTAATAAAAGACTAGACGTTGTCATTTGCATGTGGTTTTTCCCTTGCTTGTTGTCAAGGGTTTCCATGTATATATCATATTATCTTATGATATTATTTGTCATTATTTATTATAGCTTGTTTATTCTAAATTATTTTATTTCATAGTAGGATATTATTTACTAGAATTAACTAGATGTTAAACATAATCTAGATAGAAAGAAAACAAGGTCATTTATACGAACCTAATATAGTAATAGAATCAAGCCCCAATAGTCTTATCTTTGCATACTCAAAAATAATGAAATTAAAATAGATTACACTAATTATCTCAAACCTTAAATATCCTAATTCACTCTAACCCAAATATTAAACCCTTCACTGAACAAGAACCCTAAAAGCCGTTGTTACTATTTGTCTTACTTACCGAACCAATAGTCAAATCCACCCTTTTTTTATTACTAATACCTCTACACATAAAATAAAAAAGAAAAAAAATAAAATTCTTATCTAATAAAAGATAAGAGCTAGTCTATGAGTAAATAAAATGTAATAATACAACCCAAATGTTACACAAAAACCATACAAAAACCCCTAATTTCTTTACCAATGTTTTTCCCACAACACAAATAAAAAATATTTTTAAAAGAATTGATGAAGTATAGAGCTCAAATAGTCTCTCTTATGAATGCCCAAAAATAAAAAAATAAAAATTAATGTCACTAATTGCCTCCTCATTATCCGGGAAACAATTCAGATGACAATTCAAGTGATGGGTCCACCCCAGTTGATGGCAGAACTTTCGGGAGCCATAACTTTTGCACTGTAGCTCCAATTGACTCGCCATTTGAACCGTTGGAAAGATAATAATGAGGGAAACATCATGAGATGGCATGGATATTTTATTGATGAATTTTGACCCCTAAAAACCCAATGGAAGTGACCCAAATTTTAATTTTAGTAGTGGAGTCTAAAAATAGTAAGTTTTTAAAAATAGTAATTCCTCGAATTATGTATTGTTGTAAATCGTGGAAGTCAAACCACTTAATCTCCATTGATATTTGTGACCTTACACATCCTCCTTACACCTTTAAAACATGTATAAATGAAGATGTAACCTGAAATGGAAATTAGACATCTCTTCTTAGAGATAGGCATATGTTTGGGTCTGCAATTTTGATCAATAAAACATCTCTTTTCAGAGATAGCATTATTTGAATTGTGTTGTTCTTATTTTTGAATTATATTTCAACTAAAGCTTTCAAGGTTTGGATCACCTCAATTTTTTATTGCATCAAGCTAATATTCAATGCCAAATACTTTAGTAGGTTTGTAATTCTTCTACTAACTTTGGCAAGATCATAAACCATTTTTCTTATTATTGATTTTTATGTTTTAAATTTTAAGCTACCATAAAAAATTCAATAATCTATGCTACAATCTATCCAATACATAAATGTAAAAATGAAGCTTGACTGAAGTTGGTCAACAATGTTGCAAGCTCTTTATCTCAATCCTTATCTAGTGAGATTTTCTATTTCAACTTGTACTTTTTGTTTTGGCTCAATACCTCCTCAAATGTTATGATTATAATTTTTAATCTATGTTATTTAGGTTGATGCATTTTATTCATATATTTTTTATTGAGTAATCCAATTCAATGCCTTCTTACATGGGTGACCTTTACTATTTGCCTAATGCCAAAAAATATTTAAACAAGTTTATTTGGAAAAATAATATGGAATTAGCTATATTATGCATCACACATATTTTATAAATAATAAGGCACCCTAATGCCTTATCTAATATAGGTTATTGCATCCAATTCTTTTTTTTCTTTACAATTTTCTTAGTCCCTTCATTCTAGTAATTGCTTCAAAAAATATTATGTTGTTGCTTTCACAACTAATTTAATTTATGAAATTGTGGAACCTCTTTTTTTTTAAATATTTTGAAACATGGTTATATCTTTGAATAAAAAATTTTAAAGTGTTTTGGGTGCACAAAATAATGTCTATTTGCTACCAATATGCACTTTTCAATCACATTTTCACACTTGTAAACAAGGTTAAATTTTACATAATGTTTTCATGATGATAACCAAATGTCATCAAAATGTATTAGTAAAAAAATTCACAAAAAACTCCTTCCCAAGTGTTGAATGTGCAACCATCAAAACATGATTCTACACTAATTTTTGTATCATAGTTTTAAACTCTTATTAGAAGTCACATTTCAAGAGGTATTTTACATAGCCAAATCATGTCCATTTCACATATAGTTTTATGTTTTGGTAGTTAAATATGGGAATAATATTAATGTGAAAATTGTCGCACTAAATAATTTTCCACTTAATAAATGTGCAACATTAAAAATAGACTTTTGCACTGATGTTCACTCAATCATTTTCTATACATTCCTAGTTACCAAATCTGCCTACTACACACTCTTCAAACCTATTTTAGTAGGGCTAAATGATATCATATTTGTTTGAACATTTTCATGATTATAATAAAATACAGGGAGAGTTTAAATCTAGAGAAATTCATAAAATATTTATGCTCTAAGTTTAAAATGTGCAGCCATCAAAACTAAGTTTTAAATTGATTTTGACTTAGTCATTTTTTGTGCTTTTAGAGTTTCTAAATCTGCATATTGTGCACTCTTCAAGTCCTATTTCACATGAACAAATCTTTTCCATTTGACATAATTTTTATAGGATGGTAGATAAATGTGGGATGAGTGAAAATATAGATAAATTTACAAAAAAATCATTTTCCAAGTGTTAAATTTATAACCATGAAAGATGGATTTTACGTTGCTTTTTAGTAAATAATTTTTTGTATCTTTCCAATTATCTAGTGCGCACATTTGAAACCTAGTTTAGAAAGGGTAAAGCATAATAAATTATGATAAAAAATTTTCAAGAACATATCTAAATGTGAGAAGAATTTAAAAGTGATAAAAGTTACAAATAATGCATTCTCTGATTAGAAACTACATAATCATGAAAACTAACTAGTGCACAAATTTCAATGCCCTCTCAAGTACCAAATATGCCCAATGTGCATGTTTTAAACCTAATTTCACATGGTAAAAACACATATATTTCTTTTGAATTTTGTCATAAGAGTAGTCAAATTTACAAATAATATAATAGTAAAGGAATTATTACAAAATGATTCCTCAATTGAAAAATGTGCAATCATGAAAACTAACTAATGTGTAGATTTATGTGTCTTCCCAGTGACCAAATTTATCCAGTGCACACTATTCAAACCCAATTTTGTATGACTAAACAAGATTCAATAATCTTTAAAAATTTATTAATAATAGTAATATATGGTAATAATGTATTAGTAAATAAATTCTCATATTATTCCATCCCACATGTGAAATGTATAACATTAAAAATCTACTTCTGCACTGATTTTTACTTAATAATTTTGTGTTTCCAATTTTCAAATTTAGACTATGTACACTTTTCAAATATTTGGTCGTACTATCCTAAGATGTCAAAATTATTTGAAAAATTGTATTGTAGTATCTTGATGAAATCAAAATATAATTCAATTACTATTTTAGTAATTTTATTTTTCAGTGAAAAGATATGATGGTGTGAAGTGTCCCTTCTAGGAAGATTTGACACAACCAACTTTCAACCAGAAAGTGTTAAAAGGGTAGTGCTCAGTGGTTAATTTGATTATTTTAGAAAAATAAAAATAGCCTTTTTAGTGTATTATCAATATATTTCTATATATATAATACATGATGGGTATTGTTCATTTTTTATTTTGCAAATATCTCTTTCAGTGTATTTTAAAGGTGTTGATGTGGCTACACATGATTGCATGTTAGTTTTTAAGCCATATCTTTTGATCCGTTGCTCCACTTTCAATGTCATTTATTTTGTTATAAATATAGCTTCTCCCTCTTCACAATGGTGTTGTTTTTAAATTAGATAAATACATGATGAAAAACATGTTAACATTTTAATCACAAGAATGATTATTTTAAATACTACATGTTTATAATTTTTGATGTTGTTTACCTTTGATAGGAAATTAACATGTTTTTATTTAATGTTTTAGTATGATTTAGCTAAGAGAAGTACATTATTAAAGTGAGGACTTGTCATCAATATTAAATGAAGATATGACTCATGCATTAGTAGCGTGCAAAATAAATAGAGTAGGGAGAAACTTTGCATAGATGAATGAACTCTTATGTTGACTATGGATAATTAGTTTGTTTTTTATTACCAAAAAATTACTACCAATTGAATTTAATGTGATCTTATCATTAATGATTTTAGCATGCACTATCTTGGATATATAGTTCCACATTAAATTCAAGCCTTGATTGGTGCCTATTATTTTAATGCTTGAAACCACCAAGTGGGTGATGATATTGGATTGAAAATATATGTAAATCTAATAAAAGGACTTAGAAAGGGATGGTGGATGAAGATTTATAATATAGAGTAAAGGACCAAATACGTATTTCCTATATTTTTTTGCTTTCATAATTAGTTTTTCTTGTAAGCAATGTTGTTGAGAGCTATTTTCTATAAATCCCTTGATTAAGGTGGACCCAAACATTATTTTTCAAGTAAATACTTATCAACTAAAAGTTTTTGAAGATTTTTATTCATTTTTTTGGTATATATATGGTGATTTTATCCATATTTATTCATAACTCAATACCTCATATTCTTACGCCTTAGTTCATGGTTGTGTGTATATTGACCATACAACATGTTGATTCCATGGAGTTCATCTAAGTCAAATGAATCAGAGTTGTTATAGCTACAAAATAGGCTTACATCTTTCTCTTTTTCCTTTTTTAAATAAATGTGTTAAAGTATGTGAAATAGATCTAAAAGTTGTAATCTGTGTTTACATGTATATATTGATTAAAAACTCTTTTCATTGTTGATTAATGCATTATTAAACTCCTTATATGGAATGAACCATCATTGAATCAATTTTATTTCTTTAAAAAATCTACTTTACTAATTCTTTAGTTAATAGATCTATAAGACCAACATTACCTATCATTTATCTGAATATATTCTAAGTGTGCCCCTTGAAATGGAATGATTTCACATCAATTACTGAGTTATCTTTCAAGCCAAGACTTGAAAATTACAAACCTTGGGTAGATTCCATATTCAAAAGAGTTTGGGTAGATTTTTACATTACGTAAATTATTATGTCAAATTACCCATCAATAGATTAGTGCTAGGAGGGCTAGACTATAATTTTTTTAAGATTTATGACTGCTTATTATATAAAATTAAGGATTTAGTTTCATTATTGAGGAAACATTGTACACTGAGACAATCTAAGATTAAAAAATAAAAAATTGATAGATTATCACCAGGTCAAAGTCTATTGAGGGTGACTTTGAACTGTTAGACCTCACTGAGTATAGAAAACTTAGATATGATAAAGGAAAGTCTAAGACTAGACTTATTCAAACAAATAATAGGTCTCATAAGGTTATAGTTACCTTTGTTAATCCTTTTTATATTATTATAAATACACCAATGGATTCTTCTTGGCTTGGTGTAGATAATTATCATGTAAATATTCCAGGGGTTGCTCATGATTTTCCAAAGAATCCTAAAAAATTTTGTTCAAAATATGTGCAGAGTGGGATTCATACCACTAAGGAAAACATTCAAGTTTTCAAATATGTCATCATAAAAATCCAAGTTGAACATGAAGATGTGTCTTGTCACTTATTTCCTTATTCCTTAGATGAGGTAGCCTATGGTTGATATCTTGGCTTACTAGATGGTTCCATAACCTCTCAGAATGACCTAGTAATTATGTTTGTCAATAACTTTAGGGTACCCAATGATTGTGTAATTCCTATATCATCACCTTTATACTACTCATGGAGAACCACATGAACCAATGAGTATTTTTAATTCTCATTTTCATAATTTATACAAGAGGTTGAATGATACATATACCCTAACAAAAGTGGCTATTATTCAAACTTTCTTAAGAGCCTTAGATCTAATAACATCCATGTTTAATAGAAGAACTTTGTCAACTATACCATCCTTTTTTTAATCCTATAATGAATCTATCAACATTGAACAATAAATGATGTCATAAGAATATGGTGTTGGTCCACTATCATATTTAGGATAACCTGAAGCATATAACCAAGTCCCCATGATTAATCAAGCACTTATGAATAATACAACAATGATGACTCATATTTCATGAGTTATGTACTCAAATTAGAATATAGTATATAATCCAAATCCTTTGAATCAAATACCTAAGAATCAATTTCCTCTCCCAAATTAGACGTTGTCACAACTAGGTAACCAATAATTTTTTCTTGCAATTTAGAATCAAGTAAGACCTCCCACTTGCATTTTTGAACACTATAGCCCTTATATTCAATACAAATTAGCATGATGGTACAAGTAATAATTATAATACTGCTATAATTATTGACTTAGGAAACTTGGAGCATCTAGTTAGGGGATTGACCAATGATGTAGTTGAATTGAGAAGACAAGTACCTCATAATCAAATTACTAATAATCATCCCAAAAAAAATCAATTTTAAAAGAAATAATCATAAATGGAATACTAGGCCTAACAAAAGAAGTATACTTACTACCCTTAATAATGTAAATCAAACTAATAATAATATTGGAAATTTGATAAATCTGGTTGATTTAGCTTTACCTAGTTGGTGCAGATTACACAATATAATAGATTATACAAAGATTGATTGTACTAATTTTGTGTTAGTTTTAAAAAATTTCTAAAAAGAAATAGAAAATATATAAATAGTGTCTACAAATGAAAGTGACCAAAATCAAGATGGTATGAATCAAAGTACAACCTTAGTTTTAGATACTTATGAATTTTTGGGTGAGAGTGATAATGAACCATAAGATAACATAGATGAAGTTTAGCCTTGAGATATCCTGATTATTAGGATTGCCAGAATTGAGCTCATCAATCCAATGAGGAAGGATTATTAGGATGCATTCAAATTGTATTTTTCTTTTACAAGTAATTTATCTAAGTACGAGGTGTTGATACATGGAATTTAGTTTATTCTTAAGAAGAAATTCAAATACTTAAAGGTGTTGAGAGATTTAGAGATTGTGGTCAAGCAAGTTATAAGCCATTGTGTATGTAATGACAAATGCTTGTCTAGGTACCACAACAAAATTTAGAAGAATATTTTGATTCATTCAATATAAAAATGACACCTCATAGGAATAATTACATAGTAGGTGCTTTGGAAACAACTTCAAGTAATTTAGAGCCAATTTCTAATTCTTAATTAAAGAGGTTTTTAGTAGAACTGATTTATGTTCCTTCTATCCTAGATAATATCATAATTTTTCAAGTGTTAAATTATGATCAACATATCATTGACTTCATCAAAAGTACAAAATAATTTGAATCTTAGATCATCGATGAAGATGATAGAGATGACTTTGGTATAGATGAAGAAGGCATCTTGAACCTAAGAACAAATAACATCTTGAAAGGTATGGTATCTTTGGAAAGATTGTTTGATATGGATTATAAAGGTGAAAGAGAGAAGATAATCCCTTTCAAATGCATGATACATGAGTTATGTAATGTTATGAATGTAGATGATTCAAATAAATTATTCTTAGGCACAGCTTGTACTAAAATAGAGAAACATAAAATTTCTCAAATGTTGAAAGTCCATAAGGATGTGATAGCTGAGATTTACAAAGACTTGAAGGTATTTGACACCTTAATTATCACTCATACCATTCCTCTCAATCTTGGAGTTAAACTCTTCCATCAGAGATAGAGGCTCTTGAATCCTTTGTTATAACCTTTGATCCTCAAGGAAGTAAAAAAGCTATTATCAGCCAAAAATATTTTTCTATTAGGCATCTACGTGGGTGAAAAACCTTGTTCTAGTGTAGAAAAAGAGTGGAGAGACATGTTTGTGTGTAGATTTTAGAAATTTTAAAAGAGCTTCAGAGAAAGATAATTACCCATTGCCATATTTGAATGAGGTGTTACAAATAGTGAATGGTTCACAAATGATGTCCTTTTTAGATGGATATTCTAGTTACAATCAAGTGTTATTGAACTATGAAGAAAAAATAAAAATAACCTTCACCACAAAATAGGGAACCTTCACATACAAGATAATGTGCTTTGGTATTAGCAATGTTAGTGCTTAATTTCAATGTTCTATGAACATTATATTAGCATTATATTCAAAGACTTGATTTATAAGTGTATTACCATTTATATGGATAATCTATCCATCCTTTTTAAGAACCAAAGTGATCATGTGAAATATTTGAGTATGGTTTTACAAAGGTATAGAGAGCACATTATTTCCTTGAACCCAAATAAGTGTATATTTAGGGTGAGTGAAGGCAAGTTTTTGGGCCATGTGATTTATGAAAGAGGCATATCCATATATTTAGATTAGGTAGAAATAATTGTGAAAATTCTCTTTCATAGAAGCAAAAAGGAGTTAAAATCATTCTTTGGTAAAATTAATTTTGTATGTAAATTTATTTCAAGTTTTACTAAGATAGTTAGACCATTGATCAATATGTTGAATAAAGATGCCAAGATTAAGTGGACTAGTGAAACATAGGATGTATCTCAATGTTAATTATTCTATATCACAATAAACCTTCTACATTTATTCTCTTGCCTCAAAATATTCGAGTGTTGTTGTCCTAACTAAACGATGCAGGAACATCACTCTTAAAAAGTAAATTATGCAAATTTTGGCTTGTTTTGATTTAAGTATGTATAAGAATGCTTTATATGGACTTATAAGGCCTTAATTTTTATTATGTTTCTTTTGGGTATCATATAAGTGCATTTAAGTAAGGTTAAATTTTCAAATAAAGATTTTCCTGCCAAAACTGTAATTCAAAAATTCAATATTTCTAGTATGTTTCTAGGACTTCCGGGGGTCTAAAATTATTATATAAGCTTTTGAATAGGTTAAAAATGTGGTGAGAGACACATTAAATCAACTTTAATGGTCTAAGGTGATAAATGTTTCAAGAGTCAATTTTTAGGTGTTGTCACCTTTCCTAAGTGACATGCAACGTAGGTAACTACCTCCAAAATTAGTTGTAAAAATGGATACATTGATACAAAATGTAATTTTTTCAAATGAGGAATATTTACATGCATGTTTAAGGTTCCAAAAAATTTGAATAATAGATAAATAAAATAAAAAATTATCCCTGTTTAGAAAACCTGATCTACAGACCCTGTTACATGTTCTTGATCAAGATTGTTACAGAACATTTAGCTCAATATGATAATTGTTTGATAGGTTTGAAAGAATTATAGTCTTTATTTTGAGATAATATCAAAAATAAAACAATTAGTTCCTCTAGTGTTTTAGTGAACTTATAAATTGACCCTATTGTGGAAACTTTTTAGTTCAAATTGCAAACTATGTTACCAGACTTGGCAATCAAAAGAGCTTTGGTACTTGTTTTAGACATTTTTAGAGGTTGTAGTTTCATGAGATATTATTTATTTCCATAAATAGTTATATATAATTCTATATTCATTCTTTTTCATGAAGAGATTCTGTTAAGGTTATTGAAGAAGCATACCCCTATAGTTTACAACATTCTTATCCTTGTCTGAGTTTGTCTTGATAAGAAATGGCATATGTAGCAGTGGAATACTATTTTATTTAATGTATTTGAATTTTTTTTTAAGGAATAAAAATTAATATGTAACAAATGGAAACCTTAAGGACAAACATCTACAAATTAACCCATATTTCCTATAGCAGGGTTTGTATAGAGCAACTGTGTGCTTGTTCTTTACTTGAAAATGAAAGGCCATATGAATAATAAGGTTTTTTAATATTTAAATACATAAAATTTGAATTTTTTAAGGCTCAAATTCCCTTTCTTGGTTTGATTATGTGATTTTTTCATCTTAGAAGGAGACAGTCTTGTAACTATACAAATTTTTTACACAGTCAACTCTATTTTGAGTTAGAAATCTTAGATACTGGAATAGTTAAACCTTGAAATAAATTAGATAAGTTAAATAGTGCTTATAAATATCCTTATAAACAATTTTTAAATATTTAATTTTTTTTGAAATCTCACAATGGAATATTTTATAATCTCGGGCTGTCTCAGTCACCCAAAAACCCTAAACTAGGGTTTGTGCAATAGAAAATGTTTCAACTAGCCAAAATTAATAAAAAAAATTTAGTTTGGTGGATATTGAGGTGATATAACTTTTTTTTTTTTTAAATATGTATAGACAACATAGTATGGTCTTTGAGTGAATCAAGGTGAATTAGGCCTAAAGTGGCCTAATAGAAGAGGCTAAAATAGAAGAAAGTGGCCCTATTAAATGAATTAGGTCTTGAAATTTTAAACACAAGTGAATATAAATAAAGGTTACTTATATTTATTATTATTTTCTTAAACTCATGGTAATTTTTTTGTACTATTATAAAAATAGTCACTATAAGGCTACAAGAAGGGCCTAGTGCATTGAGTGATTGGTAAAGAGTGGTAAGTTAGAACTTATTGAAGGGTGTCTCTACATAATTTTGCTATCAGATCCAAATTCTATACCTAATAAAAATTTTGAGAGATAATATTCTTGGTGAAAGAGAATAATTGAAACGTGTTTGACAAATTGCCTACACAAAGGCTCACAATGCCACCTAGGAGAAATAGAGGAGGTGCAGCAAGGAACCAAGGGAACCAAGATGTTGTGTTGGAAAAGCTAAGAGATATGAGACTCAAATTTGATGAAAGGATATCTACTATAGAAATATACCAAAGAATAGGAATCATAATAGGTGACTTAAGTGACAGGGAAGAAGAGCCACAAGACCAAGAAGAGGTAGAGGGAGAAGAAATAGTTGAAGAACTTGAAGATCAAGGTGTAGAGAAACTCATAAATGTGATCATGAGTTAGGGGTCAAAACAAAAGGTGGAATTAACCACATATGTAGGTCTTATTTGTGGAGATGAGCTCATGGATTGGATGAATGATCTAGATAAATACTTTGAGTATGAAGACATACCTAATGACAAAAAATTAAAGTTTACAAGAACCAAGTTGAAAGGGCATGCTTAATTATGGTGGGACTTCACACAAGATGAGAGAAGAAAGAAAGGGAAGAATAAGATCACTTCTTGGGACAAGATGGTTTCTAAGATTAAATCCAAGTTTTTGCCAGGTGATTATGAGACAAACTTGTTTAGACAATTGTAAAATCTGAAGCAGAAAGAAATGAGTGTGAAGGCATACACAAATGAGTTTTATAAGGTAACCATTAGGTTTGGTCATGTTGAGGTAGATAAATAAAAAGTGGAAAGATACTTGAATGGGTTGAGATACAATCTCCAAGATGAGTTAACACTTGTGAACCCAAGAACACTAGAAAAGTGTTATAAATTTTCACTCAAGGTTGAAGATAAGTTGAATAGGAGGCATAATTAGTAGAATACATGTAGGGGAAAAAATTTCAAATGTAAAGGATAGAAAGGGGGGAAAACACCTCACAAAGAAATCTTCAAAGTGAATCAAGCAATACACAATACCAATCCACTCAATCAAGAGGTGTATTTAGATGGAGGAGACCCTGCAATAGAGGTGGATATTCATCAAGGGGTAGAGGTTCCAATGGGTTTGAAGGTAAGTGTTTTGAGTGTAACAAGTGTGTTAGTCACAAGCACTCTGAGTGTCCAAAGGACCATCTAGCAAGAAGCCTAAGAAATGAAGGAAGAAATAATATTGCACAAGGAGGATATGAAGAGAGTGTTTGATCTCCATCACAAATGATAGAACCTAAAGTGGGAGAATCATTAATCATGAGGAAGGTGTTGATCAAGCCACCCAAGGATAAGCAGCCACCACAAAGGAAAACTCTCTTCAAGACATCATGCAAATGCTAATGTATGTTTTGTAAGATGGTTATTAATTCAAGAAGTATAGATAATCATGTTTCAGTAGAGATGGTCAACAAGCTTGGGCTAAATAAATTACCTCACCCCACTCCATATAAGGTGTCATGGTTCAATAAGAGAGAACAAGTCTTGGTTAGTGAAAAAAGTTGGATAGAGTTTCAAATTGAACCATACAAGGATTGAGTTCTTTGTGATGTTATCCCCATGGATGTGTGACATGTGATTTTTGGAAGGCCTTGGAAATATGATAGACAAAATACCCATTATGGAATAAATAATGTGTATACCTTGACCAAGGATGGAGTTAGTTACACTTTGAAGCCCTTGAAGGATGAAGAGAATGATCAATAGGCTGGTTCACATGTGATGATGGTAAGTGAGAAAGAGTTCTTAAATTCCATGCATGAAGAAGAGATAGGCTTTGATTTAGTCATTAATCCTAGAACTATTATGAAAACCACTAAACTCAATGAGCTGCCCATAGAGATTCAAGAAATGTTGGAAAGGTATGTTGATATAGTTGTTGATGAGCTACCCAACACATTGCCACCAATGAGAAACATAACACACCATATAGATTTTTTACTTGGAGATAGTCTACCAAATAAGGATGCATATAAAATGACCCCACAAGAGAATGTTGAGATCAAAAGGCAAGTGTAGGAGTTTCTTGACAAAGGGCTAATCAAAGAGAGCTTGAGCCCATGTGCACTACCCAAGGTGTTGGTGCCAAAGAAGGAAAGTGAATGGAGGATGTGTATTGATTCCAAGTCCATAAATAAGATCACTATAAGGTATAGCTTTCCACTTCCTATAATTGAGGATTTGATGGATTTCTTGAGTAGATAAAGCTATTTTTCCAAAATAGACCTCAAGAGTTGTTATTACCAAATAAGGATTAGATAAGGTGATGAGTGGAAGACTAATTTTAAAATGAATGAAGGTTTTTATGAATCGATAATCATGCCATTTAGTTTGAATAATGCACCTATTACTTTCATGAGATTAATGAATGAAGTTTTGAAATAATTCATAGGCAAGTTTGTAGTGGTTTATCTAGATGACATACTAATTTATAGCCAAAGAAAGGAGGAACACCTTCATCATTTGGAGTTGGTGATAAGGAGGATATAAGGAGAGAGGTTATTTATCAACCTCAATAAGTGTGATTTAATGAAAAGAGAGTTGTTGTACTTTGGTTTTGTAGTTTCACAAGGCATGCTAAAGATGGACAAGAATAAGGTTAAATCAATCTTGGAGTGGCAAACACCTAGGATAGTAAGAGAGGTAAGAAGATTTCATGGTTTGGAAAGTTTATATATGAAGTTTATAAGAAAATTTAGTGTAATATGTGCTCCCATTATTGATACTATCAAGGGAGATAAGAAAAAAATTGTTTGGAATGAGCAGGAAGAAAAAAGTTTTCAGTACTTGAAGGAAAGAATCACGGAGCAACCCATACTAGCATTATCAGAATTCAACAAAGTGTTCCAAATAGAGTGTGATGCAAGTGGTGTAGCCATAGGGGATATCCTAAGATAAGAGGGTAGACTTATAGCCTAATTTAATGACAAGTTAAATTATACTAAGAAGAGGTATTCTTCCTATGACTTGGAGTTTTATGCAATGGTGCAAGCATTGAAGAAGTGGAGGCATTATCTTATGCCAAAGGAGCTAATTATATAAATTGATAACCATGTACTTCAATTCATTTCTAATCAACCTAAGTTAAACCAAAGACATGTCAAGTGAGTGGAGTAAATGCAAAACTTTACCTTCACCATAAAGAACAAACAAGGACTAAGTAATAAAGTGGTAGATGCATTAAGTAGGATGGTCTTATTGGTGCATTAAATTTAGTTAGAGAGTGTGGGAATTGACACACTCAAGGATTTTTATGAGGATGATGAGGAATTCAAGGAGGCATACCATGCATGCAAACACCCAAGCATACTCAAAAAGGAGCTTTGGTTAGATTATATACTTCAAGATGGATTGATATTCAAGGGATTATAGTTGTGTGTACCAAAGAGTTTAATAAGAGGAATTATGATCCAATAGAATCATAGTAGAAGCATGGTAGGCCATTTTGGGCTTAATAAGACATTGGAGTTGCTCACTAGGAACTACTATTGGCCTAGAATGTAAGCATAAGTGAGAAGGCACGTAGAAAAGTGTAAAATTTGTCAATTATCCAAGGGTAAGATTACTAATGTAGGTTTGTATCAGCCCTTACCAATCCTACGTAGGCCTTAGAAATCCATCAATATGGATTTTTTGATGGGATTGCCTAGAATATAAAGGGATTTTGATTCCATTTTTGTAATTGTTGATAGATACTCTAAAATGGCACATTTCATACCATGTATAACTACTAATGATGCAACACATGTGATTAATTTATTCTTTAAGGAGGTTGTGAGTCTTCATGAATTGCCTATGAACATTATTTTTGATAGGGACACCAAGTTTATTGGTCACTTCTGAAGGACATTGTGTAAGAATCTAGGCACTAATTTGAGTTTTAGTTTAGCTTACCATCCTCAAATAGATGGGCAAACTAAGGTGGTGAATAGAAACCTAAGGAACTTGTTGAGGTGTTTGTCTAAGGACCATCCCAAATAGTGGGATCTTATGTTGTCTAAAGCATAATTTGCCTACAATGATTCAACCAATAGGAGTATTGGAAAGAGTCCATTCCAAGTGGTTTATGGCATGAAACCAAGAGGTATATTTGAGGTTAGAGATATCAGACATATGGATAATAGAATTTTTGAAGGTGAGGAGTTTATAGTGGTAATGAAAGAGGTGCATGAACTGGTGAGGAAACATTTAGAATCTAGTGTTGACAAGTATAAGGAGCAGGCATATTTGATTAAGAGAGAAGTTAAATTTAAAATTCAGGACTTAGTCCTGGCTCATCTAAGGAAGGAAAGGTTTCCAAAGGATGAATATGACAAGATGAAAATGAAGAAGATAGGTCCTTGCAAGACTCTCAATAAGTTTGCCAACAATGCATATGAATTGGAGTTACCTAGTGGAGTTGTAATTTCACCCATTTTCAATGTTTTATATTTGTATCCTTATAGATAAGGAGATGAAAGATAAAATATAATAGGTGATGATTCTACAACAAGCCAAGATTGGGCACAATAGTTTACTAAGGCCAAAATAGAGGAATTGGAATGCATATTGGACAAATAAATGACTAAAATAACTAGAGATAAGTAATATTTCATGTATCTAGTAAAGTGGAAGAACCATCCAGTGGAGAATGCTATGTGGATGACTGAGAATGACATACTGAAGTGAGGGAATACTCTGAAAACACTCATGGGAAGTAGCCCATGAGTTCTCTTTTCCTTCCTTGAGAGTATGATGCAGGAGCATCACTCTTAGGGAGTAAATTTTGAAAATTTTGACTTAAAAGTAGGTATAGGAATGCTTTAGATGGCCTTATAAGGCTTTAAGTTTTCTTAAGTTTCTTTTTGGTAGCATAAAAGTGCATTTAAGTAGGTTAAATTTTCAAATAAAGATTTTCCCACCAAAACTATAATTCAAAATTTTAAATTTTATAGTATGTTTATAGGACTTAAAGGGGTTTAAAATGTTTGAATAATATTTTTAATAGGTTAAAAATGTGATAAGGGACCCATTAAATCAAATTCAAGGGTCTAAGGTGATAAATTTTTCAAAAGTCAATTTTTAGGTGTTGTCACCTTTCCTGAGTGACATGCAACATAGGTAACTACCTCCAAAATTATTGAAAAAATGGATACATTGATATAAAATGTAAGTTTTTTGAATGAGTAAAAATTAATTTCATGTTGAAGCTTCCAATAATTTTAATAATATATAAAGAAAATAAAAAGTTGGCCCTATTCAGAAAACCTGATCTACATACCCTGTTACATGTTCTTGATCAAGATTGTTTATTATATCTCTAAATTTGAACATTTAGATGAATGTGATAATTGTTTGAAAAGTTTGAAATAATTATAGTATTTGTGTTGAGATAATATTTATAATAAAATAATTATATTCCTCTGGTGTTTTAGTGAACTTATAAATTGACCCTGTTGTGGAAGCTTTTCTATTCAAATTACAGACTATGTTAACAGACTTGGAAATCAAAAGAGATTTGATACTTGTGTTAGACATTATTAGAGGTTGTATTTTCATGAGAGATTATTTATTACCAAAAATAATGCTATATCATTCTGTATTCATTCATTTTCATGAAGATACTCTGTTAAGGTTATTGAAGAAGCAGACCCCTGTAGTTTACAATGTTCCTATCCTTGTTTGAGTTTGTCTTGATCAAAAATGGCATATGTGGTAGTGGAATCCTATGTTATTGAATGTATTTGAATTTTTTTTAAGTAATACAAATTCATATGTAACAAAGGGAAATCTTAAGCACAAATATCTACAAATGTACCCCTATTTCTTGTAGCAAGGTTTGTACAGAGCAATTGTGTGCTTGTTCTTTGCTAGAAAATGAAAGGCAATCTAAATAATAAGGTTTTGTTATATTGAGGTATGAAAAATTTTAATTTTTAAAGGCTCAAAGACCCCTTATTGGTTTTTATTATGTGATTTGTTCATCCTAGAAGGACACAGTCCTATAACTATACAAATTTCTTGCACAATCAACTCTAATTTGAGTTAGAAATATTAGATAGTGGAATATTTAAACCTTAAAATCAATTAGATAAGTATAATAGTGCTCATATAGATCCTTAAAAACAATTTTTAACTCTTGAAACGTTTTTTAACTCTCACAATGGAATACTATGTAGTCTCGTGTTGTCTTAGTCACCCAAAAACCCTAAACTAGGGTTTGTGCAATAGAAACTGTTCCAACCAACCAAACTTCCTAAAAAAATTTATTCAAGTGGATATTTAGGTTATATAATATATTTTTTCAATTTCACATATTCATAGACACCATATTATGGTATTCGAGTGAATCAAGGAGAATTAGGCCTAAAGTAGCCTAATAAAAGAGGCTAAAATAGAAGAAAGTGGCCCTATTGAATGAACTAGGTCTTGAAATTTTAAACATAGGTGAATATCCATAAAGGGTACTCATATTAGTGATTATTTTCTTAAAAATCACTTAATTTTTTTGTACTACCATAAAAATAGTCACTACAGGGCTACAAGAAGGGCCTAGTGCATTCAGTGATTGGTAAAGAGTGGTAAGTTGGAACTTATTGAAGGGTGTCTCTACATAAATAAATGAGAAGAAGATGAAGATGAGATACTAGATAAATACATGAGTTCTCTACTCATAAATTCATAAATTATATTCTATGTAGCAAAGTGTTTGCTATTATACATGATTCTATTATAAAGGCGATGTTGATGCTTAATGAGTTAGGTGGACATAGAGTTAATTGGATGACTCTTTTAAAATAATTTTATTTATAAATTCAAACAATGAAGATAATAATAGTTTAAAGACTAAGTAAGATGTTGACTAAAGTTGTCTCTCAGATTGTAGGTCAAGAATACATAGTTAATTCCATCACAAAGGATGAGTGGTATCAAGATAAAGTCTATTACTTATTGAATAACAACTGTCCCAATCACTTGAAATCCATTGAAAAGAGAGAATTATGCTTAAAGAGTATCAATTTCATGGTAAAATAAGAGATCTTGTACAAAAATAATCATGAGATTATTTATCTAAGATGTCTGAATAGAGTTAAATCAATTGAAATACTTAAATATTTTCGTGAAAAGTATGAAAATGGTCATGATTTAGGAAATGCTAAAACTCACCAAATCCTATGGGTAGGTTACTATTTGACACATGTTTTCAAGGATGTTCATTCCCATGTAAGGATCTATGACAGATTGTCACCCAGTTATGCCTTTGCAGCGTGTTATTGAAGTTAGGCCTTTTGCAAAGTAGGAACGAGACTTCATTTATGTTATTCATTCTAATTCATCAATTAGACACAAGTTTATTTTGACATAAACTGATTATTGTGCATGTTATACTAAAGATCAACCATTTATAAATTACATAATAGAAGTGGTAATAAAATTCCTTGAGGAGCATATCATCACCAAGTTTAGAATGCCATTTAATTTGGTTTGTAATAATGGTCCTGCATTTTCATCCTTGAAATTCATAGAATGGTCATACGCTAATAACATAATAATCAAATATTTTTCTAATTATTATCTATAACATATTAGTGTTGTTGAATCTATGAATAGGAATTTACTTGATATGTTTAAAAAAAAATTAGATAAGAATCCTAAGGACTGACATAACATGTTGAAGATTTTGCTTTGGTCTGATAGAATTAGGATCAAGTCTTCCCTAGGTACTTTTTTGTATCATTTGGTTTATGGTCAAGAGCTAGTTTTCCCTATGAATTTAAATATTCCTACCTTGTAATTAATGAATATTATATTTAAATTGATGACAAGGTTGAAGCTAAGTTGTTAAAATTAATAAGATTAGAAGAAACATGAAATACAACCTTGTTGAACTTTAACAAATGTCAAGAAGTTGTTAAAATATGTTTTGATAAGAGAGCCAAAATAAAATCCTTTAGGATTATTAATATTGTCCTACTATGGGATAAGGATCATGAGAAGAAGGGACAACAAAGTAAATTTGATGACCTTTGGTTGGGTCCCTTCCAATTTTTTGAAATTTTAGGCAAGAATGCTTTTAGGCTTAAGAGTTTGATTTGTGAGGATGTCTCAATACCTATTAATGCACAATTCCTCAAACATTATTTCCAAGCATGCGCTGACCTCTTGGGGCCTTGTATAGATTTTTTACTTTTTGTGTTTTTGTTATTTTAGTTTAGTTTATTGTTCTGGTTTAGTTTGTTATTTATATATTTTATGCTTACTATATATAGCCTATTTTTGGTCTGTTCTCTTCCATTTAATTTAATTGAGGTCTTATTTTATTCTAAGTCTATGTGGTACACACTAATTTTAAATAAGAAATAGGTGTTGGTTGGTATGAAACTTCAATGGTATTTTATTGCTTAAGTACTCTACCTATTTTATTTCATAAGATTATGTTTATGATTTTAGTTTCAAAGAATTGGACTATTGTATGCACTTATGACTTGTTCTTGTTTATATGAGTTTGGGTAAAAATAGTTGTCTACTAAAGGTATCTCCTTGATCCCAAGTACAAATTTCACATCTTAATAGGTTTCTAAGTCTGCTTGGGTGAAAAATCTATAGTCGTGTCTTTTATTTTCAATAGTGGTCCCCAACCCTAAACTGAGACATTAAGAAAAAGAGAGAAAATAAAATAAAAACAATTTCAAAAAAACTCAGTCTTGAGTGATTTAGGCAAACTCCGCTATAGGCTTTCCAACTTGGCTAGTAGTAGAATAAGGCCTTAACTAGATTAGAGATAACTTTGTCAGGGCTATAGATGTCTAGATGGTGATGAATCAATATCCAGGCAAACATTTATATGGTAGAACTCATTATCCAGATGGTTAGAGTCACAATAATTAATCCTTATAGGTTCTTGAAATGGAAAATTAATTCATTTTACATACATTGATTTAATAAGGATGTTTAATTTGGTCACTTAGATGCTCAAATATTATCTCTTCCTATATTTTTTATGTTTCATGCTATGTTTTAGTAATAAATTATGGATTTTTTGAATATTTCTTTGTTTCAAAATACTCAGGTGTATTTTCTAGTAAATTTGCCATTTGTTGTTGCTTACACAACACACCCTAATTTCATCTATGAAATCATGGAACCTATTTTTTTAATATTTGAAACCTGGTTCTATCTTTGGATACAATGTTTTTTAAGTGTTTCAGGTGTGGAGTATAATATCTATCTTGTTACCACTAGGCACTTTTCAAACATATTTTTGTAGATGTAAACAAGGTCAAATTTTATGCAATCTTTTTATGATGATAGCTAAATGTCATTAGAATACACTAGTAAATAAAACTCATAGAGAAATCATTCACATGTGTTAATCATCAAAATAGGATTTTCCACTAATTTATGTGTCGTAGTATTAAAATCTTACCATAAGTCACATTTTAGGAGATATTTCACATGGTCAAATCATGTCCATTTCACATAAAACTTGAGTTGGTAGTCAAATGTGTAAATAATATTAATGTGTAAAAGTTAATACTAAATAATTTTCCACTTAATAAATGTGCAGTATTAAAAACAAGTTTATGTACTGATGTTTACTTTTTTATTATGCATTCCTAGTTGTTAAATCTACCTACTTCACACTCTTCAAACCTATTTCGTAGGGTTAAATTACATTCTGTTTCCTTGAAAACTTGTATGATGATATTCAAATGTGGGGAGAGTAAAAATATGGTAAAATACGTAAAAGAGGTTTTATCCAAGTGTGAAATGTGTAGCCATCAAAACAAGGTTTTGAACTAATTTTTACTTGGGTCTTTTTTCTATGCTTTTAGATTTTCCAAACTTGCTTACTATGATCTCTTCAAGTCTCATTTCACATGACCAAATTTTGTACATTTCACATGAATTTTTATAATATGGTAGTTAGATTTAGGACAAGTGAA
The DNA here is from genome assembly GCA_037957365.1 of Torreya grandis. Classification (NCBI taxonomy): domain Eukaryota; kingdom Viridiplantae; phylum Streptophyta; class Pinopsida; order Cupressales; family Taxaceae; genus Torreya; species Torreya grandis. The sequence goes on along the minus strand of JARHVA010003891.1, from coordinate 1,191,409 downwards.
AATCTAGATAAATTTATAAAAAAATCATTCTCCAAGTGTTAAATGTGTAATCATCAAAATTGAATTATGTTCTACTTTTTACTTAGTAATTTTTTATCTTTCTAGTTGCAAAATGTTTCTAGTGCACACATTTGAAACCTAGTTTTGCAAGGGTAAAAAATATTAAATTTTACTTAATGTTTTCATGAACATAGACAAATGTGAATGTTGGTATAAATAGGGTTATTTCCTATCTAGTTCCACTGTCAGGTGTGAACAAGGTTAGCTCCCTAACTAGTTTCACTATTTGATTATATTCACACCTTATTTAGTGAAGTTTACTTAGGTATTTTAAATATTTGTCTCACTTCATAGGATCATGGCACTTGTCACAATAATTTGAATTTTATGCACAATGATTTTTTATGCAATTTTTTCTCATTCTAAAAATAAAATTGCACTATGATTTATTTTTTTTTTCTTAAACAAAAATAAAGTTACATATCGAGTATTTTTTATAATGTTTTCTCATGCTAAACATAAAATTGCATAAGTGGCCACCTCATTCGGTCACCCATGGTGGTAAGTAGTGCTACCCTCAATGACAGATCATTTCATTAATGAAACCCAATGGGTGAGGCTCGGTTTGACAAGTGGTTTGGAACCCCTCATGGAAAATTGCTTTTCACACATCACTGTTCCTATTTTATTTGCATGCCCAATTAACAATATGTTGACTTGATCTAACATTCACATTTTGATTGGACCATCCTTTGTTCAAACTAATTTTTTAGAGTTTGTGTCTCCTTCAGGCCCCTTTCTTAGCATCTTGATTTTTTTTGTAATTATTTTAATGACAAAAAAATACTCCATTGTAAATGAGTATCTTATTAGGCACTCATATGTTGAAACCCATCTAAGGACCATTTCATTTCTCTTTGGAATATTTTTCATTTATATCTTCCTTGGTTGTATATTTGTTATCTGTATCACCTGTTGAAAGTCTCCAAACATTTTGGAGCTATTATGACATGTACCAGTATTCACATGATGATGTTTAAGTAGTGGTTGAATCTACTCATAATTTTCTTAGTTTATGTACTTATTGGCATTCTTTTGGTTTTTGATTTGGTTTATAGGGTTGTTTCTCTGACCACATTATGGATCCATTGCACCTTGATGTCCTTATTTATATCTTAGTGACCTTTTGTTCAGTTACACCATATTTATATTCACTTGTCACCACTTCTTCTAGATACATCAACAGAGACATGCATTGCTAACTTCTCTCAGTTTAGTATTAAGGGGGGGTGTCTAGGAAATGCTTCTTTGGGTTCATTTCACTACCCATTTATTTAGCATTTAGAGTTTCATTTGAGTGATCCACATATTTATCACTATTTCATACATCACTTGGCGGTTGCATCTCCTTGACATCCATGTATTTTGGCAAGATGTATTAGCATCCATAGGGACACTCAGCTTTAACACAACTTTAGGAAGAGTCCCATAAACTTATTCCTTCATCTTCTTATAGGGGTATTTTTTTCCTATGGGTTTTCTCCTTCTCTCTTGTGATTGAGGGGATCATTTTTTACATGGGTACCTTAATAGGCCTTGTAGCTGAGACGCATTGTGTTTTACATATTTGTATTTCTCATTCCTCTTAAGGTGCACTTAGGGGGGTGTTGGTGTGAATAGGGTTATTCCCAATCTATTTATATTTTAAGGTGTGAAAAGGGTTATCTCCCCAATTAGTTTCATTATTTGATTATGTTCACACAAAATTTAGTTAAATTTACTTAGGTGTTTTGAATATGTGTCTCATCTCACAGGATTGTGGCACTTGTCACAATCCTCTAAATGGTTGGTGAGAGGTATTTATTAGAAATATCCTCTTTGTAATCTTGTTTCAAACTAACTCATTTCCAATGCATGTGTGTTGTATATGGTTATATCTATTGAGACAATACATTTTATTCTTCATCTTTTGATCTTCATTATGAATCAAAGTGCTTCTTTTAAGAATTCATATAATCCTAGCCTAATCACTGATAGAGAATTCTTACACATAGTTAACCTAAAATATTTCAGTGAGGAGAATCAAAAAGTGAAGAAATTTTTAGAAAAATCATTCTTCAATTATAAAATTCACAATCAAAAAAATTGACAAGTGCATAGATTTTGATGCCTTCCCAAGTACCAAATCTACATAGTGCGCATAATTCAAACCTAACTTCCAATGGGCCAAATATATCTATTTATTATAAAAGTCTTAATGAGAGCATTCAAATGTAAATATAATATAATAGTAAATGAATTCATACAAAAATGGTTCCTCATTTGAAAAACAGACAATCATAAAAACTGACTAGTGTGTAGATTTTTGTGTCTTCCCAGTGACCAAATATATCTAGTGCATACTATTCAATCCCAATTTTACATGACTAAATGATACTCAATAATATTTAATATCTACATGATAATATTCATATGTGGGAATAAGGTACTAGTAAATAAATTCTTAGATTATTCCATCTCACGTGTGAAACACACAACATTAAAAATATGCTTCTATAGTGATTTTTACTTGGTCATTTTCTATGTTTCTAGTTTTCAAATCTGGCCTATGTGCACTTTTAAATTATTTCATCTCACTATGGAATGATATCCAAATTGATTGAAATTTTTTATGGTAGTACCTTGATGAAATTAGAATATAATTTAATTGGTATTTTAGTAATTTTTTTTCAATGAAAAGATATGATAGTGCAAAGTGACCCTTCCAAGAAGATTTGACAATTAACCAAATTTCAACCAGAAAGTACTAAAAAGGTAGTCCATAGTGTTTAACTTGACTATTTAAAAAAATTAAAAATATCCTTTTGAGTATATTTTAAATATTTTTTTCTATATATAAGGTATGATGGGTATTGTTCATGTTTTATTTTGTGCATTTTTCTTTTAGTGTATTCTAAAGGTGCTAATGTGGCTGCACACGACTATGTTAGTTTTTAAGCCATATCTTTTGATTTTCATCTCTATTTTTGATGTTATTTTTTGCATTGAAAATTTGAATTTTCCATCTTTGAAATGGTGTTATTTTTAAGTTGGATAAATACAAAATGAAAAACCTGTCAACATTTTAATCATAGAACTCTATTTATTTTAAATATTGTGTGCTTATAATTTTTGATATATTTCACCATTGCTAAGAAATTAACACTTTTTTATTTAATGTTTTGGTAGTATTTAGCTAAGATAAGTGCATTATTAAATTTAGGAACTATCAACCACATTAAATTAAACTATAACTTACACATTGGAAGTGTGGAAAAGAACAATGCAGGGATAAACTTTGCATAAATTAATGAACTCTTGTGTTGAATGTGGAAACTTAGAATATTTTGTTATTCCCAACAATTCTATTCCACTTGAATTTAATACGAGACAATCATTAATGGTTTTGACTTGTATTATCTTAGATATGTATCTCCACATTGAATTTAGGCCTTGATTAGTGCCTAATATTTAATGTTTGTACCTACTTAGTTGGTGGTTATATATATATATATATATATATATATATATATATATATATATATATATATATATATATATATATATATATATATATATGTATATCCAATAAAAGGACTTAGAAAGGGCTGGTGGATGAAGAGTTAGAATATAGATTAAAGGACTAGACACTTCTTTCTTATAATTTATTGCTTTTATAGTTAGTTTTTATTTTGATTAATGCTATTGAGAGGTATTTTTTATAATTCCCCTGATTAAAGTGGACCCAAACATTATTTTTCCAACAAATATGCATCAATTGAAAGGTTTTCAAGACTATTATTCACTATCTATACATGTATATGGTAATTTTGTCCATCTTTCTTCATACTTAAATACCTCAGACTCTTGCACCTTCTTTATTCATGGTTGTGTTCATATTGGCCATCTAACAAATTGATTCCATGGAGTTCATTTATGTCAAATGAATTATAATTATTCTAGCTACAAAACAAGCTTATATCTTTCTCTTTTCCCTTTATTTTTTATAAATCTATTAGAGTAGGTGAAATAAATCTGAAAGTTATAATCTACAATTACATGTATATCTTGATTGCAAAACTTTTTCATTGTTGATTAATGCATTATTGAATTTTTTGTATGCAATGAATTATCATTGAATCAGTTGTATTTCCTTAACAAATCCACTTTTATTGATTCTCTAGGTAACAGATCTATAAGACTAGCATTACCTATCATTTATCTAAACATATTCCAAGCATACCCCTTAAAATGGAATAGTTTCACATCAACTAATAAGCTACCTTATAATCTAGGACTTAGTAAAACCAAACCTTAGGAAGATTCCATATCCTTTCAAGAGAAGTTGTGTGGATTTTCCCCTTACCTAAGTTGGTGTGTCAAATGACCCATCAAGATATTCATGATTTAACCCTAGGATGTGATCTTGATATCTTTATTAGTTCATTTATGTATATTATTTATAAGTTTAACATAAACACAATTAATGTCATTCATTATAATTTTAGTGTTTCCAAGCATATAGAGGGGAGACTATTGATATTTTATAGTTTGTCATTTATTTTACTAATTTTTATTCCTGAAGCATTTACCTAATGTTCTTCATAAAGAGATATTAATAATACAATAAGGGTAAAGTTTAATATCGGTTTTCTAACAAGCAAAAATATTAACAAGGGATTAATATTTGTAATATATATATATATATATATATATATATATATATATATATATATATATATATATACACACACACACACATAAGTTATATATTTTTCCTCAGATTCTTCCATATGGTGACAATGTTAGATGCAATGACCCTTGAATGTTTTTAGATTCTGAACACAAAATTGATTTATATACATGCAATCTATTGATTATGGCTTTGTGTATCTCAAAATGGGAACAATGTTATAATAAAATGCATATATATCTCACATGCCCTATAATAATAACATTACTAGTTATGGTCATGCGAAAATAAAGAAATATAGACATAACCACAAAGCATTGCATACACCTATGCCAATAGTTCTAATGATATGAATCCTCTAAGTAATATAAAAAATTAAAGTCATAAATAAAATACTTTGTAATGTTCATTTATCTCTATCCATGTTCAATCATTGCCATGAAAATGTTGTTAGCAAATTGACTAACCTTGATTTGTCATGATGTTTATGATATGCAATTGTCTATGCCCAAGACTAGTCCAAACATGATCCTTATATCCTTATTAGTTCATCTATGTCTACTATTTAGAAGTTTAACATAAACATAATTAATGTCATGCATTTTACTTTCAGTGTTTCCAAGCATATAGAGGGGGGACTATTGATATTTTATAGTTTGTCATTTATTTTACTGATTTTTATTCCTATAGCATTTACCTAATATTCTTTTAAAAGAGATCTTAATAATACAATAAGGGTCAAGTTTAATACTAGTTTTGTAACAAGAAAAAATATTAACAAGGGATTAATATAAAGACACACACACACACACATAAGTTATACATTCTACCTTGGAGTTCTCCTTATGATGATAATGTTAAATGCAATGACACACACACACAAAAGTTATACATTCTACCTTAGATTCCTACACATGGTGATAATGTTAGATGCAATGACATACACCCCACACACACACACACACACACACACACACACACACACACAAGTTATACATTTTGCCTCAAATTCTTCCATATGGTGATAATGTTAGATGCAATGACCCTTGAATGTTTTAATATTCTAAAAAAAAATTGATTTATATGCATGCAATCTATTGACTTTGGTTTGTATTTCTTTAAATGGGAGCAATGTTATAATAATCTGCATATATATCTTGCATGCCCTATAATAACAACATTAATAGTTATGGTCATGTGAAAATAAATAACTATAGACATAACCACAAAGCATTGTATACACGTATGGAAATAATTCTAATGATAGAAGGCCTCTAAGTAATATAAAAAATGAAAGTAAAAAATAAAATACTTGGTAACAAGCATTTATCTCTATCCATGTCCAGTCATTGCCATGAAAATGTTGTTGGTAAATTGACTAACCTTGATTTTTCATGATGTTTATGATATGTAATTATCTATGCCCAAGATTGGTCCATCTCTTTTTGTGTAGCTTATCTCCTAATAAATTATCCAAGAATTTAACAAGGTCATCATGTTCACATCATTTGCCTTATCTTGATCATATGAACACACCTAGTTTTACAGGGGGAAATAACTAACATACAATTCAGTGACTAGGCTTATTTCATCTTCTACTTACTAGTACACTTGGATTACAAAAAGAAATGGTCATATTAAGTATAAAATATTTAATTTTATTTCACTAACACTATTCTAAATTTTTATGTTTCCAGTTTTAAGATACAAAAAAATTCAAAAATGCATGCTATAATATTTCTGATGCATAAATGTGGAAAGGAAGCTTGATTGAACCTGCTCAATGCCACTACTAGGATCTTTATCTTAATCCTTATCTAACGATATTTTCTCTTTCAACTTGTGTCATTTTTTTTTACTTATATCTCCTCAAACATTTAATTCAAATTTTTATGTTATGTTATTCAAGGTGATGCATTTTATTCTTACATTTGCCAGTGGCTACTACGATTCAATTCCTTCTTACATGCATGGCCTTTAATATTTTCCTAATGACAAAAGAGAATTAAACAAGTTTATTTGGAAAAATAATATGGAATTAGCTACATTGTACATCATGCATGTTTTATAAATCATAAAGTGATCCAATGCCTTACCTAATATGAGATATTCCATCCAATTCTTTTTTTATTTTCAGTTTTCTTAGTCCCTTCAATTTAGCAATTGCTCCAATAGTTATACATGATTTAATCCCAAGACATGATTCTGATATATTTAATAGTTCATCTCATATATTTTTTTGTTATTGTGTTTATGTATTTCCATCAACACTCTAACTAAGCAAATTGTTATCAATTTATACTAAACTTAAGCATAAATAAATTAATTTCTAATGTCCAATAAGATTTACATAAATTATTTATAATATTTAAGATAACTTTTGAATTCATTTTGTATTTTGTTCATGTAATTATATAATTTAAAATTCAAAATATACTTTATTATATAATTGTTACAAATTCACTGAGATGACTTCATAAAGTTTTACATTTTTCTAATATTTTTACTCAAACCATGTTACAAACAAATCTAAGAATGACTTTACCAAAAAATATCCTCTTATTAAATTTTAAATAAAGCTTTATCTATATTTCAATATTTATAAAAATTATTTCATTTGGATTGAATGCTTATAACCCTCTCTTGAGATACATGATAAATAAGATTAAGTGTTACTCACTAGCTAACAAGTATATGATATTATGTTCCATAACTTCAACACAAGTAATAAATTGATTACTTCATCAACTTTTATAAATGCAATAATAAAAAATTAAATGATATGCTATCGGTATTCAACCTCTCCACCGCTTATCTCAATACAAAACATAAATCCAACATCTTTACTTTTTTGATGGGTTTTTGGAAATGTATTCATCACAATCAATCAAACAATTTATAATTTCAATATGCTTGGAAATATATTTTCTATATAATTATGTAAATTATTTTTTACAATCACAAAATATTTATTTCACACTTTCTTAATTTTATACAGACTCTACCAACTCTGTCCTCTGCTTCCCGTAGGGACTTGGCACCATGCGCACTTGTTTTTTAAAAAAAGAACTTTTTTTCTCTTTTTATTTTTTATTTTTTAAATTATTTTAATGAAAACAATGACTTTATTGATTGACCATTTCAAATTATAATTGTTTTTACTATCATTCTGTTGAATTCTCTAGTATAAGCACATATTTGATTCAAATTAATGAAAGTGAAATAGTTTATTTTGTTCAACATTTCCCATAATAGGTACCATAGGATTCATTATCTAAAATAATAACTTTGTTATGGTCAATCAAAGGGAAGGATTTGACATGTTGTATAGGTTATATTATATTTTTTCCTCCATACACTTTATAATATGTTTAGATCCTTATTTTAAAATATTCTTTGTGGTATACAATTATTTGGTGAACATGTTAAGAATTTTTAATGTGTGCACATTTATAGACACATGCAAACATTAAAATAGATTAAAATATTCACAAAATAATTGTATACCACAAAAAATATTCTAAAATAAGGCTCAAAACATATTCTAAAACTTATATTAATAATGAATAATAAAATAAAAAGGGTTTGTATCTTGGTCTACAAATTTTTTTGGAAAGTAGATTAGATAATATAGACTTAAATATATCTCTAGAAGAGTAAAAAGGATATGAAAAAAACTCAAAAGGTAGGACAAACATGAAACCACCAAGAAATCATCCAAGGAAGACAATTGAAGAATAATAAACTAGTTCCAGTCAAAATGTAGACTAATAACTGAGACTTGAAACATAAAATCAAAGCAAACCAAAGGAAAAAATCTTTTTACCATCCCATTCAAACTCCAACCCTCAAGAAATTATTTTTACTCTAAAATATCTCCTTAGGAATGTGAAATGATTCGAATTTATACTTATATATGTCTGTAGACATATAAATTAACATTTTGTTGCTAAAAAAAATACACTTGTGACCACTCTTTATAAACAACTCATGTTTAGTTCCACGGTCATTGAGAATCAATCTTTCACTTATATACAGATGAATTATTCCTCAAAGAAAAAATTGATTACTAAATTTTAGTATTTATCATTCCAGACATCCTAATCTCATACCTATATTGATCTACACTACCATCTTACTTATCTTTGCTTCTCAGATAAGGTCACTCTTTCAAGTCAAACCTGCCCACCAGTAGTGTCTTATTCCACCGATGCATCCTCCCACCAAATAACAACTCATTGATCAAATTCAAATTCATGTAATGGGTCATACCACACATTTCATAAATCCCATCTGATGGAATTATAAAATGATAATTATAAAGCCACATTTTCCATTCATTTGGCACCAAGACATTGATATCAAATAAAAACACTAGAACATATAATTACACATTGAGATAAAATCATCTATTCTCCCCAATTATGAGTCCACATAATCCTAGAATCCCCAACCTAATTTTGGATACACCTCCAAGGTCATATGTCATTTTTGAATCACTTAATCACATTAGGATTGAATTAACATATAGTATTATAGTAATATTTCACACACACCATCATAGCATGAGATAATTACATGGATTTAGATCCCTCTTTGAGGTATTAGTATGCAAGTAGTGTTCAACATAGGGTGTGTTGAGATCAAGATGAACTTCAAACACTAACCAAATTTTATCTTTTATTTTTTTCTCTCATGACCTATTGAGATACGGTTCCAAGTGAAGAAGAAGGCACACATTAGATTTTGCAGTGAATTACATAGATCTAATCACACACATGTCTAAATTTTCATAGAGAGATAAAACTTTGTCAGATGATAACATGCCCTACAAATGATAGAATAGTTTTTTATTGTATGAATAATTATATCTTATCCTAGGCATATATGAATCCTTATTCTTGATTTAGAGTAGCATCTCACAATCACATAGTCACTTTCACAATCACACATATAGTCCTACATATCTGATTTTCTAACTAAGTTATTTTTTATTACTTTTCCATTTTAGCATATTTATATATTTAGAAATTTATAAATTAGTTTGTATTATTTATTGAATATTTTATATAATTTAATTTTACAAAGTATTTTTTTATCATTAAGTTTAAAGCTCTCTTAATCCAAACTTTTATAAAACATATTGGTGACCCTATCTGTTGATTGAATACTGTAAAAACCTTAAGCATCCATGTTACTAGGGTTTCTTTCACTATTTTTGTTATTTCCAATTATTATATTAGGGTTTTCATATTTGGTAAATTATTTTATAATTTTTATATTCTAAGTTTCCATTTCATATTTTATGAAATATAAAAAAATCATTTCTACCTCTTGATTTAACTGTTTTGGAGTCTTATTCCTAATCTAGTTAAATGTTTGAATTGATTAAATAAGTAAATAATATTGGAATAATTTAACTACTAATTTGTATAATTTTTTTGTATTTTTAACCTTTCTATAAATAACCATAAATATGGAGAAAATATGACTTAGCTAAAAATAGGATGAAATGGTTGAGACAGGGTCTAGAATTTGTTGTGTAAGATTGGAATAGTGTCACAAATCAAGATCTAGATTTCATTTTGTGAAAGGATAGGAGTGTTGAAATAGGACACCCTAGAGTCAAGTGTTATAGTCTTTTTCTACCACTATTGTCTAAACTACTTGTAGAAACCTAACATTTTTGGGTTTTGTTCGTTGTCATTGTATAAGCTTGCCTATGAAATCTTGACTACTGAAGGTCTATAGAACTCCTTGTAGAGATGATTTAGTCTTAAAACCCTAGATTTCATTATGTTTTGATAAATCTTGAGAAATAAGGGGGGTTTAGTGTGTGTAATATTCACTAAACATGTATACACACCTTTTATGTGGGCATGTTGCATACATACCAATACTCCAAAGAGGAATCAAGCCATATGTAGTTCTCCCACTTGATGTGATTTGTGAAATAGTGTTATGAGAATGTAAAAATGATAAATTGGGTGTGTTTGAGGTGGTTAGGGATTGATTTGAGGATTTGGATAGACTTTTAGCTATATTAGAAGGTTGTATGTGGAGAATAGGAAAATTTGCCTCAATAGTATTGCTTGTATTCTTGCTTACTTTTTTAATATTTACCCCCCTCTTTTAAATGAGCTTTGAGTGGGATTTTATAGAGATATATTAGTTATGGGTTAAATGTATTTGTGTTAGGCTAATAAGATGAAGAATAGGAACTAGAAGGAAATGACCATTGGAGTTTAAAATGTAATTAGATAGGATCACTGAAATTGGACACCCTAAGGTCCTGTGCTATAGTCCAAGTTGGGTTCTATTTTCCTATAGGTGCAAAACATGGGGGGATGGAATTAACCTAGGAAATGCAGCTTGACTGAGCTAGAATCAGGTTTTAGAAGTCTATGGATGACTAAGAATAATCAAAAAGATGTCTAGAAGGGTCATGAGAGCATGCAAGAGGGACCTATGGGTTGAGTGTCACAATCTACACTCAATCTACCAATTTTGACATTTTATATGACTAAATTTTCCCCCTCTTTATTCTAGTGATGCAGCAAAGTAAAATACTAGGGTAAAGGAAAAATAGAAAGTGTACCTAAACTTACCTACAAGGGTGAAGCTCATAAAGCTGTGTGATGTTGAGTATGTGTAGAGAACATGTTGTGAAGTGTAAATATTCAAGAAAAAATAAATATTAGATTAGTTCTTACTAGACATGTTATGTCTAAAATAAAAATTTACAAAGTTGGGTAAGAGAGAGAGGATGAGAAATGAATAAATACACCTCACTAGGTATGCGAACCAAATATAAAACCTATTGTGATGTTGATTAATGTTGGGTATGTGATAAATGATGTTATACCAAGATTAATATCATGAAAAAAGATGAGTTCTCAATTCCCTGAGAGTGGCGCAAAAATTCAAAGGCTAGCCCTTTGGCTCCATCATAACCCACTAAGTGAATTTTTGTGATCATGCATGTGTTAATCGATGTTTGGACTATGTCTCCAATCCCTCTGAATAGGTGGCTCAAGAATACAAAGGCTAGCCAAACCTTTGGATCCATCATTTCCCCATGAAGTGAAGCTATGAACTGATACTGGTATGAAATATGTGTTTTATGAGATGGTTCCTAAAGCCCATGAATGTTTTATACTTTGATAATGTGGCATGGATAGCTGAATGTGTGCTAGAAACTAGGCCACTCTTGGCTACTCAGAAAAGGTGGATATTAGGCTTGTATAAAATCCACTCCAATACTAGAAAATAGTATTATGTGGAAGACACTCAAAAATTATGCCAACCACCTACATATGGACTAAGGCATGTACCTACTAAGAATACCTAGGTAATGTACTAAACTCAAAAAAAAAAAAAAGTCAAATGTGTTGTGCACATTGCCCCCAATCAATGGTGTCTATAACATGGATTTTGATCTCAAAGTTATACCAACTACCTAATCTAAAATTGGAAGTGAGAGCCATCATGTATCGAATGATGCCCCCTATATCTAGATTCTCTAAGAAAAATTGTACTAAAACTATTGATTTTGAACTAAACTATAGCTAACAAAATTATAACTATACTTATTTTTTGTCTATTTATACAAAATCTATTTTTTTGTTATTTGGTTAAGAGCACTAAAATATGGCACCCTATTGTCCAGTGTTGTAGTCTAAACTTGGTGCTCTTGTCCTATGTTGATTCTAATGACTATTCTATAATTTTCACTGTTTGTTTAGTCTATGCTACCTAGTTTGAAGTCTGAATATTGTTTTGGGTATTCTGAAAGCTGATTTTTTGACTGGTAGGAGCTTTGATCTCTATGACAAAACCCTTTTTTCTTTCCCCCTCTACTATGGGTAGGAATGAATACCTTGCAATGACTACCCTCAAAATAAAGAGTCCTATAAGTGTGTTATGCTATGAAAATACATGATATAGCAATAATAATCGACAAGATATCTCAAGATATAGTACATTTTGAATGTGATATTGTTAGATCAACAAGGGTATGCCTAGATAGATATAAAAATGTAATAACATGTGTAATATAATGAACTAGAACTGGAAGTTTGGTTAGTTTTTATTTTTCAAGGAGAGATGGAACATGATGTCCATCATGGCATCTATGAAAGAAAAAGAATGCATGATGTGGATCATGGTATTGAAAATAATTGAAAAACAAACAAGTAATCAAGCATGTAAGACAAGAAATAAGAATCATACAAAATTGGCCAAGGGGCCAAGCAAACAAGGTACATGGGTACATGTCACTCACACTGGAAAGCAAGCATATAAGGCATTTTCAAATGCCACATACACATATAATTGAAACAAGGTTGGTAGGAGGGTTAAAAGTACATAGAAGAGTACAATAAAAAGACATTCACAAATGTCCTAAAGCACACACAATACATAGAACGTGAACTAAGAAACACAATCATATCTAGCTATGCAAAGTAGAAAAGGAAAGCATGTAAATACTAGAAATACAATAACATATAAATAATCAAATCAAGAAGTGAAAGTATGCAAGACATGTAGTATAAAACTAGGTATATGCTAAGAAATACACAAGTGCTATATACTAGTGACTGTCGATAGAGTAATCTATGTAAGCTAGTAAATAATTTACGTCAACATGATAACTAGAGTGTGTGGTGTAGGAATGACATAACTTGGATGGTGTAGCCAAGTAGAATATGCCCCTAATGGGTAGATATATTGATGTATGTCTTGAATGTATAATTAGGATGTCCCCTCAATGGGTAGAGTGAAGCAATAAAGGATCAGGATGTCACTGCACACACTTAAAAAAATCAAGTGAAGCATAGTAATGTAGATAAATCAATAAACAATATCATAAAACAACAAAATGTAAGTATAACATGGTAGTATAAATGTAAAGCATGTATGATGCATACAATTGAAATTTTTTTGTGTTTTTGAATTATTTAAATGTTTTTGGATTTTTTAAATATTTGATTTTTTTTTTGTATTTTTGAAATAAACTTATGTACAATCAATCCTAAGAAGATTATGTACAAATAATTGAAAATAAACTATATACAAGCAAGACTGAGAAGAAATGATACTAACTGATGAGTCTCATGAGAGACTCCATATTATAGTGTCCTGTATCAAGGAGAGGGATCATGTGTGATCATGAAGCATGATGGAGAGGCTAAGATTGTAACTATGAAAGCTATGTATGTTTTAAATGTTCTAAAATATTTAAAGTAAAAACTAGTTGTTGGGACCCTTATAACTCTAAGAAGTGGATGTAACTATAGGGCTCTTAGGAAACCATCTGGTAGTAGAAGAATCTCTTTGAACATGTGATCTATGTGTAGAGGCATGAGACCTTAATGATACTACCCTAGGTGTGAACACTATAGCTAAAAACTATCTAGAGTCTTGAAACTATGGATACTCTAAAAGAGGCCTCAGTAGAAGTGTATGAACTCTCTGTGATGGTGAGGAAGGACTTGACTATGTTTGAATCTAAACTAGAGATAGAACTATAATTAGTGGAGATGAAACTGGTGCAGAAGTTAAAACTTATGACTATAAAGTAGAAGATGGCTCTAAAGTGGGGAGTGGTAACTCATATAGAACTCCACCAATTGCAATAACCTGATTAGTATGAATGAATTTCATGCATCTATGAACTATAGAAGGTACTACTTGAAGTTTCTAGATCCATGGTCAACCAAGTAACATATCAAAAACTCATGTACTAGGAACAATAGTAAATAGTGTGGCCACATGAGTTGGACCAACCTTTAGAGGAAGTATAATCTCACCCAATGAACTATGTATGTGCTGACTAAATCCACTAATAACTATGTCCATCAAGGTAATATCCTACTCTAAATATCCTAAATGTTGTAATAATGTCATAGTGTGTATGTTCACACTAGATCCTTTATCTATGAGAACACTATGAATAGGATGATTATGAATGTAAGATCTAATAAAGAGTGCATGATAATCTGAATCATCCTTAATTATATCCTACTCTGAGAAGGAGATGGAAGGTCTAGCTAGAACTCTAGAATCATACACACCAATCGTATTACTCAAAGGATGTCACTCAACTAAAGGTGTCTTGTATGTAGCTGGTGGTGGATGTGCTTGATATGTATGGTGAACACCTAATGTGTCCCTTGTCTCTTATTTAGAATGCTATGGAAAAGGATCTAAGAAAAAAATTAGAGCATTGTCTTGTGTTTGCTTTGTCTCAGGAGGCTCAACTGGAGTTCCAAGATCAATAAGATTGCCATCTATCAAGTCTTGTAGCTTGTGTTTCAAACTAATGAATCTATTTGTTGTGTGGCCTAGTACCCTATGAAAGTCATAAAATGCATTTTAATCATATCCCCATAGAAGAGGCTTTGTTGGATCAACTTCCTGAATAAGAGGGAGAGATATGATATTACATTCAAAAATCTACTATAAAACTTTGGCTGGAGAAACTAGTAGATTGGTAAAGGTTCATTGAGGAGGTGCTGATAAAACACTCACTGAGGGGGGTCTAAAACCATATTTATTGTAGGTTGATTTTGACTTTTGTTATCATTGACCTTGACTTTGTATGGGATTTTACTATTACTCTTATTTATTGTTTTTGATATACTTGTGTGCTTGAGTTTTCCCATTGAAATTAGTTTGAATTCCATTTCTATTAGTGTATGACATAACTCAGTGAAGGAAGATAATATTTTGAACATTATTGATACATGCAAAGCTGGTAGAAGACTTTGTTTGAAGATATTTTGCAACTCTTGATTGGCCATGGGGCTAGTCATCTTAGCCAAGATAGTCTTATATCGAAGAACATAATCTATGAGATGCTCATTTGACCTTTGTTTCTATTGTGAAACTTAGGCATATGAAACCTTATCACCAATGTTAATGTTGAAATGAGCTAGGAACATGTCAGCTAAAGGATTGAATGCATTGATTGACTGATTCAGTAGACTATAAAACCATTGTAAAGCATAATCCTTTATACTCCATGGAAATAGCTTGGTTAGTAGCCAATCATTTGGCATATAGCCCAAGAATGCTGCATGAAAAACTCTCAAATGTGTCTATAGATCACTCTTGCCATCATATAGAGTGAGATTGGGTTGAAAAAACTAGTGGAAAGGGTGTCGAAGCAATATGACATGCTAATGGTGTATGAAGTAGAGAAAAAGAATACAAATCTTGTGTTGGTCTAGAAGCACCTTGCTTAAGATTTAGCACCTTGGATTGAATATATTTTATCTCTTGCATAAGGGCTGCCATACAGGAGATAAAGATGTACTAGCTATAGCTGGTGGTGGCATAGAGGAAGGTTGGGTTGTTATAGGGGATTGTTGAGACATAGTTACCCCCGTAGTGTCATTCGCAATAGGTTGCTTTGTGGTTTGAGAGGATTGACCATTATTTACTTTTTGTTGCTCTTCTTGTAGTATTTTAAGCATATCATCTTACATGTCAAGGTGTTTAGTTAAGAGTTCTTGAAGTTCTTGTTAGGTTGTGGAGCGAAAAGCTTCACAAGGATGCAAACGGAGGAGGTTGCTCAGTGTTACAGAAACTGACATCAGTCTGATCAATCAACATCAGTCATATCCAATTATAGAGCTACCAACATCAGTCAGGGATCGGCTGACGTTAGTCATCCCTAGACAGATAGGGACCGACGTCAATCACCTGTGTGTGCATGTATCAGTTTGCATGCATTTCCAGAATTAGACTCAGTCTATTCTAGGAAGATCTGAGTGTTTGCATGTGAAGACTAGTTTAAGTCTTGAGTCTGAGTGTCTAATTATTGTTTGTATGGGATCTATTTAATAGACCCATGGGCTTGTATTGTAATTAAGGACAAGGAAGAGATCCTTCCAATTGTAAGATCAGTTGATCTGCAGGTTGTTGCAAGATCAGGGGAGATCTACATAGTAAGTAAGATCAGTTGATTTACAGGTTGTGCAAAGGAGATCTACTTGGAGTACTTTGAGTACTTGGTGGACTGGTAGTATTGTTACTAACTAGTGGAGGTGAACAACAACTCTGTGTTTGAGTTGTTTGTTGTGACCATAATTGCGAGAGTGAACTCTTGAAGGTGAATTACTGTACACTGGGTGTGGGAAGCCTGAGAGGTGTGGGAAGAGTGTGGCATCTCTTCATTGTATTTCCTTTTGGATGAGTATTAATACAATTGTGTATTGTCTCTCATATTCTGTGTTATTTCTTATTTCTAGTTACTTATTCATTCTAGTTAAATTCCATGTTTAGTTGCTTATACAAAGGTAATCATGTGTGCTCTTAAGGAGTAGGGATCCTGACAATTGGTATCAGAGCTTTGGTTAGGTTCACTAATACCTTGGTTTTAGAGTGTGTTAAGTGTTTGTTGATTACAGGTCACTCACAGGGGTTTTTGTTTGAGTGGGAGTATAGCAATGGCAGAAGAAAGTAAGCTAAGAATGGAGAAGTTTAATGGCAAGAATTATCAATTATGGAGGATGCAGATAGAAGATTATCTGTATCAAAAAGATTTTTACTTACCATTGGGTGGGGTTGCATGCAAGCCCACAGATATGAAAGATGAAGAATGGAAGGTTCTTGATCAGAAGGCTCTCAGATCTATAAGGTTGAGCCTTGCATCGTCTGTGATTTCTAACTTATCACAGGAAAAGTCAACGGTTGAGTTAATGAAATCTTTTGCAAATTTATATGAAAAACCCTCAACTTTGAATAAGGTATTTCTTATGAAGCAATTATTTAATTTGCAAATGCAGGAAGGTGGATCTGTACATAGTCATCTTAGTGATTTCCATGGTTTGGTAAACCAGTTAAATTTAGTCAATATTGTTTTTGATGATGAAATTAAGGCACTCTTAATCTTATGATCTTTACCTGAAAGTTGGGATAGCTTGGTAATGGCAGTTAGTAATACTGCGTCTGCTTCAAATATCTTAAAAGTTGATGATGTTGTTAGTGTAATCTTGAATGAAGAAATTTGCAGGAAAAGCATAGGGGAATCATCAGGGAATGCTTTGAGTGTTGAAAGTAGGGGGAGGCAAAGAGATAAGAGTAAGCAAGGGAAATCAAAGAAAGGTAGGAGATCCAAATCCAGAAATGGTAGTGTAATCTGCTGGAATTGTGGAAAAAAAGGGCACATAAAGAAAGATTGTTGGGTGAAAGAAGATCAGCATGAAGGAAATGAAGAAGCAGATGATTCAGGTATTATTGCACAAGATGCTCTTGTATGTTCCTTGGATAAAGTAGAATCTTGGGTTTTAGATTCTGGTGCCTCTTTCCATGCAACCCCAAATAGGGAATTTTTTCATGATTATGTCTAGGGAGACTTTGGAAAATTTTATTTAGGGGATGGTAAGCCTTGTCAAATGGTTGGCAAAGGGAAAGTGAAGCTGAAATTGCAGACGGGAAACACATGGGTGTTGAAGGAGGTCATGCATGTCCCAGTCCTGAAGTGGAATTTGATTTCTATAGGAAAGTTGGGTGATGAGGGATGCACAGTAACCCTCATAGTGGACTCTTGGAAAGTTTTCAAGGGTGCACTTGTTTTAGCAAGAGGTAAGAAAGTAGGTACTCTTTATCTATCTACTTGTATTATTGATTCTCCTTCTGGTTTATCTACTTCATCTGTAGATTCAAATATGTGGCTCAATAGGCTTGGTCACATGAATAAGAAGGGGATGCATGTTCTTGAGTCAAAAGGTAAGCTTTCAGGTTTGAAAAGCATGGATCAAGATTTTTGTAAGCAACAGAAGAAAGTGAGGTTTCTTGAAACTGGATCAACAAAGAAGGTGGTAGCTTTTATTGGAGGATCACAGTATTGCATAAAGAAGAAATCTGATGTTTTTGACAAGAACAGAAAAGCCTTGGTTTTCAAGGAGAAGATGACAGACAGAGATCAGCACAAGGGGCTAAATAATTCTAAGCAAGGAAATTTGGACAAGGTGATGATCCAAAAGGAGCTCATAGGTAAAAGTCATCACTAATGGGAAAACATAGGTACCGATGTCGGTCAGGTGAGAATCGACATCGATCAGATAGGTACCGACATCGGTCATGTGCAGACCAGAGTCAGTGGTGTCAGGCAGGCTTATTACCAACGTCAGTCAGGGAACTGATGTTAGTGACTAGGTGGACACTGATGTCGGTCATAGAACTAGCATCGGTGAGGTGGACACTAGTGTCAATCAGGGAACTGATGTCGGTAGTCAGGTTGATCGCATGGAACTAACGTCAGTCAGGTGCAGACTGAGAGATGACCGACATCAGTCACTGAGACAGATTTTGGGTGAACAGTAAGCTGTCAAGGAGTCTCAAATGCCCATATGGAGGACTAAAAGGGTAATTAAGCCTCAAATTCATTATTCCCCTTATTTACACTACTTATTGCTAACTGATGGTCAATAACTAGGAATTTTTAAAGAGGTAATGTAGGTAGAATCCAAGAAATAGTGGGAGCATGGCATGGATGAGGAATGTGATTCCTTGGGAGAGAATCAAATGGGAGATTTGGTAGAGTTTCCAGCCAGAAAGAAGCACTGAAAGATGAATGGATTCCCAAGTTAAAGAAAGGAGAGAATGGACAGGTGAGACAGAAGGCCAGGTTATATGGTCTTGAGCAGGCTACAGGACAATGGTGTTTAAGGTTTGACAGGTGTATGACAAAGCATGGCTTTAGTCAATGTCAATGTGACCATTGTGTTTTCTTTACCAAGTTGGATAATATTAGCTACATTATCCTGTTATTATATGTAGTGTCTTGTTTCAGCACACATGCAGGAGATTGCTGAGCTAAAGGTAAAGTTAGTTCAGAGGTGTGCCATGAAGGATTTGAAGCAGCAAATAAATTCTTTGGCATGAGTTTTTCTAGAGACAGGGAAGATCATAGGTTGATTTTGTCTCCAGATGATTGTGTGAATAAGGTAGTGGTGAGGTTCAAGATGCAGGATGCAGAACTGGTATGCACACCTATAGATGGACAGTTCACATAATAGTGTCCTAATTCACATGATGAGGTTGAGTACATGTGTACTAAACCTGAGATTGCCCAAGTAGTGGGAGTTGTCAACAATTTTGTAGCCAATCTAGGATAGTGGATTCTCAGGGATCTGAGAGGGACCAGTAGTAGGTATACATTCTATGCAGGGTCAAGCACTTCTCTACATGTGTTTATAGATTTGGATGTGGCAGGTTATCTGGATGACAGGTGGAGCACCACAGGATATGTGGTGGTTGGTCTTCAAGATTGAACTTGAAGAGGGATACAAGCCAGGGAACAAGATTAGAAGACATTGCTATATAGGTACAAGTGAAGCTATCTATCTCCAAGTGGGAGATTGTTAGGTTATGGAGCTAAAAGCTTCACAAGGATGCAAATGATGGAGGTTGTTTAGTGTTACAGCAATTGACGTCGATCTGATCAATCGACGTCGGTCATATCCAGTTATAGAGCTACCAACATCAGTCAGGGATCGACCGACATTGGTCATCCCCAAATAGATAGGGACCGACGTCGGTCACCTGTGTGTGTATGCATCAGTTTACATGCATTTCCAAAATTAGACTCGGTCTATTCTAGGAAGATCCGAGTGTTTTCATGTGAAGACTAGTTTAAGTCTTGAGTCTGAGTGTCTAATTATTGTTTGTATGGGATCTATTTAATAGACCCATGGGCTTGTATTGTAATTAAGGACAAGGAAGAGATCCTTCCAATTATAAGATCAGTTGATCTGCAGGTTGTTGCAAGATCAGGGGAGATCTACATGGTAAGTAAGATTAGTTGATTTGTAGGTTGTGTAAAGGAGATCTACTTGGAGTACTTTGAGTACTTGGTGGATTGGTAGTATTGTTACTGACTGGTGGAGGTGAACAACAACTCTGTGTTTGAGTTGTTTGTTGTGACCATAATTGAGGGAGTGAACTCTTGAAGGTGAATTATTGTACACCAGGTGTGGGAAGCCTGAGAGGTATGGGAAGAGTGTGGCATCTCTTCATTGTATTTCCTTCTGGATGAGTATTAATACAATTGTGTATTGTCTCTCATATTCTGTGTTATTTCTTATTTCTAGTTACTTATTCATTTTGGTTAAATTTCATGTTTAGTTGCTTATACAAAGGTAATCATGTGTGCTCTTGAGGAGTAGGGATCCTGACAGTTCTCATTTATTAGCTTCATCAAAACTAGTGTATTGGACCATTGTTAAATTAGGAAAAAAAATGAAAATTGATTGAATTTTTTATAATAATTTGTAATAAGTAAAGTGTTATGAAAGGAAAGTATTTACTATAGGAAATGTAAAGTCCTAAAAACAATAAACTAGAAAATGTATAAAAGGATACGAAGCTCACAAACATGTAAGGTGATATCTCAAAAGCAATGGGGCCTAGTATATGCAACTAGGGTTTTGAAAAATGATATTTTAAAAATTACTAAGAAATTTTATAAATTAATGTGAATTTATTATTTAAAATATGCAGGAAAAATCTAAAAAATACTGGAAAAAACTTTTGATTTAAAGGGACCTAGTATATGCAACTAGGGTTTGGAAGAATTTTTTTTAAATTACTATGGAATTTTGAAAATTAATGTGAATTTTTATTTACATATATAGATGAAAAAATTAGAAAAAATATTTCTAAAATTAGCAATAAAGTTTCTCTAGGGTTTCTAGGAATTTTGTGTGCAAAAGGACCTAGTAAATTTAACTAGGGTTTAGAATAAATGATTTTTAAAATTACTAAGGTAAATTTAAAAATTAAATGTAAATTTTTTATTTAAAATATGTAATAAAATTCAAAAAATTATTAGAAAAATTAGCAAGGAATTTACCCTAGGGTTTCTAGGGTTTTTATGTGCAAACAAAGTCAAGTTCACCAAATGATTTAACTATTTTGGGAATATTGGAATAATTTAACTACTAATTTGTATAATTTATTTTTATTTTTAACCTTTCTATAAATAGAAATAAATATGGAGAAAATAAAACTTATCTAAAAATAGGATGAAATAGCTGAGATAGGGTCTAGAATTTGTTATGTAGGACTAGGACAGTGCACAAATTAGGATCTAGCTTTCATTTTGTACAAAGATAGGAGCACTAAAATAAGACACCCTAGGGTTTAGTGTTATAGTCCTTTTATTTTGCTATTTTCCAAACTACTCATGAAGACCTAAGTTTTTTGGGTTTTGCTCAATGTCTCTATGTGAGCCTGCCTATGAAATCTTGATTGTTGAAGGTCTATGGAACTCCTTGTATATCTAATTTAGTCTTCAAACCCTAGAATTCATTATGATTTGATAAATCTTGACAAAGAATGGGGGTTAGTGTGTTTAATATGCACTAAACATGTATCCACACCCCTTGTGTGGGCACGTTGTCTACATATTAATACTTTGAAGAGGGATCAAGCCATATGTAGTTCTACCACTTGATGTCATTTATGCAATAGTGTTATGAGGATGCAAAAATTCTAAATTGAGTGTGCTTGAGGTGGTTAGTCCCCGATGTGAGGATTTGGATATGCTTTTAGCTATATTAGATGGTTGTATGTAGAGAATAGGGAAATTTGCCTCAATGGTATTGCTTGTATTCTTGTTTACTTTTGTAATATTTTCCCCCCTCTTCTAAATAAACTTTGAGTGTGATTTTATAGAGATATATTGGACATGGGTCGAATGTATTCACTTTAGGCCGACAAGATAAAGGATAGGAATTGAAAATAAATGATTATTGGAGCTAAAAATGTAATTGGATAAGAGCACTAAAATTGAACACCCTAAGTTTTAGTGTTATAGTCCAAGTTGGGTGCTATTCTCCTATAGGTATGGGACTTGGTGGGATGGAATTAGCATGGTAAATACAGCCTGGCTGAGCTAGAATCAAGTTTTGGAAGTCTACATATGATTGGGAATAAGCAAAAAGGTGTCTAGAAGGATCATGAGAGCATGCAAGAGGGACTTATGGGTTGGGTGTCACAATCCACACTCAAGTTACCAATTTTAACATTTTATATGACTACACCTCTCTTATAAGAAGTTATAGACTAAGTGGTACTCAATTTGGGCATACTTTGATTTATTTTGATAAGGCACATAATATGGATAAGAGTAAGGGTATATCAGAACCTTTAGATATTTATGCACAAACTAAATATGTATAAATGCATGAGAATAATTCATAGCATAAATAGTATAATCAAGACAACATCAATTCTCATGATGAGCATAAATATGTAATTCCACCTAAATGTGATGAAAAAATAGAGTTTAACAAAGTACAAGTTATTAATAAATTTATATGCAGAATCTAGAAAAACCTCATGATGATCATATAAATTTGTAAACTCTTTTAGACATAAAAAGTGCAAGAACAGATAATATATATAATACATATATTAATAAGGGTTATTTACCTTATTATATATCATTAGACACAAATTTTGTACTTTCATTTACTATGGGGGAAACACAAAGGTTTTCATAGATCAATATGCCAATTCCTACTCAATCCTTTGAGACACCACCATTAGTTAGCACACATTATATTATTGATGTGTAATCCCCTTAGTAACCCATTCTATCTATGCAAACTAAGTTATTATAAATGGAATAGAGTGATTTGAATCCTAATCAAACACTTGATTAACATACTATACTGCATATTCCACTAAATAGGTAATTAATTTTTATTTTAGGAATAGGTCATCTACATATAAGTGAGGGAATGATTTTCACAGACCGTAGAATTAGACATGAGCTAAGTGTGTATAATAAGTGGTCAAAAGTGCATTTTTTATCAATAAAATGTTAATTTATATATCTACAAACATATAGAATTATAACTTGTAATCATTTCACATGCATAAGGAGATTGTTTTAAGTAACAATAATTTCCTGAGGCTTTGAGTTTGAATGGGCTCGTAGAAGGATTTTTCCCTTTGGTTTACTCTGATTTTCTATTTCAAGTCTTGTTTATTAGTCTACATTTTGACTGGGACTAGTTTATTTTTATTCAATTGTCTTTCTTGGATGATGGTTTGGTGGTTTAGTGTTTGTCTGGCCTTTTGAGTTTTTCTTGTATCCTTTTTTCTCTTCTAGATATAATTTGTAGTCTATATTAATCTAATCTACTTTCCAAATATTTTTTTAAACCAAGATAGAAACAAATTTTCTTTTATTATTCATTATTAATTTACATTTTATAATGGTGTGGACCTTCAAGTCCCAGGTACTCTGGGACTTGGAGAGGGAGGCTGAGGAAGAAGAAAGAAAGATCAGAGAGATTTGGTACAAAAATATTTGGAGATGCAGTCAAATTTAGGAGAGGTATTTTCTTGAGTAGGAGGAAAAGGAAGTGAAGGACAATAGTTGGTCCATAGCAATAAATATGGTGGAAAAGGAACAAGACCGATGATCAAGCATAATAGGGGGTAGAGAAGGACTATTTGTAATAATATATATTGGTTTTATAGGTGAAAAGAGATACTAAAAGCTTCCATGTGAAAGAGCATGTAGAGAGGTGGCTTCCTGAATAGGAATATAAAGAGAGGAGGAAAAATTATTGCATCCCATAGAAAGTTTTATGGGTAAAACCCAGGACTTTTCTCTAGTTGAAGGGTTGGTAAAGTTTTTAGTGGGGTTTGAAAGATCTTATTGGTTTTTTGAGTGGTCACCCCATCTATTAGCATGGGTTCTTAAAGCATCAAAACATGCTAAGGATGAGGATAGCTATGAGATACTTCATTTGTGTTGAATAGTTTATCATATAAAAATAGGAATTAGGACAACAAAAATATAGGAGTCATTGATTATTTTGTGTTATTAAGGAATTAAGAAAAACTAGTATTACATAGATTGAAATAATGCATTCAGAATAGTTTAGATAAAAAGTAGCCAAGATATTACACACAAAAATGCATGCAAGGAACATAATAATAAATCACATAGGTAACCTTAACTAGATAATCTCTAATGATCTCTTCTAAAAGTAGACCCCCTTTCTTTTTACAAATAAAAGTATATATAGACATTTCTAGTCTATGATTTTTCATCTTCTTCTCGTACTTGGCACCAAAAATAGAGTCTCTTCATATTATAGCCTATTACAAGTCATGAAGATAAGACAAAATAGATAATATAATGAAAAAATGAGTGCATAAAACATGAATATCAGACAAACATCTTGTGTAGCTTTACAATCTACATTCTTCTACCATCACTTTATCAGACTTAAAATGTTGTCTCATCTAAATATAATGTTGTAGGATCTACAAGAATACACAAGTGAATGGAAGCTGCAGAAATGGCTAGATCAGTAAGATCCATAATAATCACTCAAGGTGTTATTTCTAGTTTTCACCTCTTACATACTGCTTAGCCTCCTTTTTAGGTTTTTAACTAAATAGCATACTAACCTAACACCCTTTGTGGGTTTTTAATAGGCTAGCATAACTAGGTAGCCTCCCTTTATGGGTTTTCAACCAACTTGGCCCTGCTTGTCTTACTAAGCCATTGCTAATACAAAATTTATACTCTACACAATACTTAACTTGATAGTGGTGGCATGAACGTAGATGAAGGTTGACCAAAAGAGTCCTTAGACTAGGACTGAGCAACCCTATGTCATGTGATGATTTGTTATAGTTGTGAAGGTGGCCTATACGTAGGTGTATTGATAATCTAGGTAATTATGCTGGTGAAAGGATTCAGGTCCATTTTTTATGCATTATAGTTCAACATCACTTATTAAATCAACTACAATAAGGTGCATAATGGATCATGATAGCTAATGATCTATGTGAGGTCTACATCATCAGTTATGATCAAGGTAGACTAGGTGCTCACACCCTTATCTAAATCTCTCTGCTCAGCTGATCCATCTTATCTGTGTGTCTTCATGTTTGGAGGAAAAAAAAAGAACTATGTAATAAATGACTCTATCAATTCAAAAGGTTATCATGCACATATCCCTAAAATTCAATGATTCCTAGAGTGCTCCATCCTTCTCCTTCATAATTTTAGTATGACTTACCATGATTGCTTTGGTTGTGACAGCCTTTGCAAAGTCTATGGTGGAACTAACTAATGTTTAATCCAATTGTTGTTTCCAATCTAATAATTTATGTGTGACTTGTTGAGCTTAAAGTATGGCAGCATCAATAATTGATTGATATTCCTCTAGTAGAGTGATGAGTGTGGTAGCCTTATCTTTAACATCTTGACCTAATATTCCCACTACATGGATTTTTTATGTTGCACACCAATATTTTGTTAACTTAGACATAAGTGTATTGAGTTTGTGCTGGTCAAACATTACTTGGTACCTAATTACTCAAGTTACCAACTTGATACACATATCCTAGATAATATGTATAGCTTTGTGTAGGTGGGCATTCAACTTAATCTTATCAGCCTTGGATTGATCAATTTCCTACTCTAGAGTGATGACCTTATGTGTAATAGACTCCTAGAATGTTGTAGTGCCTTCTAACTACTTCATCAATGGTAATATAGAAACATCTAATTATTCTTCCTACTAAAGTATGAGTGTTGCCAATGTTTTCATGGTAGCTAAGGTATCAGGCAATGGCATGGTCACAAGTGGAAGTGATAAGGTGGTGCACTATGCACCCATAATTGGAATGTCTCATAGGTAAACTCCTCTCAAAGGCAAACTTGATTGTTTCTCACTTGGTGTAGTTGTAAATGTATCTTATTCTTAACCCAACTACTCCAATCCACATGGTTATTTCTCAATGACTTGTTATGGCATCATAGCATCTTCTGTAGTCTTTCATTATTGTGCATAATCTTCATCCTATTTTGCATTCTAGATTCCTTATTCTTGAGTCATTTCAAAAGGAGATAATCTTCTATCTACATGTTGGTGTCTTGTAATGGCATTTAGAAATGCATCCTCTTTATGTTGTGCACTCACCATGTTAACATTCCTGATAGCCTTTTCCTTTTTTTTTCTTTTATAAAACATGATAATATTCTATCTCGTGCTACTCATATACATTAAAATATGCACAGTAAGATTATCTTTGGATATTCAAAGGGAAATTACATTGTACATGATTAACCGCTCCACATAATTAACATTAAAAATGAGGGTGTTGGTAATTATTTCCTCTACCAGCTTGGTAACCCCCTCTATATTTAACCCTAGATCCTCCTCTTTTCTATAAATAACCTCCTCTATAACCTCCCAATTACTCATTGTATTCCAGTGTTGATGTTATTGGGTATTATCTCCAATTCCAAATTACGGTTACACAACTTACAAAGTCCAACTAGGTTGTTGTTGTGTCATTTTTAGATTCCAAGGTTCTGATTATTGGTATTGCGGTGATGGTGGTGTCTAACCCGATCAAGGAGGGTCCATCTAGCTAGACCTTGAGGATGGTACTTATTGATGCAATTTTTAAACACACCAAATCATAACAAGGTAGCCTCTAACATTTTAGGATCACAATGGAGGTAAACTCCTCTCTAGGGCATGAGTTATAAGTATTTGGTTGAACAACCAAGTGGTGGAATAGCAGTAGAACATATAGGTTATTAACGGGTACTATGTATGGATGAATGATATCTAAAATAAAGTTAAAACTAGGTGAGTTGTGGATGGGTGCATACTAATTTAAAGTGGGAAGATATTAGAAATAAACTCCAAAAGAGGGAAGGGTAGAGAAAAAAATAGGGATCTATGACTTCAAGAATTACCCTTGGGATAGATTCTTTATGGATAAGTGTTCTAAAAATTGATGTTTGCTGCTAATAACTACTGCGCACACACATACAAACACAATCAAGTAGTTTGGGAAAAAATGATATAGGAAACTTGAAGATCTCAATCAAAGGTTTCTCCTTTTGAGGTAGATTTTGCACATCCATACTTAGAATATTATAACTCAGATCAGGGAGGTGTTTAAGGTAACTATTACACACACATAGAATACTATATTAGATAAAAGACTTATACACACTCAGAATGATGATATAGTCAACCTACATGCATATAATCAATAATAATTACTAACTCTTCAATAGTTGTTTCAGAAATAAAATCAACATATCAATTATAAAAAAATAAATATTTTGTATCTATTACACACTTACAATTATTGAATCAGACAACCAAGAAAAGATAAAAATTGATTACACAAAATTTGGAAAGAAAAAGAACCAATACCATTACGTGACAATCAAAATTTTACTTCTTATTTTATTGATATTTTTTTACCCTTTAAAATGAGGGTTATATATATATATATATATATATATACTTAGGGAGGGGTTACCTCATCCTCCAAGTGCATGCAAACTCGTAATTGTATTGCATTCTTAGAACCTCAGTTCTAATTCTAGTTTGAAAAATACATGTATGCATGTTCGTAATTGACTTACAATTGTCAAAATAAAGTTAGCATGTACAATGTGATGCAACATGTGCATGCCTACAAATAATTTAGGCAAATTTGATATTCAAGTTCTAAAATAATCAAATTATGAGTAAAAAATTAATGCCTTTGCATGGATGTACACAAAATTAGAATTCGACCTAAGGCTGGATGGGTGTTTGCATGATGTTTATAATTATTGGAGATGTTGTAGTAGATACTAGTCCTGAATTGGAAGTTATAACATTAGCCTTCTTCTTTTCTTCAAATCAAGATAATAATTATGTCCTACATCATGTTGTTGTTTGATAATGTCCATGTTTAGTAATGAAGGTTTATGCACCCTATTTACTTATTTGAGGAGCTTAGCATGCTCCAACTTTGTGTTCTATAAGTTTTTTCTAAAAAAATATACTTCCATCACCTTCTTCCTAGAAAAATTTAGTTCAAACTCAATTTATTCAAGTGACAATCCCTAAAGGCTTTGTTTGAAGTTCTTAGATGCTTATTGAAGGAGTTGATCAAAATTGATCCTATTAATAAGTTTACTGGTTTAGTCTCTTGCCTTTGATAGCTTTAATTCCTCTAGGACTTGAAAAATGAGAGCTTCATGTTCATGATACTTTGGCATTATTGCCCTAGCTATTGTGATCCACTCTCTAGCCTCCTGGGTTCTAATTACCACCAAGTTGAGGGAATTTGAATCCTCCAATGGTGTCATTAAATCAAGATGGATATAAGACTTATTAATATTACAAAGAATAAGTCAATTTAATTTATTCTCATCCTAATTCAAAGAATCAGTTATATGAGGAGCCAAATCTTCCTTTATTTTAAAAATTGCTTCTAGATCATTGTATAGCTTTGATGTGGCATGCTAAACCTTGGTCTTAATTTCCTAAGGAATGTCGACCATTTACTGTTACTCTTTTATTTGTTCTAACTCTTGTTTAAGCTCTTGCATGGCCATTTTAGTCTCATCATACAATGTCATCAAAGCATCCTTATGAGTTTCAAAATAGGACTTAAAGTCCTCTGTATATGGGGAATATCCCAACTTCATGTTCTTCCTTTTAGACAAGGTAAAGACATCTTCTCTTTCTTCAAAAATGATTTCCCTTCTAACTTCATCTTCCACTTTCCTCTTCCTAACCCTTTGGATATTTCTTGTAGGTTTATAAAACTTGGAGCTTATTGATGGCAACTCTATGATTTTCAAATTTGGCTTTTGAAAATCCTTTGATCTAAGATTAGCTACCCATGGAGGGATGACTAGTTATGTTGGATTTACTAGCTATGTGTCCTTAGCTATAGTCTTAACCAATTGATCTTCTAATGTTTACTCTAAAGATCCTTTAATTATTGAGTCTAGAAGGGAGGGACATATGATTTTACTCCAATACACACACCCATAATGGGGTAATGGGTGGACTATATACACCTATTTTCCCCTTTTATCCTTCCCTAAGGATGTTATAGTAGTGCATTGGGAAGAGTTGGTGGAAGGCATTGGTAAGTTTATTTAAGTGGATGATACATTAAGCTGGGAGCTTGCTAATGCCTCTTCAACCTTCTTATGAGTCTTTATTTTGGTTTTAGGGTGGACTGAGGCAATCTCAGAGGGAATTTCCATAGTGGTGGAAAAAATAGATGTGGTTGTCATTACTGGGGAAATAAAAATAGTAGGGTAAAGGAAACATGCTCTATTTTTGGAATGATCAAAGGTGTTTGTGTGATAGTACTAAGAGAAACTGAATCAAATGAACCTACTAAAGAAAGGGGAATAAAAGAGGAAATTAGGGAAGAAAGGACTAAAATCTTAGCCTCCTTACTTGATTGGTCATCATCTATAGGTTATTTCCCTTTGTCATCTATGAGGTTGAAGGCCTTTGCTCTTTGTAATTCCTCTTCTTTGTCCATAACTTGTTGTGTTAGAGTTTTTTGCCAAACTGAGGATGTGGCTACTAGTGGTTCATCATTAGTTAGGTTCATCAAGAGGGGAGGATCACTTAGCTTCTTCTTATAATATATTGTAGCTTTCTTAGCTGGGGAGGAGGCTTATTGAATTGGGGTAATAAAAACCTCTTCATCTATAGACTCTCACATAGGCAATGTAGTTGGGTGATCTTGGATTTCTAAATAGGAGGATTCCAATAAAATTAGATCATCTTGAGCTCCTCCATGCTTAGTTTTAGTCACACCAAGATCTACCTTAATGGCCTTCAATAATTGGGGAGCTTCTTGAGAAGGTTCTCTTTGTTCCTCTATTGGTTATAGGCATTTGTTGACCCAAAAGTCTGAAGCAGTCCATCTTCCTAGGGGTGAAATCCTTGTGTGCACCTCTTAAACTAAAATTGAAGGTTCTCCTTGAATTATCTTTAAATTTTCCTCCCTAAGCCCTGCCATTTGTGCCCTTTCCATGACATGGGCATCATCTTTTTCATTTACGAACAAAAAATCATGGTCATAAGTAATGTGTTGGTTTAGAATACCCAAACTTTTGATATGTTTCATAATTTGACCATGAGGGTCCTAATCTCTATGAGGCAAGGTGGCCAATGAATAATGTTTCCTTTTACTACCAACCTCACTATAATATATTCACATTATGTTGCACATTCAGCCTATTACTATATGGGATCCATATAATGTGTTTTTATTTTTATTTATCAAATCTTCTACACTCCACCAAACTTGGAATGCAATCTCTTGCTCTATAATTTTACTAGGCATGTAATTGGGGAGGCATAAGGGGTTGACCTTATTACCATTGACCATAATCATTATGTAATTTGGGTATAGCCAATAATCACCCTAAAGTGTCAATGTATATGCTATACTCTTATATATCCTTGGTAATGGGGTCTCGTGGATATCTTTCCATACCTAAGGATATATGCTTTCTATAATATAGGTGATATGCTTGGTTTATGCATAAATGTACATGAATAAATAACAATCGTAGATGTGTTTCTTTATATAATTTGAAGATGGGCTCTAAAGTGACCCATAGTCCATGTATATAGCTCCCATTACTACATCAAGGAGTTAAAACATCATATATAAATGGCTTGTAGTAGACCGTTTATCTTTGTGTATAATTTTCTCCCTTAGCCTATCACTAACAATCTCCCCCAAGGCAAAAGTCATGTTCGAGGTAATCATCATGTCTAGAAGTGGAACCCAATCCAAGTGGAAAAAATGGATATTTGGGAGGTCCTATAGCCTATTCAAAATGTCCATCTTGATGTGGACCCCCATTCTAAATTTTTTGATAAGCACTGGGTCTTTTCCCTTTGGGTTAATAGATTCCCCAATAAAAATCCATTCATTTAGAGTTTTTCCAATTGAATTATTCTTCTTTCATGCTACCACCCTATGCATGTCAAATATAGCAACTAGAATTGGCAAAAATAAATACCTTTAGAAATCATTTCCTGAGATACAATCCATAACCATCTTATGCTTTACATGATGTAGGAAGACATCATATGTGACCTTGTTAGTAAAAACCAAGTCTCACAATAGGTCGATACACGACATAATCTCGTGTTTGGCTACTTTAATTCAAATCCTTGTCTTCTATAAGGAAGTAAGTTTATCACTAATTGGATCTACATTGGTGATAGATATTCTTCATGGGAAAAGGCATCAACAACATCAATTATATCCCATAGGTCTGAATACTTGGCATATTGGTCATTGAAGAAGATAGATTTGAACATAGTGTCTTTATACTTAGTAGAATCTTTAATGAAAAATTGAGATGGTGGAAATACTCTTCTAAAAACCCAAGATGATGAATCCATTTCCTCCTAACTGGTTTTCTCCAATATATTTTCTTGGATTTTGAAAAGTTCTTTCTACTGGTCGTGTCTTTGTAGTTGATCTGTAGGTGGCTAGGTCTTGTTCATAGAATAATAATTGAGATTGGAATTTACTTATGATTAATGAACACATCAATAAATGTAAGTGATTGATATATATTTTACATTAAATTCTATTTCCTACACTTTTAATGCCCAATGTTCATAAACTTACTTTACTTGTGTAATTCAAACCTTGTTGTCTTATTTAGCAGGGAATCCATGTCTTTGTATTTTTTTACAAGTGTTCAAAAATCAAGAGTTGGGATTCATGTTGGGACTGAACCAACTAACTTTCACAAATTGAAGGCTCCAAACACAAACCTTGAATAAAATTTTGACAACCAAATCCTTCAAAATAAGGGAAAATCTTAACAGATTCTTTGACCATGAAAGTTGGCAAAGAAGTTTTGAACAAAACTAGCTACGAACAAGGGAACCCTTGAACATAATTTTTGAAGAGTTATCCTTGACCATAAAATCGAATGAAAAAAAATCTTGAATAGATTCTTTGACCACAAAAACCAATGAATAAGTTCTAAACAAAAAGTTTGATGAAGAAATTCTAAACTTAAGAATTTATGAAGTGTAAAGTTTTTGAAAATTCAAACTTATGATTAAAAATAAACTTAGAAGGCTAAGTCCTTCAAAGTATGCATGAATCAAAAACCTACATACATATAAAACTCCCAAAATACATTAATAAGTTATTCTAAAATGTAAAACACCATTGTTTGTACTTCTGAGTGTTGAGATTAAGGAGTAATCCACAAAACTTTCATAGAACAAAGAAGAAAACTGAAAAAAATAGGCAAACTCAAAACCAAAGTGCGTCCCAATTCTCTAAGAATAATAGGCGGAATGTTGGGGTACAACAAATGATAACTTATAGGGGAATACTTCTGAGTATTTGAGAAATCAGAACTTTGGTTAGAAATTTCAAATCAGATATGAATTGTGCCACAAAAAAAATACTCAAATCATAGATATAAAAGAGAGTCTCAACTACATCATACAACATACTTGCCTTTGCAGCCATCGATATGTGTGTGCTAAAGTCATGTAATTTAACACTTGTTGTGAGGATCTTTTCAAATACTTGGAGTAGCTATAGGTTTTAGTCTGGTTATTTTATAGATTATTAAATTAGGGGAGCTTAAGCATTACTCTATTGCTAGCTAAGCATCCATAGCCTTGATAAATATACCTTTGGGTTCCTTCTCTCCTATTCCTCCATTTTTGAGCATGACACATGGTACATTGACTTTATTTCACCATGTGAGCCTTTAATCACTTTTGATTTTCCTTCGGATGTATTGATCACTTTTTTTGAATGCATTGGTTCTTCTCTCTCTTTTTTATGAATGAAAGAAGGAGAGTCAAAACCACCATGAGCTGGTGTAGTTGTTTCTTTAAAATAAAATATTTACCAAAACATCCTTGCCAGCTACATCTTCCTTAATTATTATCATCTCCAAACAAGTATTATTATGAAGAGTGTGCTTGGTCCAATGGAGTGAGAAAACTTTCTAAATTTATATGAAGTATTCAAGAGAAAATCACACACACTTGGTATAAATATTCAATTATGACACAACCCTGAATGACTGCCATTACATACCCAAATCCTGAAGACCTCAGACATAAAAGTGTAATAGGCTTGTGAACAGACCCCAAATTATGAGTCCCTTTATAGTTTCCCTTTCCCATATATTAATTTAAACATGAATAAGGTCATAGAAGGTAGTATATTAGTTTAATCATGTCATGATGAACTAATTAGACCATCACAGGAAACAACAAAAAATCTAACCTAGAAAGTAGAAAACCTAAACTAGGAAGCAAGAAAACTAAACTAGAAAGTAGGAAAAATAAACTAGAAAGCAGAAAACCTAACTTGGAATGAAGAAAACTTAAACTAAAAATCAAAAAAGCTAAACTATAAATTAGGAAAACTAAACTACTGCCTCTACCATGCCTTTTTCATCACTCGAGCCAACTTTAGATGGTACAATAATGAATTTATGTTTTAAAAACTACCCATTGACTAGTTATGTAAGTTCATCACCTTGAAGGTCTCTTAAATATAATTCATCATTTCCCAAGATCTCTATAATTTGGTATGGTCTAATATATAGTGGGGTGAACTTATCATGATTCCCTTTCTTTTCATGGGCTTTATCGCACGGAAGCACTAGATCAGGGATCTTAAATGCTTTGAATTTTTTCCTTTTGTTGAACCATATTTTGAATACATCTTGATGTTTATTGAAAGTATGTAGGGCCTTAATATTTAATTCTTCTATTTCTATTATATCCATTAATTAATATTCTACTTTGTTGTTTAGTTCCATATATTCCTACATGAATTGATAGGTTGGCAACTTTAGCATGATTGGGAATACTGATTATCATCCATACACTAGTAGATAGAGTGAGGCCTTGAGGGCCTACTTATATCTTATTCAATCTTCCCATAGGGTATAATTAGGTAAATCATGCCAATCCCTAGGCTCATCCATAGCTGATTTCTTAATCACATATATTAGGTTCTTATTCATTATTTTGGCCAATCTATTTCCCTAAAGATAGTGGTTAGAAGATGAATTGATGGTAGTCTAATTGTCATGATCCCATTCAGTGAATTCAGTTAATTAGAATGCTGGACCATTATCATAAACTAGAGAGATGGGAGTGTTAAATCTAGTTATGATGTGTTCTTCTAATAATCAAATCACATCTTATGCTCTAAAATTATTGGTGGCCATTGCCTCAATCCATCAAGTGTATTAATCTATGGTAGTGAGTACAAAATTATGACCTACTGAATATTTTGGGTTAATAACACCAATGAATTCTAACCCCCACTAGGAAAATACCCTTCCCTCAATAACAAGTTGTAAGGGCATTATTGCATGTACTTATCTTTTTGATAAAATTTGGCATTCATGGTATGTCCTTACATGGTCATGGGCATCCTTAAAGACTATTATCCAGTAATAGCCCATTCTTAGGATTTTGTGAGTTGTGGTCATCCCAGATGGATGACCACTACTTATCTTTTGGTGTAGGTTTTCCATAATATCTTGAGATTCTTATGTTGATACACATATAAGCTATATGCCTTTAGAATTTATCCTATAAATAACTCATTTTATAATCATGTAGTGAGTGGTTTTAATTCTCAAATATCTCCTTCATTCTCAATTGACGTCTGAGGAATAAGTACCTATAAGCAACTATTGAATTATGTCAGTATACCATTCCCCTCTACACACTTGGGCCTCACAAACCTCTTTAATAGTAATGAGTGGGTCAGGTTTAGTCATGATTTAGATGATGCTATGACATCAAATGATTTTAGTGGGCTTGATTTCTATATCAAATTCCTATAACTTTGCCATCCATTTTCCTCTGTGTTCTCCCAATTTATTATGTGTCAAGGTAAGCTTGATAGTAATGTCAAACATGATAGCAAAAGTATTTTTTATTAGGATGTAGTGATGGAATTTCCTCACCACTTTCACAAGAGAAAAGATTTGCTTATCGATCATTGAATACCTGAGTTATACATCCTTCAAATTTGTGCACATGAATGCAATGTGATGCCTAGTATCATCTATCTTTTGCATTAGGATAGAATTAATTGTATGTTTTAAAGTAAATGAATATAAGTATAATTCCTTTGTGAAATATAGAATAATTAGTACTGGGGCCTAAGATATAGTATCTTTGATGTCTTGAAAATATTTATAGGCCTCAGATGTCCATTCCACTTTAGCACCCAATTTGAGCATTACATCTAGGGGTCTCACAATTTATGCAAATCTTGAGATGAACTTTCTTAATAAATTTATTTTCCTAAATAAATACTTGATCTCCTTCTTGTTTTTTAGCATCATAATCTTTGAAATCCATTGGATTATATCTAGATCGATGTTATTTGGTAATGATATGTCCCAAAAGCTTGCCCTTAATAACTCCAAATATACTATTTTTTGGGTTCAGTGAGATGCCAAACCTTTGGTATCTTTCAAATATTTACTATAGATGGCTTACATGATCATTCCTATTTTTGGATAAAATAGTGAGGTCTTATCCATATAGATGATTATACATTTATCTATCAATATTTGAAATGCATGATCCATTTCTTACTAAAAGGTGGATCCTACATTCATTAGGCCAAAAGTCATCCTCTATTATGCATGGGTACCCCACTTTGTTGTAAATGTAGTTATCATTCTATCTTATGATTCTACTAGCACCTGGTTATAACCTTAAAATCCATCTATGAAGGACATCATTTTAGAGCCAATAACTATCTAAATAACCTCATCTAGGGAAGGTAGTGGATACTCGTCCTTTTCATAAGCTTTATTCATATTTCTAAAATCAACACATAATCTAATTTATTCATTCTTATTTATAACTAGGACTAAATTGGCCATCCAGGTAGAATGCCTGATTGGGAAGACTATCCTTGCACTCAACAACTTTTCTACTTCTCTTCATATGAGACATTATAAGATAGGGTTTACTGGTCTTTATCTTTGTTTGAATGACTTATGGTCTAGTTTTAGTGGAATTGTATGGGTGATGACCTTTGGGTTATAAAGATTCAATTCTTCATATATACATTTAATCATGTCTTTATATTGGGTGAGTAAATCTTTCCACCATTGCCTTTCTTCTGGAGTTCAACTAAGGCCAATGTTGATGTAACATGGGCTACTCTCATCCCTCAAATTCTCCCTTTTTAAGTTAAACTCACTAACCTTGGGTTACCTTTATTTTTTAGCTTGGGGATATATATCAAATGATCTTTATAAGGAAACCATTACAAATGGGAGATTATTTTATTTGAGTTAGATGACACCTTCATCACCTGACTCGTCTTGGTAGAGATAACTAACTTCTTTGTCATTAATGATTTGGGATACAAATTATCCTAAGTTGGTTAGAAACTATATGATCTATTGGTCATCATTGAAGAATTAGAAATTATCTATGTTGTTAGGAATATAAAGGCAAGGTACTATCTCAATGGAGAATCTCTATACCTGAGATTCTTGGAAAGGATCCAAATTGGTAGCTAAAGTAGCTAGTCAATCCATGACCTGGTTTTGCTCTCTAGAAATAACCACTATATTGAAAGCCTTGAAGGATTTAATCAAATACCATGATTTGTGTTTATATATTTCTAGATATGATAGCTTACATTGGTATTTATTTTTAACCTAATTGATTACTAGCTCTAAATCCTTGTATACCAACAACTGCTTGACATTATTTTTATAGGCAAAGTGAAATACCAAAATCAGTGCTTCATATTTAGCTCTATTATTGGTGAAAGGTAACTATAATTTGTATGTTTATATGAACTCCTTTCCTTGTGTATTAATTTATTCAATTCTTATGCCTGATCCTTATTTAGATCTAGCACCATCAAAGTGGAGAGTCCATAGCTAGACAAGGCCCCAGGATTCCAGTTCTTGAATTTCATTTCATGTGGTGAAAGTATAAATTATAGTATTATGGGAATGATAACTCAC
Source organism: Torreya grandis (assembly GCA_037957365.1). NCBI lineage: Eukaryota > Viridiplantae > Streptophyta > Pinopsida > Cupressales > Taxaceae > Torreya > Torreya grandis. The sequence continues at coordinate 1,153,820 of JARHVA010003891.1, read as the reverse complement.
CTACTTTTTTTTGACATTTTAATTTATGATAGGATACTTCATTCTTGATTCCTGGTTAATCTGGATTTGGTTTAGAAGGCCTCTCCATGGTAGCCAAATATAAGAGAAATCTATTGAGAGGTATCCATTGAGTGTCTTAAACTAGTCCCTACTCAACAATAGTCCATACCCTTTAGGTATGTCTAGTAAAAGGATGTTGATAGTCATATATACTCATGGCTCAGATGCTACCTGAATACACACATCAATTATCTCTCCAATCACTGGTACCACTATTTTATCTAACTGTGAGATTATTATCTTTGACAAGCTTAGAGTTAGGCCAAAATTTGGACAAATAGAAGTAGGCATCATAGTAGTTGAAGATCTAGAATCGACTAAGAAATTGTGAATATTTTTTCCAAATTCCCTAATGGTCAAAAAAAATTTGGAACCTACAGCTTACTTTTATATGTGACATTAGTGTCATATCCCTCTATTTTCTTTGTAGGAAGTTTTGTCTTTTCTATAGGGGCCTTTCCTATGACATAATTCTATAGGAGTTCTTTTTGTTTAGTAATCTAGGCCAATTCAGGAAGGGTGATGTTTGCCTTTATTTTCTTCATGTCCTTGAAAATGGTATACCCCACTTTAATCTATTCCTCTTTATTATAAGGTTGATCATTCCCTTTCAGGGAAGGTGTATTATTATCAACTTTCAGATTTAATGGAATAGATGTATTATTTAGAGTATTAGAAATTATGAAGGGCTACTTATTCCTTAGGTTGTAACCACCTTTCTAATATTGTTGGAAGGCATGGATCTCATTAGTATTATCATATGGTATGTTATCATCTTCGCTCAAGAAAGCAAACTCATGGGTATCAAAAAACATGGTGGTGCTTGAAGAGATAGAGTCATGGTGGAATTCTAGTGGGTTATGCATCAAATTTTGCCTCACTATCTCTCTTTGAAAGATCTCAAAAGCTACACAAAACTAAAGAAAGTCAAGTTCACCATGCTAAGATGTGTTATGGATTCTACACTAGTTGGGCAAGGTTATCTCTAATATATTGATTTCTAAAAGCTTGTTAGACTACTATATATTATTTACAAGCCTTTTGAAGGGTTTATTATACCTTTAGAACCCAAAATTTTGATTATTATTTGGGCCATTAGCATTTCCTATCTGGATTTACATGCCAAGAAAATCATTTCTTAATTTTTGGACCATTTTTTGTATGGTATTCATCTTTTCTTTAGTAGAATCTATGCCCTGGGCAACTACAGTAGGGGATGTAACCAAATGTTAGTTATACTGATAACTATCTCCATGTGCATGGTTGTTTAAGAAACTATAATTCAAATGTGACATCTATGTCAGAGGAGGCAATGTATATAATTAATTTTTATGAAATTTGGGGATGTTTTATTTTGCATGTGGAATTGGATTCAAAGTTAGGAGACTGGTTTTGATACTAGGTGTGCCAGACACTTGAGGATTAAGCTATCTATTAATGTTGATTTCCTCTTCATAGGCCAATGCCAAAGTGTTGGAAGCAACATCCATTCATAATAAAACTATAGTAATTAGATCTAGATCATTCTTGTATATTTTTAATACCAACACTTTTGTTGGTTTATATGTTGGGTTTAACTAGGTATACATCTTTTAAAATCTTGCATTGAAGGACTAGATTGATTCATTAGGATCACTCTTCATGATAGTTATGTGTTGGTATATCAAAATATGGCTAGTGACTTACCTAAACTATGTAAGAAAATTAGTTTGACACTCATTCTAGGAAGTAATATTCATGCAACATCTTCATTAGTAACATTCATCAATCTCAATGCAACTTTGAAAGACTTAATGTGTTATTTTATTGTTATTCCTCCTAAGGGAGATAGGGATGGTAGATACATCTCTAAATTCCTTGGTAAGTCATGAACATCCTTTGGGATGGTTATATTAGATTTGACCAACCAGGGTGGTTGAGTCATTGGATGATTAATAGGGGGAGTGTTCCTTATTGGGGAAGGTGTTCTAGCTTAGGGTATGATAAGGGTAATTAGTAAAAATCTAGTCCCTCTATAATTTAAAAAATTTGAGACTATAATAATATCCTGAGCTATAGATATGGTCATTCTCTTGGGTGTTTCCATTGTAACTCAATATAGGGATTAACCTATTTTATTGGAAAGGCTCGAGCCCTCCCAATGTCATAAAGAATGTTGATGCAATTTTTAAACACACCAAATAATAAAGAGGTAGTCTATAATGTTTTAGGATCATAATGGAGGTAAAATCCACTCTAGGGAATGAGTTATAGGTATGTGGTTGAATAATTAGTGGTTGAATAGTATGTAGAGTATGCAAGTTGTTAATTGAGATTAGGTATAGATGAATGATATCTAAAAGAAAGTTAAAACTAGGTGAGTTGGTGGATGGGTGGATACTAATTTAAAGTGGGTAGATATAAGAAATAAACTTCAAAAGAGGGAAGGGTAGAGAAAAAAATAGGGATATCTGACATAAAAAATTACCTTTGGGCTAGATTATTTACAGATAAGTGTTTTAAAATTGATGTCTGTTGTTAGTAGCTACTACACACACATACAAACACAATCAAGCAGTCTGGAAAAATTTGATAAATGGATCTCAAAGATATTGGTCAAAGGTTGATCCTTTTGAGGTATTTGCATACCCATACTTAGAATATTATAACTTAGATCAGGGAGGTATCTAAGGTAGCTACTGCACACACATAGAAGACTATATCAGAGAAAACACTTCTACACACTTAGAAAGATGAGACAGTCAACCTACTTGCATATAATTAATAATAATTGCTAATTCTTCAATAGCCATTTCACATTTAAAATCAGCATATAAATTATAATAAAAGGAATTCTTCATATCTATTGCACACTTAGAATTTTTTGAATCAAATAACCAAGAAAAGATAAAAGTTGATTACATAGAATTTGAAAAGAAAAGGCACCAACACTATCGCGTGATAATTAAAATTTGACTTCTTATTGTATTGATATTTTTTGACCCTTTGAAATGAGGGTTATAGACATATATATATATACTTTGGGAGGGGTTGTCTCATCCTCTAAGTGCATGAAAACTCATAATTACATTGCATGCTTAGAACATTATTTTTAATTCTAGTATTAAAATTACATGTATGCATGTTCATATTTAACTTACAATTGTCAAAATAAAGTCAACATGTATAATATGATGCAATATGTGCATGATTAAAAATAATTATAGAAACTTTCATATTCAAGTTTTAAAATAAGTATAGTATGAGTACAAAATTTAATGTCTTCATATGGATGTGCATAAAATTAGCCTTTGACCTAAGGTTGGAAGATTATTTACATGACGTTAATTATTGGAGACATTGTAGTGGATACTAGTGTTGAACTAGAAGTTACAACATTAGCCTTCTTCTTGGCTTCCAAATCAAGATAACACTTATGTCCTACATCTTGCTATTGTCTAATAATGTCCATGTTTATTAATGAGGGTCTATGTACCCTGTTTACCTATTTGAGGAGATTGGCATGCTCTACCTTTGTGTTTTGTAAGTTTATTCTAAAATTTTCTATTTTTGTCACCTTTTTCTTACAAAATTTTATATCATCCTTAATTTCTTCAAGTAATAATCCTTGAAAGCTCTATTTGAAGTTCTCAAATGCTTGTTGAAGGAGTTGATCAAAATTGATAATATTAATAAGTTTACCAGTTGAGTCAATTGCCTTTGATATCTTTAATTCCTCTAGGAATTGAAAAATGAGAGTTTCATATTATTGATACTTTTTCATTACTACCCCAACTGTTGTGATCTAATCTCTATCCTCCTAGGTTTTAATTACCACCAAGTTGAGGGCATTTGAAGCCTCCAATGGTGTCATTAAATCAAGATGGCTATAAGCCTTATTGGTAGTATAAAGAATAAGTAACTTTAATTTATTCTCATCCTAATCCCAAGAATTAAACAATTTATGAGTCTCAGTTATATGAAGAGACAATTTTAACCCCATTGCAACAATTGTTTCTAGAGCATGTTTTAGCTTTGATGTGATATGCTGAACCTCGATCTTAATTTCCTAAGGAATGTAGACCATTTTCTACTAATATTTTATTTGTCCTAACTCTTGATCAATATCCTACCTAGCCATTTCAGTCCCATCATGTAATGTCATCAAAGCATCCTTATGAGTTTCAAAATAGGATTTAACATCCTCTGTATATGGGGACTGCCCCAACTTCTTATTATTCTTTTTAAATAGGTATAGATGTATTGTCTTTCTTCAAAAATGATTTCCCTTCTAAATTCATCTTCCACTTTCCTCTTCTTAACCCTTATGACACTTCTTGTAGGTTTATCAAACATAGATATTATTGATGGAAACTTTATGATTTTTAAATTTGGCTTTTGAGAAGCCTTTGATCATAGATCAGTTGCCCATAGAGGGATGACTAGTTATGTTGTATTTACTGGCTATGTGTCCTCAACTATAGTCTTAACTAATTGATCTTCTGATGTTTACTCTAAATCTACTACAAGTATTAAGTTAGGAAGGGATGGCCATATGATTTTAGACCAATCCACAACCCCATACTGGGGAAGTGGGTATATTGAATACATCTATTTTCCCCTTTTATCCTTCCCCAAGGATGTTACAGTAGTGCATTGGCAAGTTTATTTGAGTGGATGATATATGAAGTTGGGAGCTTGGCAATGCCCCTTCAACCTTCTTAGAATCCTTCCTTTTGGTTTTAGGGTGGACTAAGGTAGTCTCAAAGGGAATTTACATAGTGGTGTCAATAACAGATATGGTTGGCATTACTAGGGAAATAGAAACAATAGGGGTAAAAGAAACATCCTCTATTTTTAGAATGACCAAAGGTGTTTGTGTAATATACTAAGATGAACTAAATAAAATGAACCTACCAAAAAAACAAAATAAAAAAGGAAATTAGGGAATAAGGGATGAAAGGTTGAGCCTCCTTACCTCATTCATTATCATTCATAGGCAATTTCCCTTTGTCATCTATGAGGCTAAAGGCCTTTTCTCTTTGTAATTCCTCCTCTTTGTCTATAAATTGTTATGCTAGAGTTTGTTGTTGAACTGAAGATGTGCCTATTAGTGGATCATCAATAATTGGGTTCCTTAGGAGGGGTAGATCCCTTAGCTTCCTCTTATAGTAGATTGTAGTTTTCTTAGTTGGGGAAGAGGTTCGTTGAATTGGGGTAGTAGCAACCTCTTAATTTTTATATTCCTGCACAGGCAATGTAGTTGGGTGATCTTGGCTTTCTGAATCAGAGGAGCCCAAGAAAATTAGATCCTCACGAGCTCCTCCATGCTTAGTTGTAGTCATACTTGGCTCTATATTAACGACCTTTAATACTTGGGGAGCTTCTTGAGAAGGATCTCCTTGTTCCTCTATTGGTTATGGGGGTTTGTTGACCCAAAATTTTGAAATAGTCCATCCTCCCAAGGGTGGAAGCCTTGTATGCACCTCTTGAACCAAAATTTAAGGTTTTCTTTGAGTTATATTCAAATGTTCATCCCTAAGCCCCACCATTTGTGCCCTTTCCATGACTTGGGCATCATATTTTTCATTTAGGAACAAAAAATCATGGTCATAAGGAATGTGCTAGTATGGAATACATAAGATTTTGATATGTTTATGAATTCAACCATGAAGGTCCCAATGTCTATGAGGCAGGGTGGCCAATGAATAATGCTTCCTTTTACTACCAACCTCTCTAAAATGTCTTTGCATTGTGTAGCACATTTGGCCTATTATGATATGGGATCCATAGAATGTGATTTTCTTTTCTTTATCACATCTTCTTCTACACTCCACCAAAGCTAGAATGCAATATCTTTCTTTATAAGTTTATCAGGCACATACTTGGGGAGGTGTAAAGGGTTGACCTTATTACCAATGACCATAATCATTATATAATTTGGTTATAACTAATAGTCACCTTGATTTTCCAATGTATCTTCTATACTTTTAGATATCCTCAATAATTGGGTCCTTGTGGATAGCTTACCCTACCTGAGGATATACACTTTCTACAATATGGGTGATATGCTTGGTGTATGGATATATGTGCATGAATGACTAATAATCATAGATGAGATTATTTATACTATCCAAAACTAATATTTAAAGTGACCCATAATCCAAGTATATAGTTCTCATTACTACATTGATATGGTATGACATCATATAGAAATGGCCTCTAACAGATTGTTTATCTTTGTGTAAAATTTGCTCCCTTAGCCTAACATTGACAATCTCTCCTAAGGCAAAAGTCATGTTAAAGGTCATCATCATGTATATAAGTGGCACCCAATCTAGGTGTATAAAATAGTTACTTGGCAGACCATATAGCATATTCAAAAGGGCCATCCTGATGCGGACCCCTATTCTAAATTTATTGATAAGCACTGGGTCCTTTCCCTTTGAGGCAATAGAATCCCTAAGAAGAAGCCATCCACTCAGAGTTTTATCAATCAAATTATTATTATTCCATGTTACCACCCTATACATATCAAATATAGCATCTAAAATTGGCAAAGATAAATACCTTTAGAAATTATTTCCTGAGATAAAATGGATGATAATTTTATGCTTTACATGATGTAAGAAGACATCATTTATCACCTTGCTGGCAAAAAACAAGTCTCACAATAGATCAATACAAGGCATAACCTTAGGCTTGGTTGACATGAAGTGAATCATTATATTCTAAGAGGGATTAGGTATATCACAAATTATATTTGCACTAGTGATTGATCTTCTTCTTTGGAAAAGGTATCAACAACATCAATGAATCCCATAAGTCTGAATACTTTGCATACCAGTCATTGAAGAAGGTAGAGTCGAACACAATGTTTGTATACTCAGTAGAATATTTAATGGAAAACTAAGATGGTGTAATTACTCTTCTAAACACCAAGGATGATGAATCCATTGCATCCTAACTAGTTTTCTCCAATTTAGATTCCTAGATTTTAAAAACTTCTTTGTATTGGTTGAATCTTTATAGTTAATGTGTAGGTGGCTAGGGCTTGTTTGTAGAGTAACAATTGAGCTTATAATTTACTTATGATTAATTTGCATGTTAATAAATACAAATCATTGATATATATTTTGAATTTAATTCTAGTTTGTGCACTTTTAATGTCCAATGTTCATAAACTTGCTTTACCTATACAATTCAAACCTTGTTCAATAGATGTGGTTGTCATTACTAGGGAAATAGAAACAATAGGGGTAAAAGAAACATCCTTTATTTATAGAGTGACTAGAGGTGTTTGTGTGATATTACTAAGAGGAGTTGAATAAAATGAAGCTACTAAATAAAGGGGAATAAAAGAGGAAATTAGATAAGAAGGGACTAAAGGTTGAGCCTCCTTCCTTGATTGGTCATTATTTTTAGGTGATTTCCCTTTATCATCTAAGTCTGAAGGCCTTTGCTCTTTACAATTCCTCCTCTTCATCCATAACTTGTTAGGACTTTGTTGATAAACTAAAGATGTACCTGTTGGTGGTTCATCAATAGTTACATTCATCAAGAGGGGAGGAGACCTTAGGTTCCTCTTATAGTAGATTGTAGCATTCTTATTTGGGGAGAAGGCTCATTGAATTAAGGTAGCAACCTCTTCACCTATAGAATCCTACACAGGTAATGTAGTTAAGTGATCTTGGATTTTTGAATTAGAGGATTCCAAGAAAATTAGATCCTCTTGAGCTCTTCCATGCTCAGTTTTAGTCATACCAGGCTCTACCTTAATGGCCTTCAATAATTGGGGACCTTCTAGAGAAGGCTCTCCTTGTTCCTCTATTGATTGCAAGGGTTTATTAACCCAAAAGTCTGTATTAGTCCATCTTCCTAGGGATGGATCCTTGTGTGCACCTCTTGAACTAAAATTGAAGGTTTCCCTTGAGTTATTTGTGCCCTTTCCATGACTTAGGCATCATATTTTGCATTCAAGAACAAGAAATCATAGTCATAAATAATATGTTGGTATGGAATACCTAAGCTTTTGATATGTTTCTAAATTTTACCATGAGGGTCCTAATCTCTATGAGGCAGGGTGGCCAATTTACAATGCTTCTTTTTACTGCCAACCTCCCCAAAATGTCTTTACATTGTGTAGCACATTCAACCTATTCCTATATGGGATACATAAAATGTGTTTTTATTTTTATTTATCAGATCTTTTTTTACACTCCACCAAATCTATAATGCAATCTCTTGCTCTATGAGTTTATCAAGCATGTACTTAGGGAGGCATAAGGGGTTGACTTTATTACCAGTAACCCTAATCATTATATAATCTAGGTATAGCCAATAGTCACCATGAGGTGCCAATGTATATGTTATACTCTTAGATATCCTAAGTAATGGAGCCTCATGGATATCTTTCCATACCTTAGGATATATGTTTTCTATAATACAGGTAAAATGTTTGGTGTATGCATATATTTGCATGGATGAATAATAATCGCATATACATTTATTTATATAGTCTAAAGCTAGGCTCCCAAATGATCCATAGTTCACATATATAGTTCCCATTAATACATCAAGGAAGTATGACATCATATATAAATGGCCTCTAGTGGACCATTTATCTTTGTGTATAATTTTCTCCCTTGTCCTAATGTTGATAATCTCCCCCAAGGTAAAATTCATGTCAGAGGTCATCATCATGTCCATAAGTGGCACCCAATCTAGGTAGAGAAAATGGATGCTTCGAAGGCCGTATAACCTATTCAAAAGGGATATCCTAATGTGGACCCCCATTCTAAATTTACTAATATACATTGGGTTTTTTCCCTTCAGGTAAATATAATCCCCAAGAAGAAGCCATCTACTCAGAGTTTTGCCAATCAAATTATTCTTCTTTTATGCTACCACCCTCTGCATGTTGAATATAGAATCTATAATTGGCAAAGATAAATACATTAGGAAATCATTTCCTAAGATATAATCCATGATCATCTTGTGCTTTATGTGATGTAGGCAAGCATTATTTGTCACCTTGTTGATAAAAAATAAGTCTCACAATAGGTTGATACATGGCATAACCTTAGGATTGGCTACTGTGAAGTGAAATCATTATCTTCTAAGAGGATGCAAGTTTTTCAACAATTAGATCTGCACTAGTGATAGATCTTACTCATGGGAAAAGGCATCAGCAACATCAATATCATCCCATAGGGCCAAACACTTGGCATAGCAGTCATTAAAGAAGGTAATGTAGAACATAGTGTCTGTATACTTAGTATAATATTTAATGAAAAACTAAGATGGTGTAATTAATTTTATAAACACCTAGGATGATGAAGCCATTGCCTACTGACTGGATTTCTCAAATTTAGTTTCTTGTATTTTGAAAACTTATTTCTACTGTCTATGTCTTTGCAATTGATCTATAAGTGGCTAGATCTTATTCATAGAGTAATAATTGAGCTTGGAATTTACTTGTGATCAATGAACACATAATTAACTACAAGTCATTGATATAGATTTTACATTCAATTCTAGTTCTTGCACTTTTAATGCCCAATGTTCATAAAATTGATTTACCTACACAATTCAAATCTTGTTTTCTTATTTGGTAGGGAAGCCACAATTTTGCATTTTTTTGACAAGTTTCATGAAGTAGTTATGTTTTGTTTGCTAAGCCTAGTGGTATTTCAATAGTGGAGAGTCAATTTTCATGTTGGGACTGAACCAACTAACTCTCATGAATTAAAGGCTCTAAACACAAACCCCAAATGAAAATTTTGATGACCAAATCCTTTAAAATAAGGGAAACTCTGAATATATTCTATAACCAAAAAATCTAATGAAGAATTTCTAAACAAAAATAGCTACGAACAAGGGAAACCCCAAACATAATTTTTGAAGATTATCCTTGACCACAAAATCCAATGAATAAAAATATTGAATAGATTCTTCGACCACAAAAGCTAATGGAGAAGTTCCAAATAAAAAGTCTGATGAATAAATTCTGAACTTAAGAATTTTATAAGCACAAAGTTTCCAAAAATTCAAACTTGTGATAAAAAAAATCAAAAGGCCAAGTCCTTCACAGTGTGCATGACTCCAAAACTTGCATAAGTAAAAAACTCCTAAAAACATTAATAAGTTAGTCTGAAATTTAAAACAACATTGTTTGTAATTTTGAGTGTTGAGATTAAGGATAATTTTGTAAAACTTCAACAAAATGAAGAAGAAAATTTAAAAAACATGGGCCAAATCGAAACCAAAGTGGGTCCCAATTCTTTAAAAATAATAGGGGGAATGTTAGGGTACAATCTTATTGAGGCAAATTGGGAATCCATGGTAGACCTACTTAGTTTGCATAACTCTTATCGACCTCTAGGCCTAGAATCATCTTCTTTTTCAAGGATAGTTGTTATGCAACAATGGTGAATACATTCTTTGTGATATCTTCTTTAAGCTCTTATAGATCTTTACAATTATTTTCATCATGATTTTGTGATTTACAAAAATTTCAATACAAACTCTATGGAATTTTGACATACTATTGCAAGAGATGGAACTACATTTTTGCATGCCCTACTACTCTATATATTTCATATAGCTCTATTTTGATCTTAGGACAATAGTTCTTATGATGCCCTTCTTTCCCACACTCCATGCACTATAGATTTAGCTTAGGTTTATTTATTTCATGATGTTTTTCCATCCTCTCCATAAAATATTGAAATATATTTTCAATCTTAGAACCCATTATGGGAGCTTCCCCATAATCTTCAATTTTCTCCACCCAAAGAGCAACATCTCTAGCATCTGCCTTAGTAGCATATTGGGTTCGCATTATAGCAAACCTAATCCTAGAGTACAGTCCTTAGACAAACCATGAATCTCTATCTTTATCTTATAAGGCAAAATTCACCTTATTCATAACATTTGATAACCTATGATCATAATCCTAGATTGATTCTACTAACTTTTTCTTAATCTCATTTAGGTCTTGAATAGTCTAACTTGTACATTTCTTGATTTTAATTTATGCAATGAGCCACTCCTTAACCTACTATAGATTTGCTCGAGTGATATCTCTATGGTATATAAATTCAAGTTCTCTTCCATTTAATGCCCCTATTAATTCACATTTCTTTATAGCCTCATTGATAATACCCTTATCTTTCTATTTCATTTCACATGTTAGTAAGTAATGCTTAGGGTCCACAGACCTATCATATGTCACCAAGTTGATAAATGCTCCTAAAGCACACATATTATAAATTGGTATTAGATGGATATAATGTGCAGCTATTACAATTGGAGGCTATGTTATATGTGATCCTACCTATGTAATACAAATATTTAGTTGCACACTAAGAGAATTAGTTTTCACACTCTACTTTTTTATGTTTCCTAGTTTTTTCTATTTGGTTTCAATGAATATTATAGCCTTCAAAGCCTTATGAATTGAGGTTTTTTAAATTTTAATACCCTAATGATGTACTTGTTCTAAAAATGGACCTTCCTAGCTATTGTCTTCCTATCCATATAGGTGAAATTTTTTTCTAGAATATAACAAACTGGGTTGTAGGGACATGTACTCTTCTAGTAAATGATTCTTTCTTATGACTTCTTCTCTTTCCATGCTTGAACCTATGATTACTCTATGAATTTATCTTGATTATTTGTTTAATACTTCATGTCTTTATTCTCATAATACTCATTTTTGTATCTACACACTACATATATCATCTAACTAATCTACATCTATACTATTCTCATATTCATCTTTGATCATCTCTTCTTCCTCTCATTCTTTGTCACTTCTTTCTATCTGTTAGCATTTATATTATTCTTTCATCTCATCTTCCTTCATCCTTCATCTATTTTACTATTACTCTTAACTCTACTTGTAACTACTTGGGTATTTTTTTATTTACTCCATCTATTATGTTATCATAACTCATGTTCTAAATATAAACTCTTTTTTTAACTCTTCTTCCCTCATATCTCCATTATAGATTCAATTTCAAGCCTTATCTACTCATCTAATCATCATTCACTATCATGTCACACACACCCCCATATGCCTAAAATGACTACTCCATATTCACTAGATTAGGCACCATGGCCTTGTCCACAACCAACATCTTCACTAGGATAGGTAGTCACTATAAAAATTTGCCTTGAATTCTTTTATAAAACAAGTCCTTCACAACTTTAAAATCTATATATCCTTGCACTCCAAAATCAATTATATATCCATCTACTATAGTAGCAACCCAATTATCTATTGCTCTTGTCCATTCAGTTTCTAATATTTGCAACCAGTCTATCTTTTCTTTAGTCCATATTATAGTCTCTTCCATCCTTGGGTTAAATTAATAATATTCTAGCCATGCTAACTAGTTAGCTAGTAATTCAATAAACTCACACCAATTGTTTTTTTAAATTTATCCATAAATATGCTCTTGAATGATCTCCTATAAGGTAACACCATTCATTTTTTATTCTTCATCTATGAAATTACATATCCTTTGGTCCAACTATATCTTAATATCTCTCTACCCTGGTAACCATATTATCATAATTTCCTCTAAAAAGAGTTTCATACTCACCACACCATTGTTAGCAGAGATTCTAAAGCATCAAAACATGCTAAGGATGAGGATAGCTATGATATACTTCATATGCATAGAATACTTCATCATATAAAAATAATAATTAGGACAACATAAACATGAGAAGCATTAATTATTTTTCATTATTAAGGTATTAGGAATAACAAGTATTGCATAGACTCAAATAATGCATTCAAAATAGTTTAGATAGAAAGTAGCTAAGATATTACACACAAGGAATAGAATAAGAAATGACATAGGTAACCATAACCAAATAATATTTATTGATCTATTCTAAAATCATAACCCCCTTCTTTTTACAAATAAAAGTATATATAGAAGTTTCTAGTATGTGACTATTCATCTTCTTCTCATACTTGGCACCAAAAGTAGAGTCTCTTCATATTATAGCCTATTACAAGTTATGAAGATAAGATAAAATAGACTATATAAAGATAAAATGAGTGCATAATGAAAAAATATCATACAAATATTCTTTACAACTTTACAATCTATGTTCTTCTACCAACAACAAAAACTAGTCTGGCTAACCAGACTACTAATCTTAATTTGGTCATCTCAATGGAACAAAGGACCCTATCTATCAAAAGGTGCCCCTATTTTTGGGAAATTCTAACTCTAATTTCATCAAAAGGATTATGACACTATCAATCTTCAAAGGGGAATCTCACATGGGACCCATGAATCATAATTAAATGGAGGAAAACCCTCTGTAGATGTGGGGGAAACATGGTAGGGTGATCCTCTCTATATCTTGGATATCGATCTCAACCGAGAACTCTTTATAATAATGTTGAAGGATGGCATCGAGATTGGTTTTTTGATGTTTTCTTTTGTCTATCTAAAATAATACTGATCACCCCTATGGTCATATATGTTTTAATAGGAAAAAAGTAGGTTTGTAGCAACCTAATTTTGAACCAAGCCATCTTTCTAGTTGATGGTTTTCATCAGTTTCTTTCTTCTAGTTTGATCTTGAGTCTGATCCTATCACCTACCTATTGGAATTCCTAAAGGAATGATGAAGAGTACAGGTTTTAATCTCATCTCACTCAACTGGGTAGAAGTGGTCACTTACTAAGGTGGCATCTCCTTGCTCTAAATTTTCTTGTTGGTCTAAGCATTGAGTATGCTAACTCTCACACATGGATGAAGGGATTGGGTTGATGCCTACTCAAAAAATCCAATACATAAACTTAGTTTTCTATTAATGACTACCTCTATGTGGTCATTGGATTCTTTTTAAATTGGTTTTTTCTATTGGTTTTGGCTTTTAACTATCTTAATGAGTGGTGGTTAAAGTTAACTAGGCAAGTTTTAAAGTTGTTTAAAGTTGTTGGGACCACATGGACCACATATTTGTTGCTTTTCTCTTGGGTTGGTTATGGGTAGGTTCTATTTTATTGGTCCTATATTTAATGGTAACTAGAAATTGGATAAGGCAAAAGTTACCAATTAAGATAGACAACATGGTTATAAGTCTCATAAAGTTCAACCACGAGGGATCATTTGAGGGTTTTGAGTTTCTACAAATGATCTCAGGAGGCTGTTTATTATATTTTGAATATTTTTTTAGAGGTTTTGGGTTTTATCAAGAACCCACTGGTATTTTCATGGCCTCATATTTTTTTTAATTTGATTTTTAAATGTCATAACTTTGGTTTTAAAAATAATGGATAAGGTCACCCTTGGCATATTCAAGTTCTAGGATTATTAGTAATCATCATAAGATTTTACAGAATAAGATCTAACATGGATGAAGCCTCCTTGAGGGTTGTGGTTCCATTTAGACATGTTTTCATTCTTAAGGTATGCAAGGAAGGTAAAGGAAGGGAAAAAATAATAAAGAGGTTCCAATCTACAGAGGACCCTACTCAGTGTAAGTTGGTTTGGTTTGGGATGGATATAGGAATCCCAACCAAATCCTATCATATTAGAGTGGATGATAAAGGAACACCTTGTTGGTTTTAGTGGGAAGAAACATGCACTTGTTGTGTCTCAGTTGCATGGAGGTTGTGTAGAAGACCCAGGCAGTAGAAGATCTACTCCTGATGGATTCTTGTTCTACAAAATAAGTTTCAGGAAAGGCCTACTAAATGGTGTCAGCTCTTTGAGTCTCTTTAGTTTGTAACACCCTTGACTATACTAAGTTTGTGGGAACTTTTAAAACCCTCGTGTAATGGTTATGGGAGCCTTAAAACCCCCCTATTATGCTTTTTAAAGGTTTTGGGATCCATAAAACCCTCTTATTTTGCCAAGGTTGTGAGAACCTTGAAACTTTGTTTAAGGTTAGGGGAGCCTCCAAACCCTCTTGCTGCACTTGGTATGATGGGGGAATCCCTTATAACCTATTATTTATAATTTATTATACTTTATTGTGGGTCTATTATGTAAAACTACTAAGGTTATGGGCCCAGTTATCAAAACCCTCACTTGTCTGATTCATAGCTCTGGTTTCAAAAGTGTTTATCTCATCAAATAAAAAATATACATTTTAGAATAAATTTTGAGCCTTATTTTAGAATATTTTTTTGTGGTATGCAATTATTTGGTGAATATTTTAGGTTTTTTTAATGTGTGTGCATCTATATGTTTTATTTATAATTTTTGACTTTACACACACACACACACACACACACACACACACACACACACACACACACACACACACACACACACACACACACACACACACACACACACACGTGTACACACATGCACGTGTTTTAATACTATAGATAATATAAAAGTATAGTATAATATATGCCAATGAGATGTGGGTGAGTTGGTTAAATGGATTGGTTATTTCAAGTCCCACCCAGGTTCAGATCACTGGAAAAGCATATGAGGTTGGTTGTATCCATTAGTTATATTTTTGGGATTGTTAGTGGCTATTGGTTATACTTGAGGCTAGTGGTGGCCATTATTGATATACATCTAGTAATATCTGATATACAAGTGGTATTTAGGTGGTTAATAAATTACATGGGGATATAATCCCCCAATTATGTCCCAAACCAATCTACGTTTTGCTCAAAAGTCACTATTAATAAAAAAAAGTAGTATAGTATAATATATACCCCTATTAATGGGTCAAGGCTAAGCAAAGAAAATTTTCATACTCATGTCATTATTTCCTAGATTCCTTTGGGTTTCTTTGATTTGATGTTTCAAGTCTCGATAGTTGGTGTACATTTTAACTTGGACTAGTTTATTATTCTTTAATTGTCTTGCTTAGATGATGGTTTGGTGGTTTTGTGTTTTTCTGGATTTTTTATCACATCTCAATTTATTTCTAAGCTAAATAACCTATTTTATTAGTGGATTATTGTGGTTAATTCATTGATTAACTAATGTTTGATTAATCTTTATGTCATTTTTTATTATGGGATAGTTATATGTTACTTAATTTACATGATTAATTGTTATGAGTTAGCAGTAATTTTATATTATGTACATTGTGTCGTGTTTGTTACTTAATACCTTCATTATTTTGAGGTGGATGCAAGACACATTCTTCCCTCAAAGTGTGATAGAGGGAGATTATCATCAGAGAGGGTGGTTTAGATGGAGATGTTGGGGGATGACAAAGAATGAACCCAAAAACCTATGCACACACCATGTTAGTAATTCATGTTATGTGATTAATTGTTTGATAGATAGTCATAGTATACCTTATTTTTCATTTGAATGATTTCTATGATATTTTATGTTTTCACTAATCTAGTTACTTTTGATAATCATGATTGATTTGTTTGAATGATTTCACTAATTTTGTGATTTTACGTAGCTTATCTTATATGATGTAATTTTTTGGATAAATGAATGAATTAGTATATGTTTTTACTTACCTTAGTGCCTTATTGGGTATGGATATGTAGTATAATGTTATGATGTTATGTATGCATTATTGTAATAAGTATAGATGGATTCCATTGTTATTATTTGATCTATAAGAATTAGGTAATAATAATTAAACATTATTATTATAAAATATATGTATAACCAAATGTCAAATGATATCATTAACATTGTTGTATAAATATCATTGTATTGATTTAATGTTTGAACAAAGGTTTAATATTGATATATATATTAGACATTGTATATATTATTAAATTATTTTAGGCAAAATCATCGTATTATAATAATGTTTGTTTGTGGATGACTTTGTAACCTTAAACAATAATCTTTTTTTACATAATTTTATTACCATGCTATATAGTCATTATTCTATTTATTCGATAGTCGACTTGTTTGGAAATACAATGATTATTAACTAATTGGTATTTGACTTGCATGGAATAAATGTTGGTTATGTGACTTGTGGTTTATTTGGTTTGGTTGGTTAGTTTTTGGAAGTCGATGAGGGAATTATGTAAGTTAATGTCATACAAATATTATTTAGAATATAAAATGATTATTTTATGGATTATTTTAGAATTATTGAGATGATTAGGGTTTATAATCAACCATTAAATTTGAGTTAACCATCACCCTATGAAAATGATGATGGAGTTGGTTGTGGTTGCACGGTGGCAGACTATAGAATTCCGTTAAGCTATTTTTTAATGCAAATATTTTTTATCATTTAGGTCTATCATTAATGAAGAAGAAGGTGATGGCTATTAAATTGAAGTAGATGAATAAAATAAAATGGAATAAGGTTGTGAGAGGGGATAACATATGGCACATAGAGAATAGAAGATGAAAAATAAGAAAGAGAACTTGAGTTAAGGAAAAAAAGTGTAAAGGCTTTTTTTGGCATAATTAACAGGTTGGTTTTGTATTTAAATTATTTTATGTATAATGTTTGAGGTATTTTAAATTAATATTATTACTGGGTTTTCATTTTCTTAAATGTTATGGAAAATTAGAATGTCTGTATGTAGGTCCTTGTGGAAGGCTCGACCTCCACAGAGCCCTACATTCAACTTAGGGTAACTTGAGGGAATTGGTAGGGTTCCAGGAATACCATGGTTATTATATATTTAAATAAGGTCTATCTTAAACCTTTTTTAATTAAAAAACCTCTGTTATACAATTTTAATGAATATCTCTTGATGATCATATATGATTTTGCTCGAATTAGTTGTTATCAAACCAGTTATGATATATATATTCATTAAAGTATTTAATAATATAGATTAAAACTTTGGATTGTATGAGGTCTCAACTATGTGTAAATATAATTATATTTTGGGCATAGACATACATGATCTTTATATTAAAAATGAATTTTGAATACACACACACACACACATTATATATATACATGTATATTGAATTGTAGGGTTTTTTAGGGAAACTGTATGTGTTACATTTAAACAGTTGATGATACCTATATAGAAAAACTTGAGGTTTTGGTTTTGATTGAATTTAGTTTTATTTAGATTCAAAAAAAATGTTAATTTATAAGTAAAGACCATATTTTATTATTTGGACTCTGTTATGAAATCTTATATCATGCATACTAGTTCATATATGGTTTTGGGAACAATATAATCTAAGGCCATAACATGTAACCCAGGTATGGGTTGGTGAATGAACAAACTGTAGATTTTTCACTTGAATTTATTCATAAAAATATATATATGAATATGTTACAAATTATATGTTAGAGTTAATATTTAATTATATTCATTATTTATGAACCACTCATTTATATATAGTTATGACTATGTATTATAAATTATTCAAAATTGTCTTTGAATGAGTAAGAGCTTCGCACAGTTAGTAACATGATTGGGTATGAATTTTTATGTTTATTATACATGAAGAGACTTACATGGTCTATTTTGTTTTTTTATATTATCCAACCTAAGTTGGGCATAGTCAGTTGTGTGTTTGTAATTATTCATATGCATTTATTTTGTCAATCTTAAATCGATTGAATTGGGATATTTGATTAAAAAGAATTGGTATAAATTTTTGGTTGTATGTTAGCTGTATTAAATGTGTGAATAGTATGAAATTATGTATGTTTTATTTAAACAAACATATGGTATTTATCTAGTTATAAAATGGTTATATGGACTTTGTTTGTTAGATGGATGTATACTTCTTGTATACAATATACTACAAGACTAATGACAGTGGATGTCATCTTCAAAGTATACTATATAAAATAAAGTAATTATACTGTATTAAATTCATACATGTAAATTTTAAAAATATAAATATAAATGGTATATGTTAAATGTTGATTGACTATGTATTTAATTTGGGAATGTTTATATGTATTTAAGTATAGAGTTGTGTTATGTATAAAAGTATTATTATCATAAAAATGTGTAAATGGATACATAAATATATTTTAAATGTTTATATAAAAAAATTAAATTAAAATATTTAAGAGTTTAAATATAAATATTTTTGGACTATCTTTTGTTATATGTGGAATATGAATAATTAAATAAGCCTATGATATAATGTTATTTCAGGGAGAAATAACATTATAAGTTGCTTTGTGGTTTAAGTAACTAGAAATATAGATAAATCATTACTCGGATGGTATGTTATATTGAGGACTATTTTTTATTCTATTTATTATTCTATAATAAACTAGTTGTTATGGATTCATTGCACTTTATTTGCTGGACTAAATGGATGTATTTGATATTTTTGCACTTGGCTTATTTTTATTAACTAAAGGGAAATATTTTGAATGAATCTATTGGTCTTTATGTTATTATATATTTTTATCAAATCTCATATTCATGACACTGAATAAACATTGGATAGATTACACTAGCTTAATTAGCACCATCAATGCAAGATGAAGTGCAATCTGATTGAGTGGTGTGTATGAAATTGACTAATCATAGAGATCATTAACTATTAAAAACTTTGGCCAAAGTAATGTTTTAATAAATAAAAAAATTTCATATGTTGATATAATATTCATATTTGTGTGATATCATATTAAAATGGATTTATTTATGGTACACATTATGCATTAGATATCTTCAACACATGGGTTCTGGTTAGTTACTCTAGATTCCTGCACCATCATTATCTACCCATCCATGAAGGGAGGGCCATCCCCTTTTTTGGGAGATAGTGAAATGGATCTATAATCCATGTTTGGTATGCAAAATCACTCAGATTATGTTCTCCCTCCTATTTGGAGTACTATACTAGGGACTAAACTTGAGGTTATATATTGATACTCGAGTCATGGAGACTTTGCTCCATGGAGCTTTATATCATATTTTATCATTTGAGATATTATTATTTATTTCTAAAAATTGTAAAAATTATACATTATACTCCTATAGCATTGGTTTTAATTTTGTATTATTCAAGGCTAAAATTATATTATTTAATTTATGATTAAATGCAATATTTATTAGTTATTCAATATTGTTCATGATTATTATATCTATTCATGGCGATCCTTAGCTAAGTGGATTAGATATAAACAAATTGGTTAAATAAATTAATGGAGTTATTTAAATATCACTAATTATATTTCTTATGGTGAAATTTGTATGTTGAATATGTGTAATTAATTTTTAAAAAAATTACTATATTCTGGTTAAACCAAGTGGAATTGTTACACTTTTGGATTTTTATTTTATCATTTGTACTCTTTTAGAGATAATTTATAGTCTATATTAATCTAATATACTTTCCAAATGTTTTTTATGTCCCAAGATACAAACCCTTTTAATTTTATTATTCATTATATATATACATTTTAGAATATGTTTTGAGCCTTATTTTAAAATATTCTTTGTGGTATACAATTATTTGGTGAATATCTTAAGTTTTTTTATGTGTGCATGTCTATTTATAAATACACACACATTAAAAAAACTTAACATATTCACCAAATAATTTTATACCACAAATAATATTCTAAAATATGGCTCAAAACATATTCTAAAATTTATACAGATAATGAATAATAAAATGAAAATGGTTTGTATCTTGGTCTACAAAAATATTTGGAAAGTAGATTAGATTAATATAGACTACAAATTATCTCTAGAAGAGTAAAAAGGATAAAATAAAAGCTCAAAAGGCCAAATAATCACAAAACCACCAAGCCATCATCCAAGTAAGACAATTGAAGAATAACAAACTAGTCCTAGTCAAAATGTAGACCAACAACTGAGACTAGTCAAATCAAAGCAAACAATAGGAATCCAAAAAATGATGACATGAGCATAATAATTTTCCTTAGTTAACCTTGACCCATTAATAGGATATATATATATATATATATATATATATATATATATATGTATATATATGTATATATATGTATATATATGTATATATATATATGTATATGTATATGTATATGTATATGTATATGTATATGTATATATGTGTGTGTGTGTGTGTGTGTGTGTGTGTGTGTGTGTGTGTGTGTGTGTGTGTATGTATATATGTATATATATATATATGTGTGTGTGTGTGTGTGTGTATATATATACACATATATATATATATATGTATATACACACACACACACACACACACACACACACACACACACACACACACACACACACACACACACACACACACACACACATATATATATATACATATACATATATATATATATATATAAATATGTGTGTGTGTGTGTATACATATATATATATAAATATGTGTGTGTGTGTATATATATAAATATGTGTGTGTGTGTGTGTATACATATATATATATACATACATATATATATATATATATATATATACACATATATATATATATGTATATATATATATATGTATATATATATATATATATATATATATATATATATATATATATATATTCAAGGTTGGTTGTGGATGTTGTTGGTAATAGTTGGTATACATATAGTAATATCTAGTATACATATGGTATTTAGGTGGTTAATAAATTTCATGGGGATTTAAGCCCCCGATTGTGTCCCAAATCGATCTACGCTCTAGTCAAAAGTCATTATCAATTTAAAAAATTGTATATATATATATATATATATATATATATATATATCCCCAATTGTGTCCCAGATCGATCTACGCTCTAGTCAAAAGTCATTATCAATTAAAAAAATTGTGTGTGTGTGTGTGTGTGTGTGTATATCCCCGATTGTGTCCCAGATTGATCTACGCTCTAGTCAAAATTCATTATCAATTAAAAAAATTGTATATATATATATACATTTTTTTTAATTGATAATGACTTTTGACTAGAGCGTAGATCGATCTGGGACACAATCAGGGGCTTAAATCCCCATGCAATTTATTAACCACCTAAATACCATATGTATACTAGATATTAATATATGTATACCAACTATTACCAACAACATCCACAACCAACCTTGAGGATTACCAACAACCATTAATGGCCCAGAGAATATAACCAACAACCACAACTAACCTCATATGTTTTTCAAGAGATTTGAACCTGGGTGGGGATTGAAACAACCAAACCACTTAACTAAATCACCTACATCTCATTGGAATATATTATATTAAATTATTATATTATATATAGTATTAAAATATGTGTGTGTGTGTGTGTGTGTGTTTTAGTAAATTAGAATTTTGTAAAGAAAATGAGTGTAAATCAGATATCGTATGTCACTCAAAATGCATCACTGCTGACCTCATCTTATCTTTTATACACTAATCATTAAGCCATAACATTTTAATATTGATTTTAATAATCCTTCCAAAACATATTTTTCCTAACTAGTGATCTCTTAAATTTTATGTTTTTTTCCAGCAGGAATAAATGAGATGCTTATGGAGACAAACTTTTCTTCCGTCTTTTCTTCCAAGGGTTTGAGTATGGCATCTTTATATGTTATTAAGCCTAATTTAATGGTATATATTATTATTTATATTATAGATATTATAAAATTTATAATTATAATTATATATTATAATTATTATAATATAATTATATTATAAAATATATTATACTAATATATTATATAGTATTAAAACATTTATACTGATAATAATAAATTATATATATATATATATATATATATATATATATATATAATTTATTATTATCAGTATAAATGTTTTAATAATATATATATATATATATATATATATATATATTACTGATAATAATAAATTTTATATATATATATATATATATAATTTATATTAATTATTTTTTATTTTAGTAAAGTAGGGTTTTGTAAAGAAAATGAGTGTAAATCGATAATTATGCATCATTCAAAACACATCACCATTGAACTCGTTTTATCTTTTCTACATGAAGTGTTAATCTAAAATAATCTAATATTCATTTTAATAATCTTTCTAAAACATATTTTTCCTAACTAGTGATAACCTAAATTTTATATATTTGCCTATAGGGATAAATGAGATGCTTATGGAAATATACTATGTGGCCACCTTTTCTTCTAAGGGTCCAAATATATATGGAATATTTATATGTTTTTAAGCCTAATGTAATTTCTCTAGGTGTCAATATATTAGTATTAAAGACAAATGGAAGATACAAGATAGACTTTGGGAACTCCATGTCTTCTCCCCACATTAGTGACGTTATAGCACTAAGTCAAGCTGCACATCAGATATGGATCCCTATTGTAATCAAGTAATATCTCATGACATCCCACCCTTAATAATTAAAAAACTATCAATCAAGGATTCCACCACCATGCAAGGTATAGATCCATTTCTATTATGTGCAGGGAATGCATAGCCAACATTTGTCGTAAATCTTGGTCTGTTACACAATATGGGATCTATATGGTATGTTATCACTTATAATACCATGTCACTGGCCCTCACCATCATCACCTTACTCACCTTGAAATTTTTATCTAGGTATCAATATATTGGCATCATTGATGAATAGAAGATACAAGATAAACTATAGGACCTCAATGTCATGTCCTAACATCAACGACATCGTATCATTAATTCAAACACATTTTAACAAATCAATTATTATTTCCCATTCAATGTTTTTGAGATTAAAATACATCCCATGTCAATATATGATTTGACCCCCCACCAAACTAAATTATGACAAAGAAGATTGACAAATTTTATTATGATATTTTAATTAAATTAAATTTTGACAAATAACAATAATTTTTTTCGAATGAACATAATGAAAATGAGGATATGAGATGCATTTAAGAGATATGAAAGTATATTTATTTACATTATGTTTATCTCAATAAAAAGGCACCTCTCACCAAAATAATAAATCCAATAAGTATAATGGTTGTCCATTGATAATCATTTGCAATCAATAATTTATTCATTGAAAAGGTACCTCAAATTTTACATATTTTCATAATCATTATTTTAAGAAATACTTTTAAGTCGTTTTTATTCATTATAGTTAATCTTCATTATAATTGGACTTGTCAAGATAAGTGAATTATAAATTAAATTAAATAATTTAAATTTAAAAAATATATGGTATCCATTAAATATAATATTAATGTGGAGAAAGAAATCAATATTCATATTGATCATTATTCATGTTGATGAGGTGGCATGTCACTATTCATGATGATGAGGTGACAATCACTATTCATACTAGTGAGGTGTCATGTGGAGTGTAGTTATCCATAAAGGCACATGGGACACATACTTTTGTTTGATATGTATGGGTGTAGGATGAATTTTTAGTGGGGCTCCATGAATATGAAATTCTTTCTTGACAAAAAAGGAGTTTTTTTTTACCTTTTTTTACTCTTATGCAAGTGAAAGACCAAAACCAATATTTTATATTGATCACCATGTGAAGTGGGGTGCATTTCCATGTGGGGGATATTGAATATGAGTTTTAATTTAGACAAAAGGATATCCTTTACCATTTTTAGACTCTTTTGCATGTGGGGGACAAAGACAACTTTCCTGGTTGACCACCCATGTGGAGTAGGATGAAAATTGAGTGGCACATGTTGGAGGGGTCCAAACCAAAGTGGAGAACTTAGTGGAGCACCTTTTTATATTGATGAATAGTCCTTACAAGTGGAGGATGGTGAATTTTTTGGCCTCCTTTGAATTTTATCTCTCCTATTATTCATTCTTAAATTTTTATAAATAGATTATAATCCATGGAATTTATAGGCTATGCTAGATGTAATGAAGAGTGTAGGCTTTAGTTGTAAGATTTATAAACCATTCATGGTATGTTTTTATGAGAAAATTTGTAATATGTTGAATAAGTCTTTTAAACTTAAAGAAATTAATGAGAATTGGTGTGAGTTGTTGAAGAGATCTATGTGTTTATAAGATATATGTATGCTTATTTTCATCATTTGGCATCAGAACAAGTTTGAATATTGTTGCCTTATTTTCCACATTATTGTGGGTAGAAAACAAGAGGAGGCATCATCCAAAAAATGAGAGTTCTTGGCTAAAAGGTGTTAGAGTGAGTTTGTGTTTCATTTTATAGGTGTAGGATATGCAAGACTATGGTGGATAAAATATGTCCATCTTTGAATGAACAAGAAAATTCAAAAGAGCTCATGACTTAAATAGTTGAGTTAGAGTTGCATTTTTAGAAAGAGAATGTTGAAGGCCCCATGGGGGTAAAGGTTAAAACCAAGAGGATGACTAGATTTTTAGCCATATATTATAAGGATATTGAAGTGAGGAGACAAAGGAGAGGTAAGAAGAAGGCATGTGAGTGGGAATATATTGTTTCCAAGTTGATGGGTGAATTTGTGCACCCAATAATGCAATTAGAGTGTATAAAGAAACTTTATATGATGAGGCTTGAGAGAGAAGTTAAGAAGAAGGTTACCATGAAAGGCAATATGATGCAGGAGCATCTACACAGGACATGGTTATAATTGAATTTAAATCCAAATTATTCCTCCAAATGTTGAAATTAAGGAGAAATTGTAATTAGTAAAAGTAAAAAGGTAAAATAATTGTGGGTTGTTGAGGAAATCAAGGAGTGGTTGAAATTATTTCAACCTGGGCATGTTGTTGTAATTGAAAAATTGTATTTGTTTTGCCTGAGCCCAAGTTGGGCGTGGAGGTTTGAAGGAGGTTTTTAAAAAAAAACAAAAATATAGAAAAAAGACAAATCCAATTAAAGTGAAAATTAATTAAAGAGGATGAGAAGTACGTAGAAGAAGGAGAAGGAGGATCTCCAAGAAGGAGAGAGAAAAGGAGAAAAGACAAATCCAAGCAAGAAAAGTTCACTGTTGAATGAGATGCTGAATGGAAGAAGCGTAGGCATGTTGACAAGAATGCAGTTCGGCAAAAATGTATCTCAGGCTTAGCATCCGATGAAAGATCCGTTGCACTCCAGGCCAGGTTAAATGAGCCGGGCATTTGAATTGAGTAGTTTTGACATCAAAGAGCTAGCAGCAGCTGCCTTTGCTATAGGATGGAGGTCATTCCTCTGTATTAGCTGTTGAGTCAAGTAATAGTTTGTCTGCTCCTTAGTTCATCAATTATAGCCCTCCTTTTATCACGTAATCTTTCAAGTGTCTTTTGATCCTTATTATCACGCATGTGGAAATAACTAGCAAATGTAGAATTCATAATGACAGATATCCCTGGCAAGGCAAAACTAGACAGGCAGTACATGCCCACATATATATGTCCTATTTGGATGTGGAGATAAATGCATATTTGTAATCTGTTGAAGACCGTGGGATTCATCTCTTGTGGTGAGCTGTAGTGGCGCATGAGAGACAGTACTCCATAGAGTATTGTTAGGCGTAGAGCATTCTTCTATCCAAATTGCAGCCATCCCATCTCTTTGAGTGGCAATGCAAGATGAAGTGTTTGTAAGGCCAATAGGTCCTTCCACGTTGGCATCGTAATTCCATCTGATTTTCACAATGTGGCACGAACCTAGAGCAATGGTGTTTCTTTTGCGGGATTCCACACACAGACCCGTTGCAGGGTAATATATTACTTGATAGTATGGCCCTGAAGACAAGTAAGGATCTGTACACAAACAATTTAAAGTTGTTACTGCTTGAATGATGATAAAAATATTCGTGCATTGTTTGAGCGAGCTCTCAGCCTGCTTCCTCCAAAAGAGTCAACAGAGGTATGGAATCATTTTATTAGATTTGAACAAACATATGGTGATCTAGCAAGCATTCTAAAGAGTCAGAAGTCCTATGGTATGCTTATGCTGAGCTTGAGGAATCTCAAGGAAGAGTTCAGAGGGCTAAGGAAATATTGTTGAGAAGAGAGCATTCAAATTTTTTTTGACGGCTGGAAAGGCAACTATCAACATTTGAATCTGATAGTATTTCTATTTTAAGTTGCATTGCCATAATAGATTTCTAGTAACATAATTATTCACTAGTTGTCATGATAATGGGCCATGTATTTTGACCCTTGATTTATTTCAATCCTTTGTTGTCCAAGCCTTTTCTACTAAAACTGCAAAAGCTTAAAATCTCTTTAAAAGTTGCAGATCAATGTCTTGCAGAACTTTTATGTGTAGTGTTTTTTTCTATTGCATGGTTGGTCTACCATATTGTGTGTCTATTTGAGTTATTGCAATGGGTCATATTTGATCAATTTATCCAAAGAGATCATTGTTGTTATTGCATCAAGGATACGTTAGAGCAGTCTTGGACAGTTGCATCATTTGGTATCAGAGCTTGAAGCTCTTGGGGATTTAGGTATTGATCATAAGTTGTTACAGAATTTGGAATGGTTGCATTTGTCAATGATGTTGTAGTTGTGAAGGATTTGGCAAAGGGATCAATAGGAGACAGCACTAGAAGACTCTGTTGGAAGAAAGGTATGAGTAAGATTTAATATTTAGTTTAAAATCTATGGTTTGAAAATTTGTTTTTGAGAAATAAACAAGTGAAGAGAAAGGCAGCCAAGCCATTGAGGCTTAAGAGGAGAAGAAGCCAAGGAAGGCTTAGTGAAGATCAAAGAAGAAGCTTGGATAGTTTTCCAAAAGACTAAGGTGAAACATACTTAGGTGAGGTAAAGGATGAAGTTTTGAGAAGAGTGATAGAGGGACTGCCTAGAAGAAGAAGATCCAAAGCAAGGTAAGCTTGGATTTGTAATTTGTGTTTGATGAAGAGTTGTCTAAAGAGTTGCTACAGGATTGAGAAGAGGATCAAAAGACTAGGATGTAAAAGGCCTAGGTGAGATCATGTGGATTTTCAAAAGACCAGTCAAGGAGAAAAGGCTTGGGTGAGACAAGGGATCAAGAGACCAAGGTGGAAAAGACTTGGGTGAAGATCTCAGAGATGGAAGCATTGTTGAAAGCACTACAGAGCAGCAAGGTATATGAGAGCAGCAAGAGGAAAGCAAGCATCAAAGGTATAACTAATGTTGATTTTGATAAAGAAATTGCTAGTTTAAAGAAAGAATTAGCTAAGATTAAAGATGAGTATGAGTCTTGGATGTAGCTGAATAGGCAAGCATGGGCATGGCCAATAAAGAAGAGGATAAAGTGGCCAATAGTTTTCCTAATGAAGAGGAGAAGAAGGCAAAGGAAGATTGCCATGAAGAGGGAAGCCCAAAGAGGCAAGAAGATAAGAAGGTTGCCAAGTGAGAAGCAAGAGGAAGAAGTTGAGAAGAAGGTTCTCATTGAGGAGAACAAGAGAGAAGAAAGAAAAGAGGAAGTGCCAGGAAGAGCACTTGAGAAGATGAGAATGTCCATTAAGAGGATACTCATGGAGACATTATGGTCTCTTGTTTTTGTATTTAATGCTATTTTTGAGTGGGTAAATGCAGGTATGAGCAGCCTATTGAAGGTCAAGAGAAGGGCCTTGGAGAATGAAGAGATTGGTGCAGGAGAAGACACCAAGTGCACAAGTGAATGTGCAGGAAAGAGAAGAGAGTTTGCTGCTGTTAATAAGGTGCATTGGTTAATGCATGAGAGAGGAGAGGTAGAAGAAGAAGCTGAATTCCATGATGCCATTGAATGCTAGGAAAAAGAGGAAAAAGGACAGCCAAGCACAAAGCAAGAGAAAGATCGCTCCGTGGAACAAACTATCAAAGAGGTAAATGAAGTGTTAAGTGCTGATTTTGATTGTTATTATGAGCATGAAGATATTAATGCACAGGTTAGAAGAGGCAAGAGGAAGATGAAATCCTCACACAAAGTAGTCAATCATGGATATGTGATGCCTAAGTGGATGGTGAAGCACACAAGCAAGCAACAAGTAAGCAAGCAGGCAAGTTTATCTTATAAGATTGATTTTTCTCATATGAATGTGCAAGAAAATAAAAGGACAAACAAAGTTGGTTTTTCCATATTGTCGAAAGGGCATGGTTATAGGATGCCTAAATGGCTTGTGAAGTCAATTGATAAGAGAAAGAAACAAGTATGGGTGCCTAAGAAGGCTAAGAGTGAAGAAGATGTGAGTGTTGAGACAGCAACACCAAAAACTCAATGGGAAAAGGTGAAGGATGACACAAGTACATGGAAAGGTAAGTCAATTGCTTGCAATGAAAGGGATAATGATTTATTTGAATCATTTAATGATATTTTTATGGAAAATGAAGAATGGAAAGTGGCTGTAAAGACTAATATGCAGCAAGGAGAGACTTCTAAAGGGATGGATGATGAGAAAAGGAAAGAATATGCAGTAGAACAGATAAGATGGCTTCAAGCAGAGATTGAAGAAAGCAAGAAGATAGAAGGTATGAATACTGCAATTGTTTTTGATGAATATACTGATGTTGATGAAGAAGTTGATTTGTATGAAGAAACTATAAAGTGGATGAATGTAATTATAAAGGATGAAAGACAATCTGGTCCTAAGTTTGATATAGGACATGAAGATTTGGATGAGCTGGTGTTGTGTGAAGAGTTGAAGAGGATAGAAGAGTTGTTGAATCCTCCAAGAGAGTTGTGTAAAGGTACAAGCCATGGTGAAGGTAGCATTGGAAAGAGTGAAACAAGACAAAAGCAGAAGAGTGAAGAGGCAAAGACAGTTTTGGTCAAAGAGCAAGCATGTGAAGGCAGCCAAGAGGCTTCATGGCCTCAATGTTTTTCTACTAAGGTTTCTTTTGATGTTTTGAATGCAGGTATGGAAGACATATATGAAGATGAAGACATGTGTTTTGAAGACATGTATGAAGATGAAGAAGCATGGAGATTGGACCTGGCAGCTGAGAAAGAAATGAGAAGAAGAACATACTAGAAGAGGAAGAACAGCAAGATGAAAGGCAAAGACCAGCAAAGACAAATTCAAGCATTATCATTGACAAGAAGACCTTGGGATCTAGGCATACAGTAAAGGCTAAAGCATGGAGCAGCATTTCATTTGAACTAAGGTTCAAATTGTTTCTAGAGGGAGAGTATGATGCAGGAGCATCTACACAGGACATGGTTATAATTGAATTTAAATCCAAATTATTCCTCCAAATGTTGAAATTAAGGAGAAATTGTAATTAGTAAAAGTAAAAAGGTAAAATAATTGTGGGCTGTTGAGGAAATCAAGGAGTGGTTGAAATTATTTCAACCTGGGCATGTTGTTGTAATTGAAAAACTGTATTTGTTTTGCCTGAGCCCAAGTTGGGCGTGGAGGTTTGAAGGAGGTTTTAAAAAAAATATATATATAGCAAAAAGACAAATCCAATTAAAGTGAAAATTAATTAAAGAGGATGAGAAGTACGTAGAAGAAGGAGAAGGAGGATCTCCAAGAAGGAGAGAGAAAAGGAGAAAAGACAAATCCAAGCAAGAAAAGTTCACTGTTGAATGAGATGCCGAATGGAAGAAGCGTAGGCATGTTGACAAGAATGCAGTTTGGCAAAAATGTATCTCAGGCTTAGCATCCGATGAAAGATCCATTGCACTCTAGGCCAGGTTATGGGAGCTGGGCATTTGAATTGAGCAGTTTTGACATCAAAGAGCTAGCAGCAGCTGCCTTTGCTACAGGATCGAGGTCATTCCTCTGTATTAGCTGCTGAGTCAAGTAATAGTTTGTTCACTCCTTAGTTCATCAATTATAGCCCTCCTTTCAGCACATAAGCTTTCAAGTGTCTTTTGATCCTTATTATCACGCATGTGGAAATAACTAGCAAATGTAGAATTCATAATGACAGATATCCCTGGCAAGGCAAAACTAGACAGGCAGTACATGCCCGCATATATATGTCCTATTTAGACGTGGAGATAAACACATATTTGTAATCTATTGAAGACCGTGGGATTCATCTCTTGTGGCGAGTTGTAGTGGCGCACGAGAGACAGTACTCCACAGAGTATTGTTAGGTGCAGAGCATTCTTCTATCCAAATTGTAGCCATCCCATCTCTTTGAGTGGCAATGCAGGATGAAGTGTCTATAAGGCCAATAGGTCCTTCCATGCTGGCATCGTAATTCCATCTGATTTTCACAATGTGGCACAAACCCAGAGCAATGGTGTTTATTTTGCAGGATTCCATGCACAGACCCATTGCAGGGTAGTATATTACTTGATAGTATGGCCCTGAAGACAAGTAAGGATCTACACACAAACAATTTAAATCTGTTACCGCTTGAATGATGATAAAAATATTCATGCATTGTTTGAGCGAGCTCTCAGCCTGCTTCCTCCAAAAGAGTCAACAGAGGTATGGAATCATTTTATTAGATTTGAACAAACATATGGTGATTTAGCAAGCATTCTAAAGAGTCAGAAGTCCTATGGTATGCTTATGCTGAGCTTGAGGAATCTCGAGGAAGAGTTCAGAGGGCTAAGGAAATATTGCTGAGAAGAGAGCATTCAAATTTTTTTTGAAGGCTGGAAAGGCAACTATCAACATTTGAATCTGATAGTATTTCTATTTTAAGTTGCATTGCCATAATAGATTTCTAGTAACATAATTATTCACTAGTTTTCATGATAATGGGCCATGGATTTTGACCCTTGATTTATTTCAATCCTTTGTTGGCCAAGCCTTTTCTACTAAAACTGCAAAAGCTTAAAATCTCTTTAAAAGTTGCAGATCAATGTCTTGTATAACTTTTATGTGTAGTGTTTTTTTCTGTTGCATGGCTGGTCTACCATATTGTGTGTCTATTTGAGTTATTGCAATGGGTCGTATTTGATCAATTTCTCCAAAGAGATCATTGTTGTTATTGCATCAAGGATACGTTAGAGCAGTCTTGGATAGTTGCATCACAATACAAGAGGGGAGATATCATGTTAGCAGCCCATAAGTGAATATATACTCATGAAGGATGATGGAGATGTGACTAAAGATTGTAGCCATGAAGAGTTGTATATGGAGGAGGAAGACATTAAAGAAGAGGTGCATGTGAAATAAGAGAGAAAATAAATAGTGTTTCAAGTTTCCATGATGGAAGATTTAGAATAGGTTGTTGTGAAAGTAAGTGCACCCAAGGAGAGTGTACCAAAGGTTAAACCATGTGATAGAGCTGAAAACAAAGGTATACATGAGGAGAGGATAACCTTGGATGTGGTTATATGGATATTTTGAGAGTCCATTATGAGAGTGAAAAACATGAGAAGCATGCTAGTATTGAATAGGAGTTTGAAAACATGCCTTTAGATCATTATGAAGCAATGTAGGATGGTGTTTTATCCATGAGATAATATCTAAAAATGGTGTTATATTATGGTGTTAGTGATCCAATAGTTGGTTGGATAATGTGTGAACAAATCCAAGTGGGATTTAGGTGGAGGTGTTTAGATGACAGTGGTGGGTTTGATCCCACATGGGAGAGTGAGATGAATGATAGACCATATTATGGAAGGAGGATGATTTATGGTTGGATGTGTGATCTCCAAAATAAAGAGATAAATAATAGAGATGTGAAGAGGAGAGAAGGGGAACTAACAAGTAGAAGCTAGAAGTGGAAAAGAAAAAAGGACCAAATTATTATGTTTCTTGGTGTTTTGGAAGGGGATGCCATGGTCATTATGATGGGTGAATAAAACAATGGTTATACCATTTACCCCATCTATGTGAGTATGAGATCACATTTTAAAACCTTGGGTGTCTAATGTATAAGTATCCAATGGTTTGTGCAATCTTACGTCAACCAAAACTAGAGTGGTGTGTGTTCGTGTGTTTGTGCATTCCTATTTATGTGAGCTTAAAATGTTTGGAGTAAAATCAAATCAACTAATATGAGGTAAGTTATTTTAATCAAGAGGATAATTATGTTGAGAAATAAATCACTATTCATGTTGATGAGGTGGTAGTAACTATTCATACTAGTTAGGTGGCATGTGGGGCATAATTATCGATCAAGGTACATGGGACACATTTGTTTTTATATGTATGGGTGTGGGATAAATTTTTATTGGGGATCCATGATTATGAAGTGATATTTTGTCAAAAAATAGAGATTATTTAACTCTTATGACTCTAGTGCAAGTGGGATACCAAGACCACTATTCCAGATTGATCACCCATGTGAAGTGGGTCACATTTACATGTGAGGGCTAGTGAATTTGAGTTTGAATTTAGATAAAAGGAGATCCTATACCTTTTTAGACTCTTGTTCATGTGGGGGACAAATAAAACTTTATTTATTGACCACCCATGTGGAGTGGGATGAAATTTGAGTGGCACATGTTGGAGGGGTCCAAACCAAAGTGGAGCACATGGTGGAGTACCTTCTCCTATTGATGAATAGTCCCTCCAAGTGGAGGATGGAAATTTTTTTGGCATCCTTTGAATTTTATCTCTCTTGTTATTCATTCTTACACTTTTATAAATGGATAGTAATCCATGGCATTTATAGGCTAATCTAGATGTGGTAAAGAGTGTAAGCTTTGTAAAGCCTCCTTAGTATGTTTGTTTGTCAAGATTTGTAATGTGTTGAAGAATTATTTGAGACTTGAAGAAATTAATGAGAAATGGTGTGAGTATTTGAAGAGAGTTATGTGTTTTTAAGATCTATGGATGCTTATTTTCATCAAATATGTAAAAAATATTATATTATACTACATGCATAAGCACCTCATATGATTGTGAATGAATATTTTTCATATTTTTATTAAAAAACTTTGTTTTCATAAAATACTTGACCCATTTAAATTTAAATATTTTTTTTTAATATAAATAATTTTATTTCATAATTATTTTTTATATAAATATTATTCTATACTTCTATTTAAAAATAATTGTATTTTATACAAACCATAAAATAAATGCATATTTCTTCACAAAATCATAGACAAATCATATTGCTTCATAAAATCATCGACAAATCATTTTGAAACCATTATTTACAACACACAAGAGTTTTTAGAAACTAAACACTAACTCAATTAGAAAAATTAAAATACTGTATCAAAGGCTCTAATTAAGCCACATAGCTTAAAAGATCACAACTAACAATAAGACATACATAAGTCTAATTAATCCATAGTTTTTTGGGGGGGGAAATCCTATCATTAAGATAAAAAAATATTTTACAACAAAAACTCATGTACCTCGATATAAACAAATTGTTTTTAGTAAGAAATACAGTACAAGATTTCCTTTTGGAAAAAAGATAGCTTGAGTAAGCACTAAAAATGTAGTGTTAAGGGGTTTAATTAAACCACATCAAAAAAAGCCCAAAATTCATAATATCAAATATCATTTTGTTAACAATTTTTTGGAGTATGCAAAGAATTTATCCTCAAAATCAAACCCTAGATCAACTTAACCACCAAAAATTTAGTGCTTAGGGTTCTAACTAACTACATAACCTAAAATAATTATGTCACATGTAAAATGAGGTGCAATATTTTTTTGAAGAACATCAAAATTTATTCTATCACATATTCATTGTAAAATATGAGATTTATCCTTGAAAACTAAACCTTAGATCAATTAAGCACCAAAAATGCAGTGTCAAGGTATTCAAAGAAGTGGCATCACCTTCATAACAATAAGGAACATTGTTTCATTAACCCATTATTTTACAGCATTCAACACAGTACAAGTTTTGTACACATAAAATAAACCCTATTATAAGTAATAGATTTCACCTTAGTGCATCAAAATTTTAGTGTCCAGGATTATATTCAAAATTAAAATAATCCCCACATACTTACAATAAAGTGCACACTTAATCATTAAAAAAAAACTTCTACATCACACTTGAGAGATAATGTCAGATTCTTCATAAAAACTTAAATCATTATACCAGTATTTTTTTTGTAGCATACAAGATCTCTAGATAGTAAACCCTAACTGTCTCCTTGAAAACTAAACCCTAGATCAATCGAGCCATTAAAATCCATTTCCAGCAATTGAATTAAACCACATAACTTTAAGAAAACCTAGTTAGGTTAAAGTGTCAATTTCTTTAAAATCATATCACTAGAAAACAAAATTGAATGGAAAAAAAATCTAATTTCTAATGTAATGGGTTACTTTTATATGTTTCAACATTGTATTTGTAACTAATCTTATGATGTAATGTATCATTTTAAAACCC
Source organism: Torreya grandis (assembly GCA_037957365.1). Lineage (NCBI taxonomy): Eukaryota > Viridiplantae > Streptophyta > Pinopsida > Cupressales > Taxaceae > Torreya > Torreya grandis. The sequence continues at coordinate 1,118,788 of JARHVA010003891.1, read as the reverse complement.
ATACATTTTTTATATTTCTAATAGGGTAACAAGCCAATAGTTTGTAAGCAATTCACAGTCTCTCAAAGTTGAAACTAAAAAATCATGTAAACTTATCAAAATATATTACTCACAAGTGTAAAAAGAGACCTACCATGTGAAGATCATTCACAATTTCTCAAAGTTAAAATTTTAAAAAAAATCATAAAATTTATCAAAATGTATTGTTGCCAACTAGGATAAAGAGACCTACCATGTGAATATTATTATAGAGATTTCTTTGTAGAAGGATTTTCATATAGGAGTAAATATTCAAGCTCAAATTACACTATAACCATTATAATTCAACAAATAAACCATACAATTCTAAATAATCTAAATAAAAAGCTACATAAACCTAAACATAAGCATCCTAAAATATAAGACTTCTTAAAAAAATTATTGTTTCTAAAACTTAAGTAACACTGCAACACTAAAAATACAACCACAACAAAAGTTACATAGACAATCCTCCTCCTCAATAACCTTATTACCAAACCCCCTAATCCCCTATGGAGGTGACTCTGCAATATCAACAAAGGAATACAACTCCTCTTTGGCATCCTCTTTAAGATTGCACTTCATGGAGATGTGAATCCTAACCCTCATAATCACACTCCTAATGCCCCTACTCTAGATGGATTTATTCAACTTCACATCAAATCTCACACCAGTTGTCCCCATGGCCTTTTGGGTATATAATTTAGGGCCATTTTCTAAGAATTACTACAAAGAAAACCCTAATAAATATGATAGAGATAAACCCTAATAATATAAATAAAAATAATAAGTAATTTATATTTTTTATATTTTTTTTCAAAATGGTTATTTGATATTTTTATATATTTTACTATAATTAACTCAATATAAGAAAAACTAATTGTCATTTGATGAAAAAATAAAATAAAAAAAACCAATGTGTACCATCAATGAAGGCACTTTTGTAGATTGAAGGTGTACTCCTTGGGTACAACTTATTCTTTACAGCTCTTTCCCTTCTCAACCATTGTTCTCTTTAATTCTTAGCCCTCCCCTCTAATATCTAGATGTTATTATGTAGAGATTTGGTATTTTGAAAACCTATAAAAAAAATAAAATGTATCCATTAAAATGCTTTTGTTACCTCCATAATTTTAGTTCTTCAAAGTTGGCATAGTTTCTAATAACAATAATCAAAGCATATTTCATACACTTTATAGACAAAAAATGAAGTCGATGGATCATTTTTTTGTGAAGTTACCATTAAATTCACAAATGCAAAGATTTTACAAGCATGTCCATTCAATGTTAAAACTGGTTGTGTACATCTTGAACACCTAGCAAACACTGAACAACTCCTTACACAACTAATGCTTTGAAACTATTTTTATCATTAATTTACATTTAGAATAAATTGTGATTAACACTAAACATTATCTAGATAAAAAAGGCTCACGCCTCACCATAAAATAAATTTGACATAAATTTAGTATATATCTCCATTGTATATCACTATAAGCACTAATCTTATATTTTGTAAATTTTTTCCACACCATTGCATTTTTAATTATTTCTAAAAAAAAATCATGTGTTCATTTTTTATTTTGGCCTTAAATTTGATGTCTATTTGACTGTCACTAAGTATTTTTTCCATTTTTTATTGAGAAGTCAATTGAAAATTGTAATATCTTGGGTATGTGGTGGAGTTTGGAGCCTCCTCTCCTTTTTCCAAAAAACATTTTTTGAGATTGATATATTGATATAGTTAAATCAACATGATTTTTCACTAGTGAATGAAAAAAATGTGAATAAAATAATAATATTAATAATTGTAATATGTCAAAAATCTAAAATAAAAATATTGAAATTGATATATCTTAATTATTTTCAAATAAATATATTTAAACTATCTTTTTAATATTGGTAAAGGTTTGGGTTTTGAAAGGGTCCCACCCTTCTAAAATGGAGATAAAGATACAAAAAGTAAATCTCAATGAATCTCCTCTTCCAGTGAAACATGAAACAAGCTACAAAAACACAAACAAACCCCAAAATAATAGAAATAGCGACTACAACCTTTTCTTAATATTTTCATTTTTAGATCTTAGGGTCATCTGTAGAGGATTCATTTCCATCTGACCTTTTCCTTTCCTTTTGTTTCTCACTAAGGTCTAATTACCTGCATCTCCTAAATATGGTATAATAGGAATGGATATTTCTAATGAATCAACAAGTTTTGGTGATTCCAATAGTATTTTGTTTGACAATTCTTCACCTTCTGGTGTTAATGGTTGAATATTCTTTAGAGGGATGTGGGTAATTGAATTTTCATTAGGATCAACATTATTATTTTTTATTTGAATTTGAAACATACCTCTAAGAGATTCGATTTTCCAATTTATTTGAATTTGTTTGTAAACCTTCGATTTAAGTTTCTAGAACCAGCTGTGAAACCTCACTTATATTTTCACTTTCATATAAAAATTGATTAGTTATGTTTTTAGGACCGTTATCCTTCTACCAGGTATTTTTTTATTTGTATTTGAGAAAGGAACAATCATTGACTAGATGACCAGTTTGAAAACATCTATGGCATATAAAAAGAACTCCATAATTTAATGGTTGAACCCAATTTTTATCTCTAACTTTAAAATATATTTGAGCATGTATTCTTATATTCCATTAAAATATTGGGAAATTACATCAAAATTTTATAACATAATTTTTATTAATTTAAAAAATCAATTGTTGACCATTCTAATAATCAAAATATTTAAATTTACATGATGGAAAAGAGGAGGAAGGACAAGATGAAGGGAACCCTTGGAGGTAGGATTTACAATAGGGGAAGCTAATAAAGGCATCAAAGAAAGGCAAGAAGGGAGGCAGAACTAAACATATAGAAAGGTGCAAGATCAACAAGGGCATGGATAGTTTTTTGGAACCATTTTAAGCAATTTCTAGTGGAGATGACATTGAAGTGGTTCTTGTTATCCCCATCAACCCCATACATCCCGATCCCATCCAATAGACTATGGATCCCTAGTCAAACCCTCCTTTAGTAAGTGATTTTATCCCTCAAATGGGTTTTGTAAGGCTAATTGTAGGTCCATGTTAGGACCTTATTTTAGAAAATGCTCTTGTTAAATAAAGTGTATATCTATTTTCCAGGTTTGGACTGGTTACCAAAGTGGTTGGGCATTGACCATTGGTTGACATGGTCGAGCAATGGGTGGCAGATACTTGGGGAAAAGATCTTAGTATTAGGCTTTTGCCAAATGGGTTTTTCTTAGTTTTGTGTCAAGATGATTCCAGTAAGACAAACATTTTATCCTTTAAGCCTTGGTTCATGAATGGGGGAGGCATTGTAGTTTAGAACTAGAGTCTAAATTTTGACCCAAATAGCAAAATCCTTCCCATATTACCTATTTGGATACAGTTGTATGATTTTCCCATCGAATATTGGGGGGAGAATCCTTCAATCAATTAGAAACTACTAGGGAGAATTTATCTCAATTGATCTTGTTACTTTAGAAGGCACCCTTGTTGCATATGCAAATATTTATTTTAATCTAGATCTTTCTCAAGAGATTATAGAAGCCATTATAGTTAAATATTTTAGGAGGGAGTGGCTCTAGACTATTGATCTAGAGAATCTTCCCTTTAGGTGTTATGGCTTCCATGAAATTGGTCACCTTAGGAGCAAATGCCCTAGCAAAAAGTCTTAGGTTAGATCAGATTCTTAGTTGTCTTCTTGACTTAACTGACGTCCACATTTATGAGTTAAAAAGGTTTGGAGGATCAATTGTTTAAAACCTTATGCATCTTTTATTGAAATAAATAATGGGGAATGGTTTAAGGATTATCCAACCTTCCCCCAACTCAAGATCAACTCTATTTAAAAATTAAAATCTTAAAGGCAGAGGAGAACTCTCCCATTTAAATTGTGGTTGATGCCACAAGGAAGCTCATGGAAGAATCATCTAAAATTTTGGAGAAACTATCACAACCCTAGTAGGCTCCTTATGATGACATGGAAAAAATGGTTCAATGTCTTAAAGAGATTATGGAACTAGTATTGATAATAACCTAGACCTCTTAAAACTTTATAAGGCTATCTTAGAAGTAGAAGCCCTAGATTTAGGAGAGGGATATCACCCAGATTAAGATTTAGATTTAGACAATGAACCAATTTTGAAATAGTTGGAGTATTTGTAATAGGAAATTGATCCTGAAGGGGATCTTGGATCAAAGGATTTTATATCCATAAACTATTTTGAGTGTCATCTTTTGGCAACCAATTACATAAGAAAATTCATAGAGGTAGAAAATTTAATGTGGAGAAGTTAGCAGAACATGGGCTTTTGGAAAATTAGAAATCAGTTACGATTTTTTATTGATAATCCAAGGGTAGATTTCCCCACTTTGGAGACATGAAGTTATCTTGTAATTTTAGGGGCATAAATACCCCTAACAAAAGGTTCTTAATCAAGTGCCAAATATCAAGTTCCAACCTGGATGGAATTTTATTCCAGGAAACTAAGCTCTCCAAAGGGGAAGCAATCTTTTTTTTCCTAAATATTGACCTACTTGGAAAGGATGGTTTGAAGGCTATGTTGGTGCCTCTTGAGGCATGGTAATTATTTGGAATCCCAAGTAGATTGAGTTGTCCTCATTGGGGCATAGCCCCTAACTAACAATGGGAGAAGGTGAAGGACCTCTAATCTAATAATGAATTTAATTGTCTCAATGTGTATGGCCTCAATAGTCCAAATGAAAAATGTAAATGTTAGGAAAATATTCAAACTATCATCTTGAATCACCCCAACACCAAGTTTGATCTTGAAAGGGAGTTTAATGTCATTAATTATGATTTAGATAAGAGAGGTGGCTTGGGGAGGCCACTTCTATCACATATTGATTTTTCAAATTTTGTTAATATTATTGGGCTATTGGATGTTATTCCTAAGAATGGTTTATATACATAGACCAAGAGGCGTAAAGGATTCAATAACATTGTTGAGTGCTTGGACAAGTTTATAATTAATGGTAACTAGCTAAATTCCTATTGGACATCTGAAAGTCACATTATTCCTATTTCAGGATCTGATCATGATCCTATAGATCTTGTGGTGGAAGAAGATCAGAACCTCTATTATGCCCATTCAAATTAGAACTAATGTAGATTCATGATCCTAATATTTTTGAGATGTTCAATTTTTGGTGGTCTTCCTTCCTTATTCCCAAAGGCAATTGCATGTTTTTTTTTGTAAAAAAAATATCTTTTATTAAAGGTTGTCTCAAATACTGGAATCAAAGTCATTTCAAGAACATTTTTACTAAAATAAGAAGGTGGAGACAAACTTGCATGATGTGAACACTCGGATCCTAGTTGTGGGTATGTCTACTACTAGCTATCTTCTTGAGTGTTTTGAAGCTAGAAGAACTTCACATCAAGGAAGAGATTTTTTGGTGGCATAAATCTTAAGAGATTTGGTTAAGGGAAGGTGATCGAAACACTATTTTTTTTGCACCACTCTTCTAAATCTAGGAGTTTTAATCACATTACTAGCATCATTGATGAGAATAGTTTTGTTTTTGAGACAAATCTAGCAATTAAAATAATAATAGAATAGTATTTATCCAATCTTTTGGCTTGTTTTGAAGCTTATTTTTAGCCTGTGTAGGAGGAACTCCTTGATGCGATTCCTCACCTAGTTTCTCAATTGGAAAATGACATGTTGATGGTTCCCTTTTAGAATGAGGAAATTTAAAATGTTGTTTTTTCAATGAAGAGGGATAAAGCACTTGATCTAGATGGTTTTCCTACTGCTTTCTATCAATTCTTCTAGCCTATCATCAAAAATGAGGTTACCAAGGTTGTTGAATTTGCAAAAACCAACAAGAGAGTATTCTTTTATCCATAAAGGTGTTATTAAAAACTCCTTTATTGATTTTAGGCCTATAGCATTGTGAAATACCATCTACAAAATTATCTCCAAGGCCATTACTTGTTGGCTCAAGTCTTTCATTCACACACACATATTTCCTTAGAGCAGGGAGGTTTCATTCCTAGCAGATATATACAAGATGGAATCATCATGGTTCATGAACTCCTTCACTCTTTAAATGTCAATAAACAAAAAGGAATAAGAATCAAACTAGATATAATCAAGGCCTATGATAAGGTCAACTGGAAGTCCCTAATCAATGTTATTGAGCATTTTGGTTTTGATAAGGATTGTTGTGAATAGATCTTCAGTTTCATCTTTGCTCCTAAGTTCTCAGTTATGGTCAAAATCTCTCCTACAAGGTTTTTCAAGGAAACCAAGGGAATCAAGCAAGAAGACCCTCTCTCTCCTTACCTTTTTATCATTATAGTGGAAGCATTAAGTAGAGTAATCCTTCATGTTAAGAGTGGAGGCTAGATTGAAGGGTTATTAATCACTAAAGGACTTGAAAATATTTTGCATCAATAATTTTCTAATGACACTTTCTTCTTTGGAAAGGTGTTTAACTAGAGGCTATTGGATTTAAATGTCTTCTTGACAAATATGCATTAGGCTCAGGTTAGCAGGCTAATGATCTTAAGTCCAAAATATTATTCATCAATGTTAGTTCTCAGGGCCAAAATCATCTCTCTCAGCTATTGAATTTCAACATTGGTATGCTTCCTTCCAAATACCTTGGTGTCCATCTCTTCATTAGTAAATTTAAATCCTCAATTTGGGACAATCTTCTCAATGATCTTAAAGATAAACTATTATCATGTAAAAGAATTTGTTTTCCTTTGAAAGGAGGATTACCGTTCTTAAATCTATTTTGAGTGTTATTCCTATAAACTTTATTTTCATTCTCAAGCCTTCAGATAAAGTCATTAGAAACATCAATAAAAACTATCAAACTTTTCTTTGGTAAGGTAGTCAAGCCCTGAAAAGGATTCACTTAACTAGTTGGGATTAGGTTTACCTTACAAAGAAGGCTGGGAGTGATGGAATTAAGAACACCAAGCTTTAGAATTTGGCATTAGGAGACAAACTGATTTAGAACTTCTATGAGGAGCTGAATTCTCTTTGCAATAAAACTATTCAATCTAAATATCTGGGCTCTATAGATCCCTTAGATATCTTGCTTTTAAAGAATCCTCTATTTGGCTCTCATATTTGGAATTTCATGTTACATTTCCAATTATTAATCACTAACCACATGTCTTGGTTAATCAATAATGGTAGAAAGGCTCATTTTTGTGAGGATTCTTGGAATGCTTACCATCCTTTGTGATAATTGGATGGGTTGGATGATGTGTAAAGAATATTGAAAGGGGCTTGGGGAAACAAAGTTTGTGATTATGTTGATCGAAATGCACATGGTTTTTTGATTCATGGAAAATGGAATAACTTTGAGGGGATGCAGATTCCCAATGATCAAAGGCTCTTTCTTGAGTCTATTCTTCAAAAATTGAAAAAAATTCTCAACTCTAAAGAGGACTCGATATTTTGTACTGGTGCCAAATCTGAATCTTATAAATTCAGTCTTCATTACTATTAGCATCAAATTGTGAACCCTAAGATCCTTAGTACATCTCCTAAAATTTTATGCAACATGGAATCACCTCTCAATCTTGTGTGAAATTGTGGGAGAGATGAATCTCTAGTATTATAAGGGCTAGCTCCCTAGATTTTCCTTGGATTTCTTCTAAACTACTCTAATAACTTGATAATGAAAAGATTTTAAGGAAAAAACAACTAAAACAACTAAGAGGTGATATACCAATGTAAATTGTCCTCACACTTCACTAAAAAAACTAATTTTAAGATGAAAAAGTGCTTTTTACACAAGACTCACAACCTTGGATCTATCATTGCATCAATGTTTCACAAACTAGATTCAACAAGGTGAATGACTCTTATGAAGGAAATGAATGACACCAAAGGAATACATTCATGAATCACTTATAATATTTTTGCACTTGGAATTAATACTAGTAAGGACCTGAAACAACCATCTATCTACAACTTGGTAGATCATCAAGAGTGCAAAGCTAGCAAAGACAACTTTTACTAAACTAGACTAACATGATTCAAGTCATGACACAATATTGCATTGTATGAGTGGAATTAACACTTGAATTATTTATTAAATAGTTTTTCATGTAAAAATTTGGATAGAGTTTCCCCATCAACCAACAGAGGTTACTAAAATAAGCCAAAACAATGCATATTTATAGCCTAGAGAGAGAAAACAAGCAAGAGGAAGTCTAAGGGTCACTTGGACATGTGTCCATATATAAAATGGGGTTAAATTTGCATGTTAAATATTATTGATGTGATCCATGCCAAGTTAGGAGGTGAATTTTTTAAAATAGGGCACAAGGAAGGAGAAAAGTGGCATAAAACTACCAATTTTGCACAAGAAACTGCCTACTTGAGTAGCTTTCCAAAACTCCTATTTTTCATTAAAAAAAACTAAAGTCTTATGGATATCTAGGATAGGATGGGTTACAATAAAAATCATACATGCATTGGTCTAGTATTTGATCATTCTTATTGTTGTGGGCATGCACAATCATATTAGGCAGTTTTAAAAAGCTCATTTCCATGCACCCTTACAACTTGGCACTCCAAACATTCCAAATATGAAAAAAAAAAATTAAAAATGGGTTGTTACACCTTTTAAATAATTCAAAATCATCATTTTTAAATAAAAACCTTTAAAAATCTCCCTTTATCACTTTTCAACACTTTACCCCAAAGTTCACTGCTTAGCTCACTGGAGTGGCCAAAAGTGAAGGCTATTTAGGACACTTAGAATAATTTTCATGAGTTTAAGTTAATTTTTTGAGTTATATAAATTGTATATATTCCTCTCAAAACTTATTTCATCTTCCAACTCCTTCTACAATTTGCACACCATCAAAAATGGTGAAAATAAGCCTTTTTTCCCCTGTTCTATATAGATCCGTACAAAACCTTCACATGTATGGAATATTGATAATGTCCTATACAAATTTATTTTTATATACCTGGTCAAATTTTCCCATTTTAATTCACTTTTTGCTTCATTTCCACCAGCGAGTCTGTCTAAGGGTTTTAGGAGGGTTTAAGAGGTTTTTTAGGTCTTAAGGATTGTTCATAAAATTATGACATTAAACACTCCTTAGAATTGAAATTTTGTCACCTCAAGTACCTAATTAAATTTTCATAATATCCTTTAGGTCCCATGAAATATTTTAGGGAAGATACAAGCAAAAGAAAGTGACCCTCAAATAGGATTCTTGCATTCTGTGAGGGTTCTAGCACATTTGAGGTTCAAATTGGCCTCTCCTATTGTTTCCATGACAAAAAAAAAAAAGAACACACACATATTAAATTTATCCATGAAAATTTATAACTACCTTGGAGGTCTTACCAAGAAGCCAAATTATAAGTTGCCCCTACTTTGGGAGAAGGACCATGCCTTGCCAAGCAACCTGTCTGCCCCTTGTGAACCAATAGATGATATTATTCTCTTTCAATGGACTCCTAGAGTGTGAAGTCGTCTTATTTTACTTTCAAACATCAATCCAAGCATAAAAATTCCTTGGGAAGTGTGGAATTTGAGTTGACACCTTGTTTGGGGTTGGGAAAACATGTTTTCCCTCTAGACCTTCATGCAAAACTCTTTGTGTGGACCAAACCATTAATATCTAGACCTTATAGTTTGGTTTTTTAGGTTCCCCTAGGTTTCTCCCAGATTTATACATCTCCTTTAGTGTTTAAACTTAGTTCAAGTCTCCTATTAGCAAGATTTCCCAAATTGGTCTTTTTCTTGCATGCATGGACTAAGGTAGGTCTAAGATAAAATAATGAGTATCAGGCCTATTCATTCATTAAATTTGAATATTTTTAAAGATATATGATTTAATTATAGTCATTTTTACCAAAATTTTTTATTATATTCCAAGTCTAGGTAGCCAAACTAACTCAATCTTCTCAAAAAAGGCCACAAAAACCCTATTTTTTGCATGTTTTCACCCAAACTGACCCATAGCTCCTATCTTAATGAATTTTCCATTCTTGGTACTCTTTAAATGTGTTTATAATATCCAATTAAATATTTCTAAGCTTTTTTAATATTTATAAGATCTATTTTCACTTGAAAACCTCTTTTAGCCCTTTGAAACAAGGCCTAAGCATGCTAATTGTACAGACTGAGACAGTTAGGCTTATATGGGGAGGTTTTTGGGTGGATTTTGCATGATTTTTTGTATTTAATTCTCTTAAAATAATTTCATTATACCTTATTATCATTTTATACACCATATCCTTTCATGTTGGTGTATCAAACCCTCATGGACTACTCCTTTGTTCATGCCCCTGCTTGATTGTGACAGTCCCCTATTTTTTGGTTGTAGGTATGTTTTTATAGGTTTGTTGACTTCAAATGTATTAAAATCCTTTATTTATATTTTAATTATACTATTATATCACCCTATTCACTTATATACTTTTGCTTTGAGTTCAACACTCCATTGATCCTTGACTGAACTTGTTTCCAGATAGGCTAGTTGTAGGTGCCTATTTTGGCATGGTTATAGGTTGTTTTGGTGATTTAAAACCCCAAAAATGTGTGTATAAGGTCCTTAACCATATCCTTACCAACCTAAATTATCACATTACTCATTTGTATGTTTGTATGCACTCTAAACACTATCTCACCTTGATTGTTAACAATCTCCATACCATGGTTATGGCTGAATGTGTTCCCAAGCCTGTAGGTTACTTTTGGGGCCATTTGAACCATGTTTTATCTTGTAAAGGCTTGTTTATATTATATCAATTTTGGTAGCTTTCACACTTAGAATTAGCTTTCCTTTAAGATTCCTTGATCTATACTTTTGTGCCAATCTTTCAAACACTATTCTTCATTGTCTCCTTGCCCTATATACAGACAAGGTATGACCTTTAAAAGGTCATTTTATGCTATTATCACCCTTATTGAATCTAAATACTAAGGAATGCTATTTGAACCATTTGGGAATGTTTCCCATCCTTAGACAAGGCCTAGGACCTCTACACATAGTTCAAACACTAAACTCTCTTAGAATCTTATAGATATGATTGCTTGCTTTTAGTGTTTTTTTGCCATTTTGGAGAGGCTCTTAACCTATCTTCCACTTAGATTCTAGCTCTCAAATTTGACATAGTTGGACTAGGTAGATAGGGCTACAAGTTCAATTCAATGAAAATGTAGAAAGTATCATTCATCACTTCAAATATTAACTCAAAAAATCCATAGGACCTCTATTTTTTGTATTTAAGGACTGAGAGCCCAAAAGTGGAAATGGTTTCCTTTGGAGTGATATTTGTTTGTGTGACATTTTAGACCTTTATGATATGTAAACCATGACTCTTATGGGTGGTATAACTTGACATGGACTCAAAAATGTTCTTCACCTCTCTCTCTCACCTTCGTACACCTCACACAAAATAAGCACAAATCTAATTAAAGCATCATAGAGCTCCTTAGATGTTTGGAACACAAAACTTGCACTCAACTTTGAAACTCTCATGAAACTAGCACCTTTTTGTCAACTCTTTCAAATATAAAGAGATGAAGTGTTATACATTTAAAACATTAGGAAGAGATACTTATTCCATCCTAAAAACACATTATCAAGCTCACTTAGCTTCAAGGATCACTTAAAACCCAAAATAGATGCATGATTTCACCCCTCTTGGATGTAATTCTAAAAAAGCCTACGTGGATTGTTAATGATTGTTAATAAATGAGGAGGAACCAAAACATGAAATCCTATTTTTCAAATGAATTACATTTAGAGTACAATCTACTTGTAGAAGCAATCCTTCCAACTCTGCTTGTACCTTCCGTACCAAGTGCTTGAAGTTGAGCCTTCTTTGTATGCCAAGAGGAAAAATGGGAAAATGAGTTTCAAAAGAATATTTTTACATTATCCTTCAAGTATAATCATGGAAATGGATGTGGGGAGATGAAGAGAACTGCCACCCATGTTTTTAGCTGGAGATCAGATGTTGGTGGCCGTACAAGTGCCCAAAAGGGCCTAAAATTGAGGAGAACTACCTTTTCTAACTTTAACTAAATATTGGCCTACCAAAAACCTTCCAATTAATCCCTCTGACCTTATCCATTTTTATCCTCTACTTGGAGCTAACTTGATGCCACCTACCATCCATACAAGTCCTTAAATCTAGCCCAAAATGGGCCCACAAGCTCTTTTTGCACATTAAAAGTGGGAGATGCAAATAAATTGCATAAAAATAAATTAAAACACATAAAAAACCATATTAGGACCAAAATCACATATTTATATCCTTTGACTAAGTTTGACTCTATTTGACCAAAGTTGACTTTCTTTGACTTGACTAGTTCTACGACCTAGACTTTAGACTAAGTTTAGGTTATGGGCAAATAGATGTTTAGACTAAAAAAACACCCCTATAGGACATGTGTGAACTTATAAAAATTTCAAAAAATATATGGGTTGACCAATTTTGACTAAGGATCAAAATTGATCAACAGTTACATTATCATTTTAGAAGCTAAAGATGGATGTGCAAGATCTAATTTTCTTTGTTGGAATCAAAAAATCCTTCCCAAAATAGGTGATTTTGCTTGGTTGTCTATTTAACACAAGATTTTAACTCAAGATCACATGAAAATGATGGGATGGATGGGCCCATAAAGGTGTGTTTTATGTTTATCTAAGGAAGAATCAGTTGACCATATTTTCCTCTACTACCCCTTTGCTTTGGCTTGTTAGTATTGGCTATGCTAAAAATTAAACTGGATTTGGATCCAACCTCAATCTTTAAGGAATGTTTTTGAATCTTATAACCTAGGGAAGGGTGTTGATATGACAAAGGTGCTTTGGTGGGTTAGCCTTGTCATCTTGATATGTCACATTTGGAAGGAACGAAATAACAAAATCTTCTATGAAAAGAAAATAGTTCTTCCTAATTTCATCACCAAATTGGAATGTGCAATCTCAAAAATTATTTTAGCTCATACCACCAAAAATCCTGCCAATATTTCTTACTAGGATTTGATGGTTAAACCTTCATGGATGCCTATTCAACTGCATCCCATTTAAGGGTTAAGAGATTCATGACTATTGTTCCATCCTCCAAATGTGTCATGATGGCATCCTCCTTCGAGTGGTTTTTTTAAACTTAACTTTGATGAGGTGTCCCATGGTAATCTTGGGGCATCTAGTTTTTTTTTTTACTTATGTGACTCTTTGGGTTATTTAATCCATGCAACTTTGATCAAATTACAAGACATCTCTAACAATGAATTTGAATCCCAAGCCTTTATTCTAGGTCTCAAAATCTCTAGAGAGTGTGGCATTGAGAACCTAATTATTGAAGGTGACTCTCAGGTCATTATGGATGTTGTGAAATATAGGAAGGCAAAATCTTGTCATTTGAATAACATTTTACTTCTGACATGGCCTTTCATTGATGAATTGAATAATTGCTCTATTCAACGTTGTTATGGAGAAGAAAACAAATAAGTGGATTGGATTGTGAATAAAGGCATTGATCAATTTTAGGAATACATCATTAATAATGTTTATGATGCTTGGCATGGATTATATTTATTAGATTACATATAATTCTTGCTTTTTGGGGTTGTGTTTTCTAGGACACTTTTCAGGCTAGGGTTTATTCCATAATTTTGGTGATTTTTAGTGGAGTTTTGTGGTTTTTACCATTTTTTTCTTAAATGATCTTTTGAGTTCTTCCCTTCTTATTATGGGATGGGCTTGGTCTTTCTTCACTCCCTTTTATTCATCATGGAAGCAACCAGGCTAGTCTCTGGTGAAGGTCCTTCGGAGCTTGGTGGTATTACTTTTTGGGTATGTTTACTCATGGGTTCCCAATTGCAAGGTAACCTCCATTGTTGGTGGTTCTTGGTCTTTCCTTCTAGTTAGTTTTTGTGGGGGTGGTGGGAGAGGCTGAGGTTGGGCATGTGGCATGGTCCACTAATCAAAGGTATCTCATTATGAGAGATGCTATGATTTTTCTATTTCATTCCATGTTGGACTTCTCACAACCTTTTCTTCTAGTTTTATACTACATTCCTTTGTATTATAGCCCTATTTTGTGTGTTCACAATCCTTGGGTTTTAATTATTTTGGCCTTCTTGGCCTTTAGCAAATTTTTTGTTGTCTTGGTTTTTAGTATCACTTGTTAGGACGAGGGCCTTTTTCCCTCAAAATGTACCAAAATTTTTAAAGCCTCAATTACATTATTGTTTGTGAAAATTAATAATGACCATTCAACATTATCATGGGAGATTGAGGATTTTTAACAAATGAAAGAGTGAATATTATATGAATATATATATATATATATATATATATATATATATATATAATAAATTGTGCTCAGAAAATTTATCCTTAATTAGAAAGTTTAATTATGTTTATGTGGCCATCTAAGTTAACTGATATAATTAGAACATCCAACCTAATCCTCATTCTAGGTGAGACCACTTTTTAAAAATTATAATGAATATTATAATTTTAAAAATTCCAACAGAGAAACTTGCACTTGTACTAGGGAGGCATCATATAAATTGTCAAATTGGATTGTATTTTAATTTATTACTATATTTCATAGGAGTTTATAATTAAATTTATTAAATGTATAATAATAATTTATTAATTTATTTTACTTATTTTTTATTATTATATTACATATATGATAAAGGAAATTTATTTATTTTGTAAATTTATTGTAATATTTTAAAATAACTTAATTATGTTATATAATATAATTTTCTTACTTTTTACTAATTAATTTTTGAATTAGTAAATATTTGTGAGTTGTGAGTTGTGAGTTGTGTTATCTTATGTAGACAAGATTGTATCATTGTAATAAAATAATATCACACTTTATATTATTTATAAAATTAATTCAAGTCAATTTTAAATTTTTTATATTATTTAATTTTCTATTATAAATTTATAATAATTGAAACTTTATAGATTTTAATAAAAAGATAAAATACATATAATTGAGAGTTTGAGGTAGTTTATATATGATTTAGGAGAACAAATGTTCTAACAAATAATTTAATTCTTAATTATGTTTTTTGCTTCTCTTATTTCATCATATCATTGTTATTTTATTGTTTTACAAAGAGCATGCTTGTTAGTTATGATAGGAAGGATAGGAAATTCATTCATATGCATTGCATACTCTATGAGTGATCCTATTTTTCAAGTTAATTTTTAATTATCTAAGATTTTTAATAATATATTCAATGAATCATACATGTCCAAAACCCTAGAAAATGATTATTCATTTTTCCAAAATAGAAACTAAATACAAGATTTAAATGCTCTATTAAACTTGAAAATTATTGAGACCAAACTTAACAAATTACTACTCATTCAAACCATAATGGGAAAATTAAATTCATGTCTATCCACAAATGTAATTTTTTTTTTTGAAAGAACTAGACACAATGATTCTAGAAATATTTTCTTGTTTAATTTAGTAATTTTGTTTTTATTTCTAGGCAAGGTTCAAAACATATAAGTGTGCAACATACACATCATATTTATTACCTAGCTACTCATTAAAATGTTACTTCAAGCCCATGTGGAAGATGAGGTAAAGATAATGGGTGGATATGTACCATTCATGTTAGAGGTTGTGTAAGTCATGATAGATAACATGAAAACGTATTTTTCTATTAAATTAGTGGAGGACAAGGAAAGAAGTGTGAGAGCATTGATAACACTATGTGTTGCATGAATGAAAAGGATGTACATTCCTTGGATTTGAAGTGGATTGAAGAAGTCTTAGTGGAAGAAGGAGTAGCAGTGGAATATATTTTAGAAGGGTTGAAGATGGTGTTGAATGAAGTGTATGTGAATGCACATGATGAAAATTTGGATATAGCATTAAGTGGAGATGAAGAAGATCATTCATTGGAATTATATGGGGAAAGTTTAGCAAGAGTATATGTAGCAGTTGAGATATTGGATCGTGAGTGTCTCTTGTTCGACAAAAGAGGAGTATAATACCATCTTTTATATGAATAAAAAATTAGATATATTAAACATTTAATTTTATTAACACATAATTTTTATAGGTAATGGATAATATACAATAGCTAAGAAAGAGTTTGGAGTGAATATGCGAAGCATTATGATGAGGAGTAAATCATGATTGATGAAGTTGTCAATGGAAAAGTTAAAAATTTGTGGGTTGATCCAAAGAGCCTTTAGATAGGGAAGTATGAAGAGTGTCACCCATGTGCAATGCAGACAATAAGTGAAGTAGAGATGGTGGATGTGTTTCTACAAGGTGAAGTGGAAGACACACAAGGTGTTGCATATAAGGAAGTAACACACATAAGATTTGGTTAAGAAAATAAATAATATCAAATGGCATTATTATCCCAATAAAAAGTGTATAAGAGGATGAGATAGGTGATGAAGAAGTTGGAAGAGGAAGAATTATAAAAGGATATGGATGAACTCTATGAGGAAATATTGAAGGCATAAAAATAAATAAAGATGTTTATATAATATAGGTACTGGAGTTGTTTGATATTACAATGATGGTAATAGAAGATGATGACATGTAGACTAATCTAGAGATATCCATGAGATTGAGGGTAATCTCATTAATACCCATGGAGGTCACCCTCTAAAGTTACTTCCTAATGTCACCTATTAGTGATGACCTAACATTACCCCCATTGTCACCTCCCTAATGTGAATTTAAATATGACTATAGTGTTCAACATTTGGAAAAAAAAACATGTGGCACTAAGTTGACCTAAAGGTGACAAGTATATGACTTTAAATATTCAAAATGTTTTAGTACTTGAAGAATTTATATTTCAACTATTTTCCTCAAAATTGAAATGCTATCTTTTAATTTATCTACGCAAAGACCAATTAAAGTTGGAGAGATTAGATAAGCTTGTTTAACACCAATGATGTTATTGAATATACTATAAATTAGTTAGATCTACCAACCACATTCTCATTACATTTCATAAAAATAATAACAAAAGGTTTTGGAATATTTATATTGTGAAACAACTAGATTAAAATTTGTCTTTGAAAGTGTAAAACACCCTATGAAAATCAACAAAATAATAGTAAACTTTACACTTGTTTGCTCTTTCTACTTTGATTACAACATTAATAGTTAATATATTATATATTTTTCATTGATTTTGTCTACAACCAACATTCCCTTTTGATCAAAGTTTCTAGGACTCTGCAAATATAGATTCAAAAAATCACTAATTTATTAAAGATACACACATACATCAATTGTAGTCACTCAAATTTGGTCATGAATAGTTGATAATGTTAGTTTTGGACTATTTTAATTTAATTGACTTGAGCACTTAATTTGGACCTACTTTTCCACCTTACTCTATCAACACTTATATAGATCCATCCCTTTCTAAGTTGATATCTTACACCTACATAAATGTTCTTAATCACTAAAAACATCCCTAATAATATACATGGACACCCTAAATCTTAAGTTTCAAATGTTACCCTTTAGTATATAACCGACCAATATGGTTCAATAGTGGTAGTCAATCTTGACCCTTATGGGTTGATCCTAACCCCACCTCGGTAATTACTATTTTTCAAATTAAGACCTTCCCTTATGATTTTTTCATAGTTTTAGGATATGTAACTTGAGGTTTCCCATTTTGGATTGATAAAGGCAAATCTAAGTCATCTATTTTATTACTTAGATATTTCATTATCAAGGCACACTTATACTATTTTACACCAAGAAAAACATCCATATTCTTTCCAAATTTGATTCTAATAATTTGAAGTTGATCTTGTCTAAGTCAAGATCCTTTTTTATTCAATTAAAGAAAAACATTATCAATTATTAAAACCATCTTTAGATGAATACATGTGTTAAAATAAACATAATTTCACTAAGCACTCTAAGTGAGAGAACTACATGGGCTTGATTTCCCTCTTTGAAGTATTGGATATGTAATAAATAATCAATCATCATGGGTTGATTGGGGTTATCTTAGCCCATTACACTCACCCCTTTCTTTTTGTAGGTTTTCATATATTGATAGCTTTATTAGGGTTTTAATTTTGAATAATTCATTTTCAAGTCAATTGTGTGCATCTGAAAGCCAATTTTTTTGCACATAGGGGTATATCAAGTAGACCTAAATAATTTTGCCCTAAATTTATATATTTTTCATAGAGAAAAAGATTGATCCACAAAGGATGGAAATCAACTCTACCCTATTTTAGTCAGTTCTGACCATGAGCAGTTGTACCTATAATTGAAGTTACAAATACATGATCAATTTGACTTGATTATTTCAATCATCTTTTAATCACACATAGTCAACATACATGAAGAAAACAACTAAGTCTTCTTGTGTTGTTCAAATTTAGCATCCCTTGCAATCATTTGTGTTTCATCTATTTCAATACTTTACATTCATTATGATAGTTTCAAGTTATTTTACATCATTTGATATATTTCTAATCATTTTATCTTAATTAGAGTTAATATACAATTAATTATAAATTCTAATTAAACACTAATTGATGAAGTATCAAACCAATTAAAGAAATAATCTTTCAAAGTCTTTAAAAATAGTTTAGTCAAAAAATTGTTAATAGGAGTGAAATTTAAGAAAGAACCATAATGGATTGAATAAGATGCAATTAATCTTATTTCCTATTAAATATCTAAATTTTCTGGGATAAAAAACCAATTATAAAAATATATGAAAGTAACTCAAAAAAATGGTTTTAAAAAAATATCATTAAAAATAACGTTAGTATTTTATTTATGAGACCTTTAAAAATATTTTACTTTTATTTTAGATAGCATATAAGATATACCTCATAATAGTAATTTAACATATTGGAGAAGAAGTAGGGAGTGGGTTGGAATAAAACATTTTTAACATGTTAAAGGGTTACTAATATTTAAATAAAATAGAGAAATATTGTAAACAATAGTTGGATGAGAAATAGGAGGGCTATTAGGACCATAACCATGTTGATAAATAATAGAAAAATCACATTGATAAAGAATAACTAAAACATATGGAAAACTATGATGAGTATTAGAACCAATAAGAACAAGTGTTGTGATGCAATTTTAGCACCAACTAAAAAAAGGAATATTTAAATTTTGTGAGGATTGTAATTTTGATTGTAGTATTTTGACCACATGAATAATTGGGTGGAAGCAATGATGAGGGGTCCACATGCTTAAAATTAAAGGTGTGAATAGTTAAAAAATGAAATTGAATCCAATAAACTAATTATGCATTCAAGTTGGGCCATTACACATGTTTTTTACTGAATTATGCATTCAAGTTAGGCCACTACACACATTTTTAAGGTAATATTTTTAAGTTGATTATTTAGAGTGTTATTCTTAACACATTGAGTAACAAATTCAAGAGGAAAAGAAGATATATTTAAAATTTTAAAAACTCTCATGTATAAGTGATATTTATTGAATTCATTGTTAGTTAACAAATACATGTACTTTTGAAGGGCCTTCATGTGGAGAGGGGCTATGGCCTTCTCATGGAGAAGGGTCCAATTGTCCTAACTAAAATCTCGAACAAGTGACTAGGTATAAGTGTTACTTTTAGTGGGTGGTCTTATTATTATAAATAAGATTTACTTTTTGAGTTTTAAGTATTTATATGAATAGTAATTTTATATTTTAAACACTAACTTTAGATATATTAAAATTTTAATTAAAAAAAATGTCACTTTACAACTGTCAAAATGGAAAATTTGTATAAAACTTAGGTCTAAACTTTTAGAAAGACACATGAATTTGGGCTCAATTTTTTTATTTTTAATGGGAAAATGTTGGCTAAGCTTCTTACTTTTTAACAATACAATTAACTTTTTTTATTTTGTTTTTAAAAAAAGACACATGAACTTGGGCCCAATTTTTTTATTTTTAAGGGAAAAATATTGGCTCAGCTTCTTACTTTTTGACAAAACATTTAGCTTTTTTACTTTTCTTTTTGACTAGACATTTATTTTTTCCTTTTTTTTTAATAGTAAATGTTTGAATTTCTCCATGAAACTTATCTTGTCAATATTCTTTAACCAATAAAATAGTATACAAATAAACTTTTTAGATTTTCATTTTTAAAAAATATAACGTATTTTAAAAAACCAATGTTAAAATTTAAAAATATTTACATTGCACAATATTCAATGCATAGTAATGTGGAAATATGATTACAAAAAGGGTCGTATAGTGGCAAATCCTTGTCTTTGAATTGAAAATTATTTATGGTTGAGAATTTGTCTATAAGAATAATAATAATAATAATATGGCTAGTCTTGTCGCTAAATATTTTATATCAAATTGCATATAAATGAATTAATTAAATCGTGTTTGTGAATATGTACCTAATAGTGGTATTTTTATTACCAAACCATGTGATTAAGTTGCAAGACATTAATAATATTTATTTATAATCAATAAATGTACCCAACATTGATATTATTTATTTGGAATTGAACATAAAATTAGTGTTATATTGATATTACGTTGTTATATGAAAAATAATAAATGAATATATTCATATTTTAGAGAATTTAATTAATAAAATTTATAATATTGTTATCATTAGTATTTTTATAACATGACTTAATAATTCATTTCATTATCATATAATTATTTAAATTTAAAATTTAAATTAATGAATTATTTTTAATATATTATAGAGAATTGAACTATTCAAATTAATGATCTTACTTTGAAATGAGAAAAAAAATATAATTATAGAGATATAAATTGTTATAATTAATAAGAGTCATAAAGAAGATGAAAGATTTTACAAAATAATTTAAAAATAATGCACTTTTTAGTATTAATGGTATAGTTGAAAATTAAAATAAAGAATACATTCATAATTTTCAAAATATTCTTTAATAAATCATTTATTTATGAAAATAAGTAGCATTTATAATAAGATATTGCCTAAGTAACATTTATGATAATATTTGATATGCTTAAATATTAACTAATGTTTTATAATTTTTAATTTTTTAGTTGGAATGTATTTTTTATTTGATAATGTAAAATCAAAGTTTTACAGGGACCCTGAAACCACCAAAAGTGCAATACATAAATTTAAATAGGCCAAAACAAGGTCAAGAAACCAAATCAACAAAAAACTACAGTATTAAACTGAAAGCCAAAAAAAAAGGAAACCAAAAAGAAACCTAGGAAGAAAGCCCCTTTGGAGGGTCTTTAGCATCTTCAAGAATCTTCACTAGCATGATCTATTTTACCTTGGAAACCTTTGTTTGAGTGCGGTTCACGAGGCCTTCAACATCTTCATTGAGGAAGAGTATGCATGGATGCTTTTATCCTTTAACCTATAGGGAAGATTATTTTGGGGGAACCTAAAGGAGGGGATATTAAGAATTTTGGTGACTAAATGGCAGGGGATATGGTGGTTTGAATAGACTAAACAAAGGCTTCAATTGAGGATTCAGATTGTCTATGAAAAGAGTTCCAATCTTGAATGAATTTAGCAAGGGCCATCCCTGCTTATTGAACCTTGATGTTAAAGGTCTATGGCTATGATTTGTTCCTTTCCATTTCATCAATCAGAATGACCTTCCCTTTTTGGGTGGTCTCCATTGGGGTACTCACATTGAGATAAATAGGCTTAGGCTTGGGAATAAATAAATTAAGTGGGAGGTCATTAGAGGGGGACTTGGATAGGCTATCCTGAGGGGAGTGCAAAAAATTTTGGTGGGATCCCACGATAGGATCCTCCATCAGGGAGTCCCCCCCAGAGTAGGATCCCACAAGGGAAACCTCCTGATCATGAAGGGCTTGACCATGCTTAACAAGAAGGAGAATCAAACCTTGGTAAAGGATGGGATTAGAGTCATTCACTTGATGTAGTAAGATATTGCTTTTGAGGGACTTAAACAGAAAGTAAGGTAGACTAATTTTGTAGCCAATGTAATGATTTAGCAGTAAAAAATGGTGGGATAATATAAGAGTGTATTTAACTTCAAGAATCATGTAATACTTGAACTGAAGACAAATATTGGTCCAGTAACATGGGAGATCAATCCATGGATAGCATTTTTTATCCATCTGCATGAAATCATTAGTCCTAAAAAAGTGTTGTAGGAGCTCTTGTTTTTCAATTAGTCCTTGAATGCCTTGGTGCCTTCACATGACATACTAGTCACTTCACTGATGAATTCCTCAATCACATTAATTATGATGCCACAAATGGTCACTTTTTTCTTGTTTCAAGCCTCAGTGAAGTCGTAAGCAACCTCTACATTGTGCTCCATGAACTCCATAAGACCCCCACGTTTCATATTTTTCCAAACTTTGGTTGGAATGTATTGAATTAAATATTATTCACAATAAAAAATAATTAATGACATAATTATTTATAATAAAAAATAAATATAATATTTAATAATGATATGAGTTATCATTGTTATTATGATTTCAACATAAGAATATTCTCAAATAACACCCTTGATAATGTTCTAATAATTATATGAAAAACTTTTTAAAAACTTTATAATTTGTTAAAATCATATACATTTTTAAACAATTGATTGGATGAACAAATATGAGTTATTTTCCCAAGTGAAACCATTAGTACCCTACCATGGTAAGGGTTAATAATACCTCTACTAAAATAGGTACTAATAAAAAAAACACTATAAATATAATCTTAGGCATAAATGGAAGGATACCAAATTCAAGTATTGTATGAGGCAAATTTTGGCATGCTAATTCTTTAAGACATTCATATTTCCACATTAAGGTAGGAAATATTCCTCAATGTTTAAAATATCTTAAACTTTATCCCTAACTTTATTGTCTAAAGAAGCGTCGTGATAAAAAATTTATACATTTTCATTTTTAATATTTTGAGACTCTGATGAACAATTAAGAATCCAAACACAGAGAGTTTTTAATAATAATAATTTGTTCATATATTCAATAGATAAGCATGAATACATACATACAAGAGATCCTACTACTATATCCAAGGAGAGTGAAACTCCATAAATAACTCCTCTACACTATTATACATGAGTTGTTGTAACTCACACAACTAATATTATTATATGAGTTGTTTATTAAACAACTCTTAACAATATTTATATTTACTATATACATGAGTAATTCTCACATTATTACAAACACACAAATAATAATGTTAATTCTATAAAATTCTAACATTCACCCTCTTGTGAACATTATTAATTCCTAGCATACACCCCCTTACTGTGAACATGGGAAAAACATCAATCCCGTATCTGCACCTATGCTCATGATTTGGTGATTTTTTTAGAATAACCACAAACCTTAATGATGGTTTTGAATATTTCTTAACAACAACCAAAAAGGTATGGTTTTCAATTGGTTTATCAAGAACCACAAAAATAAGGTTTTACAAGTGGCTTACCACTAACCACATCATGATGTGTAGTATTTTTATCAGCACTCTTCACTATTAAACATTCAAAGAAAATATAAAAAATGTTTAGATCATTTATTACAAATGTGAACATAAATAAAACATATGTTCTTATTCACACACAACTAAAATTAAACACATAATTGAAATAAATATGCCACCAAAGCATATGGACCCCATCATTTGCAATTAATGAGAGGCTTAGGAATCCTCCTTCTTCTGTTCCCTTTAACCTCTAGTATGTGAAGCTGCTTACTTAGCAAATGTGTTGATAAATCTCAACCTTTTCATGTCATTTTTTATGACAAGACTCCCCCACACACATGACTGATGCTTTTGACTTAGGACATCAGGTTCACCTAATAGTGTGTCTATACAAAAGAGATTTTTTATTTTGAAAAACTCAAAAAAAATTATCGACATCAAAATGAACCTTAATTTTAATAGTCGACTCATTTTGTTTTGGTAATTTTGACTTCAATTTTTGATGATTAACAGATAACTTTATGTTATAATAGACATTAACTACAACTTTTAGAACTCTAATCATAAACTATGAATAATGAACCTAAATTCAAAAACTCAAACTCTAAATTAAAGACTATTTTAATGTATAGACCCATATAATATCGAAGAAATAGACTATATCTATTATTTACTACACACTACTAATCAAACTATTAGCAAGCTAAACCTAAGAACTATATAATAAAACTTAATATCTAATGTCCAATATCAAATCACTATCTTGGTAGGTGTATTGGTAGACAGGGTTATCAAATATGCACAAAGACAAAGAAATATAGAATCATAGATGTAGTATAACTAGTAACTGAGGTATAGATGACATGTACATTTATACACAAGACTGGTCTTCTTGTACAAAAATGACAATCAAGATGCATAAATTTATAAACTTGAAAGTGTGGGATGATGATGAGTTAGATTGGCCTCACATAGTAGTAGATCTAATGAATGGAACTACAAATTTTGTTGGAAACAAATTTGATAGTGATGACAGGGACACAAATCATGAATGTAGATTCAAAAAGGTTCATAATTGTTGGTGTTGGTTATAAAGGATGATAATCATAACTGTGTGCTACTACTCCCACCATCTACGCTATTACTTGGTATATCTTCACTACCTAATGAAATAGTGATCATAAAAACATGTCTCAGATCTGTTGGCAAGCGTAGACCATATATTTCCAAACTTTTTGGAAATGTATCAAGCATAAGATGTCATTTCAAAGTTGAATACTTTGTGTGCCTAGCTAGTTAAATAGATATTACTTTATTCAAAGCACTCTTCTCAGATTGTGAATCTCCCTTTCACCCTTTAATCCTCAAGTTTTCCATGCATTATTTTAATTCTCACAAAATACCTCACTTTGGCATTAATGATAATTTAAACAACCTCAAATTGACTCTCATGTTCCCACAATATTTTCCTACTCTAATACCACAGATAAAAAATTGAGAATCTAACCACATAGAGTATTCAATAATAATCCTTCATTCATATATTCAATAGAAAAGCATATTGGTAGAGTTATTGAATAAACAACTCAAATAAAAATATTTGTTGTATGAGTTATAAAAACTCACGTAGTATAGTTTAGAGTTGTTGTAAGAGTTATTTATGGAGATTCACTCTCCTTGGATATAAGAGCAGGCTCTCCTATATATATATATATATATATATATATATATATATATATATATATATAGGTACAAAAGTGTCATCACCCAAACTAATAGAAGACATGCTACAAGGATATAAAGAAGAAAAATCAATTAGTAAAGAGCATGTTAATTCTTCAAATCACCTTGATCCCTTATGAAAAAAGAAGAGCTCTATGTGCCAAATCAGCCTATGTAGTGCTTTTCGAGACAAATTTTATAGGGCTAAATCATGCTCATTCCTCTCCAAAACTTGTAATATGGTATTCAAATGTTAGAGGAATATAATGGTGAAGGTGGTCATAAAGAATTATTCTTCACTTGAAAATATTGTAGTCATGAAAACTACCTAGTGCACATATTTCTATGTGGTTCCAATTGCCAAATCAGCCTGCACCATGCTTTTCAAACACCATTTCACAAAACTAAATGAAGTCCAATCACCTTAAAATTTTATATGATGGTAGCAAAATGTGTAAAAAATGTGTGGGTTAATAAATTTTTAGACAATTCACTCCCACGTACAAAATGTGTGGGGTTGAAAATTGGGCTCCAAACTGATTTTCACTTGGTCAATTTTTTGTGTATTTAGTTTTCATATCTGGGCAATGCCCACATTCCAAACTCATTTTTATAATAGTAAAGAAGGTTAAATCTTGTTCAAATTTCTCATGGTGATAGCTAAATGTAATTATAGTGTAATGGGAAAGATAGTGCACAAATATTAGATATAATGTGTGTAATGTATAACTATCAAAATCATCTTCTGCATTGATTTTTACTTGGTCATCTTTTGCATCTCCTAGTTGTTAAAGCCACCCAGTGATCACTTTTGAATTCCATTTTTGTAGGAGCAAATGACATCTAAATTTCATAAAAAATTGTATTTTTGTATCTTGATGGCATAAGAAGGTAAATCATTTGGTTTTGCATATGTTGGAATTTCCATAAAAAATTTATAATGGTGCGAAGTGACCCTCTTGAGAAGATTTATCACTTAGCCAAATTTTCACCGAAAAACACTCAGAGGGTAGTTTACAGGGGTTAATTTGATCATATCATAAAACAAAAAATACCCTTTTGAGCATATTTTTAAGAGTTTTCTTCAAATCTAATATATGATGGATTTTACTGATATATTGCTCTATGATTTTCTATTTTTCCATATTCTTAAGGTACTGATATGATTGTGTGTTGGTTTTTAACCATATTTTTTGATCTGTAACTTCATTTTTGATGTCAATGATTGATTTGGAAATTTTATTTCTCCCTCTTTACAAAGATGTTGATCTCAATTTGAAGAAATATATAATTAAAATTGGTCAATGTCATAAATGGAATGGTGTATTGATTTGACAAGTCTACGGACTTGACTGCAAAGGTAGCAACTGACATCATGGAAGCACCTAAATAGACCAATCAAAGCTTTTGAATCCCCTTTTAATCAAATAAATTATCAAACAAAACATGATCAGTCTCTAAGAGACATATAAGGTTGTTGAAAGATAATTACTCCTCCTCTACGTTGGATGGCCAAATATGGTGGTTGAAGCACATTTATGGAGGATTGAAAGATTTATCCTCCTTTTTATCTTCCCTTCTTCTATATATATATCTCTTTTATTCTCATTATAATATACTCTAATTTGATAAGTAACACCCTATGAAAATGTGTAAATAACAACCTTTGAAGCAATAATTATTGCCTATTTTGCCTATTTCTTTGACCGTACTTTATCTCTAGGTAGCTTATGCATGATTGCCTTGTGAAGAAGTCTTCTTTCTTGGTTATTTTCCTCTCTTCCTTGCATTTTTTAAGTGGTTTAAGGTGTTTATGGGTATCATTTTATGTTTTTTTATTCAGAAGTGAAGGTATAGTCTGAATTTTACCGTTCCTCTATGCTTTATCCCCTGTTTAGAAGGCATTATTTAGAATTATTTATGCAAACTAACTAGTGTTAGAGATTATGTGAGTGAAGGATATTTTAACTACCTTTGTGATTATTTTTTATCAATTAGGAGTGTTATTTAATTTGGTGCATCACCCTTTTTATGTTTTTAGCTATTTTATGCAGCTTTTCTTACCCCTTTCCCAAGCAAAATTAGTAGTTTAGGTGATCTACCAAGAGGAACCAGCCTTCTCTGAAGGTTCAACCCCATTATATGATACCCACAGCCTGGGATTGATCATATTATGTGGGTAAGAGTGAGAGATCTTGAAGAACCCTCTCACATGGTGTAATTCTATGCCACAATAGTTTTTAGCATGCCTGGTGGGACCATATTTGAATGAGATTGATGTTGGAATTGATCCATTTTCATCAACTATAGCATCCACACTCTCAGAATATAATGAATCTAACAAACACTTAGCCTCCTAGTGACAAAGTAGTACCTATCTTTCATGTCAAAGGTGAATGCAATGTCAACTTCTAGATATATTCCTTTTGAATTTGTTGAATTACCTTTTAACTCAACAAGAAGAATAAGGTTTTCCAACATCCATCCATACTTGAAAATCTTCTATCCTAAGCCAATTGGTAAATATACCTCTACTATAAGATCCTTATTAACCCCTTTCACTACCATAGATGCCTCTAAAATCTTACATTTTATGGATTTCAATGGACAAAGTCCTTTAGACCTCAACCAGTATGATCGTATCCTAGTGGCAGCCCTTGAGTGTACCTTACTACATAGGAGACAAATCTACAACTCCTTTTGAGCACATCAGAGACAACAAAATTTTGTAACATCCATGGCATCACTAAAGAGAATGTAGATATTAGGTGGTTTGACATCACTTTCAAAGGCAAGGTGCTAGATTAGTATAGGAACCTAACTCTTAATTCCATCACAACATCAATTGACAACAATCAAAAGGCCCCCACAAGAGGTCATGCAAGACTTTAATAGTAGGTTTAGAAAAACATGGGACAAGATTATGATCCTTATCAAATCGAATCTTAATGCTTTCCTATATTATCTAAGAGCTCTCAATAGTGACATTAAAGTCATGATATAGTCAATGGGGGGAAGCACATCACTTTATGCTTATGAGGTAGCAATCAGAGAAAAGAATGGTCTAATACAAGTTGACAAGCTCACACCTAGGCCCCATATGCCCTTATTCCTTAAGATTCAACCACCACCTATTATTGTTTCTCCTCGTACTACCATTCATCCTTTTCCAACACTTATTACCATACCTACATCGAGATAATATGAAGCCTCAACTAGTTAGTATAGTGAACTCCAATATCTCAAGAACATGTTCCAAAATTTTGGCAATGAGTTAGTGAATATTAAAAGGTAAAAATTTCAGTTTAATAGACCATATCATCCCCAATATTAGCCTCAATGACCCTATCAATCCAATAGGCCACCCTTCAAGGTTAATTCTCAAGGGCAAGGGTAGCTCACATATGCCAAACTAAGTAACAACTACAATCTTAATGATGTGAGTACTTCTAAAAACTTGGTCCCCATTCAAAAAAACCTTGCACAAGAAGGTGAGTGTTTTCTACCTTGGAATCAATATTAAAATCAGGTTATCACTCCAAATGCATATTTGAACTAAGGATTCAATGAGCAATGGTAGTAGGGTGCTAGTTATGGGTTCAACCAAGATTTAATGGCACAAAATGTAGAAGTGTCTATGATGACTAAACTAGAAGAGCCTCAACAAGGCCAAAGGGATAATGAAAGACAAATTTAGATGGGTGATATATTGGTGAACTACTAATAAGAAGAGTGTTATGTTTTCAATCAATAAATAGGTACTAGTCAAGCAAACATTCATGTGGCAGCCAACACAAGGTTCAAGACAAGGAACATCGAGGGTAGCCACAAAGTGGTTAAGGGGTATTCTACTCCTCCTTCATTGTTATTAAACATAGATGATCCTAATTCAGCTTCAAAAACTCAAACAACTCAAAAAATAGAACCAAAGAAGTATCATCATACCTCAAAGCTCACAAGTACAAAGCACTGTTTTGGCTCCCAAACCACAAGTGAAGGTTAGTGGTTCTCCAATCAACATTGTTGAGAAATTAAAAATTACTAATCTAAGTGTTCCAATGTGGTATGTTTTGTCCTTACCTGGTCAAATAGACATTCTTCAAGATGGGTTATCTAAGATCAATGCTTAAGAGAAACCACCAAGCATGGAGAATGTAGTTCTCATTAATGTAACCCAAATAATTGAAGGGTAGTCAATAAAATTAATCAAACCTACTCCCTTATACATTTATTTGATCCTTGGTAACTCCTTGGTAGATAATTACATGGTGGATAGTGGATCAAGCACTTCAGTGATGCCTAAATCAATAGCAAATCAACTTGGTTTAAAGTATGACCCCTTCATTAAGGGAGTATTGAAGCTTGATGGATCTTCTACTAAATTATCTGGTATTATCATAGGTATGATCTAACCCTTCGTGTTTATCCTAATTTTTTAGTGTCCCAATATGTGGTTGTTCTAGAGGTACCACCCCATTTTGCTTTATGCCTATATAGAGACTTCACCACCAAAATTGGGGGTTACCTAGCAACATATTGATCTTATATCGCATTTAGGACAAGGTATGGAACTAAGATATCCATTAAGGTTGAACCAATTACAAGGTTTCACATTGAGCCTTATGAACCAAGTAACTTAAATATCAACTGCACAATCCTGGATGAGGAAGACCAACCTATTGGTCAAGATCTAGACACTCATGTTGAGGTGATATCTGATTTTTTCTTGGATGATTTAGTTATGGAATGATGATCAATAACTTTACCCTTTGGGAAATATTTAAGAAACAAATATGGGGGTCTACTACCTATATGAGGATAATGAGTTTATACCATCCCTTACTAGGCTAAAAGAGGAGAGTGATGGAATCTAGAAAATGTTCTTTGATGGATCAAGGATCAAACATAGAGTAGGGGTAGGTGATATGATATATTCTCCCTCTAATGACAAGTATTATCCAGCTTATAGGTTTTAGTTTAGTTATTCTTTCAATGCAACTGAATATGAAGGCCTTATCCATGGCCTTAAATGGTCTAGAAAGAGAGGAATCAAGAAATTGTAGGTATATGGAGACATTGACCTAGTCATCATTTAGGTAAGAAACCAAAATACAACCAATAATATCTTGATGAAGTCTTATAAGCATAGGGTGTGGGATCTATTGGAGGATTTTGAAGCCTTCAAATTTTAGAGTGTGCCTAGAGAGAGAAATAAGCATGTAGATAAATTAACATTAGTGGGGTCCTAATTTGATATAACATATGAGGTGAGTAAATAAAAAAATCAATCACATGTTAAGGTGGTTTTAATACCATCCATTCTTGACAATGAGGCCAATAAGCAGGGCTTTGACATTGATAAGTAGATTGCCTGCTTCTTGCAATAAGAGGCTGAATTTTCATCTTCAAATCAGAACAAGTTACAAAATCAAAATGGAGATCAAATTCTCCAATTAAAATCAAATAAAATCCCTAAGGGTATAGTCACCCTTGAGAACATCTCTCACGTGGGATATTTCATGAGGAAGGACAAGGTAGGCATGTCCACTAGTGAAGAGAACCATCAAAGAGTTATCATCTTCCAAGACAAATTTCTCAAGATTGGGAAGGTCAATATTGAGGTTGAGAAAGTTGCATTCATTACACTTTTTAGGGAGTTTACAAACATTTTTGCTTGGGAGTACACTAATCTTAGAGGTTTTGACCCTCAGCTTGCTCAGCACACAATTAAGTTAGATGCAAATTCAAAGCTTGTAAGGCAAAAACAAAGGCCTATCAATCCCAAGGTAGAGGTGATCATGAAAAGATAGTTGACCAAGATTATTGATTCAAACATTATCTTTCTAATTAAACACTCTTTATGGGTGGCTAATTTGGCACCTGTTAGGAAGAAAAGTGATGAAATTTAGTTATGTGTTGACTTTAGGGATTTGAACAGGGTATCTTTGAAGGATCACTATCCTTTACCATCCATGGAGCATATCTTCTAAATGGTGGTTGGTTTAGAACATTTTTCTCTCTTGGATAAATATTGAGGATACAATCAATCTCCTTGAAACCCGAAATGTGTGTATTTGTTATTCATGAAGGCAAATTATTGGGGCATGTTATCTCCAAAGTAGGGCTAGCTATTAACCCTAAGATTATAAGTGCCATTTTGGCCTTGTTTTTGTCTCAACATAAGAAAGGGATTTAAAGCTTCCTCAAGAAAATAAATTTTGTGAGAAGATTTATACCTATTTTTGAACATTTATTCAAGCCTATAACAATAATGTTGAAGAAGAATCAGGGCTTCTCTTGGTCAAAAGAAGGCAAAGAATATTTTGAGGCTGTCAAGTTAGTTATTGCACAAGCACCAAATCTCTTAAATCCTAATTTTTCAAGGGATTTCAACCTGTATGCCTTTGCTAATGTGTACAACATATCAGTTATGCTCATGCAATAGAATCAACAAGGTCTTGAGTAGTCATAGATTTCTTTAGTCATGGACTTGAAGGATATGAAGAGAGATATACTTTTATTGAGAAGCAAGTGCTAGCAGTTAAAAGATCATTGAAAAAATATAGGCCTATGATGTCAAACAATAAGATTCATCTCATAGTCTCCTATCCAGGTGTGAGATATTTCCTCTTGAGTAGAGATATAAATGAGAAGAGAGCTAATTAGATCACCAAAGTCATGGAGTATGATGTTTAGATCAAGGTTACTAAGCTAGTAAGAGGTAAAGTTTTGTGTTAGCAATTGGTTGCTAACCTATAGGAAAAAAGAGGTTGCTCTAATGATACTAGATGGCCTACAAATAGTTGCACCTTTACCCTCCACCGATTGGATGCAAGCTATGATTAGATTCTTAATGAAGGTGAATGCCTTCAAGGTATGGATAGGACTAAAAGGAGATACTTTAGACTTCAGTCCATACTTTATGCCTTAGTTTATGGGGTGCTATTTAAAAAATACCTCAATGGAGTGATCCTTAGGTGCATAGAGGTTGACCAGGTAAATAAACTCTTGGAGTAGTTCCATGATGGACCTGTAAGAGGTCACTTCACTCTAAAGATAATAACAAAAAAAATCATGAGGGTTGTTTACTACTGGCCCAACCTTTTTAAACATGTCTACACACAGGTTAGAAAGTGTCAAAAATGTGCTCTTTTCACTAGTAAACAAAGACTAATAGCCCTTCCTCTTAACCCCATTCAAGTAGAGCATCCCTTCATAAAGTGGGGCCTTGAATTCATAGGCATGATAAATCCACCTTCTAATGGAGGGCACAAGTGGGTACTCACTGCCACTAACTACTTCACCACATGGGTGGAGGCTATTGCTCTAAAAGAGGCTAATGAGACAGTAGTATTAGATTTATATGATAGAATTGTGATAGGGTTTGGGGTACTAACCACTATCATCTCAGATAATGCCTCGGTATTTATTGGCATAAAAACAAGTGAACAGGATCTTCAGTTGGGTACCCACCTTAGCACATCATCCAACTACTACCCCTAGGGCAATGGGCTCATTGAATCAATAAACAAGAACTTGATAAGGATAATCAAAAGGACCATGGAGGAGAACTAGATAATAAGGCATACCAAGCTAAGAATAGCCTTGTGGACTGATAGGGTAACTCCCAAGAGTTTCATTGGCAACTCACCATTTATCCTTATGTATGGGAGAGAAGCCAAGCTACCCATATCTCTTGAACTACCTGCTTTGGAGATAGCTCATCAACTTGAGTTGATGGAAAGTGAGCCCATGGGTGTGAGAATGGAAAAACTCATAGAGCTAGAAGAAGTAAGAGACCTCGTAATGAAGACAATGGAATCACATCAATCTCAAGTCAAGAAGGATTTTGAAAAGAGAGCCATTACAAGAGACTTCAAGGAAGGTGATCTAGTCTTGAAGTGGAATGCTAACAAGGCCAAACCAAGCAACCATACAAAATTTTATAGTTTGTGGAATGGACTCTACCTAATTCATGGCTTTAAACAAAATAATGCCTTTTAGCTTGTTAGGCTGAATGGATAGGTAATCTAAAACCTTGTTATTAGAAGAGGTTTGCAGCCTTATATATATATAAGTAGATATTGTTTCCCTTCCTCCAAGTACCTTGTGCATATTTTCCTCATGTCATGTGTTTCCCTTACCTAAGTTCTTTGAGCACATGTTGTCTTTTGTTTCTTTTTGTTATTGATATTTTAAGAGGTTCATTCGGAGGTTGAAGGCCTTGTTCTCAGTTGAAAATTAGTTTGAAGGAGACTTTTGTGATTCCATACCCAATGGATTTCTTAAGGCTACTAGATCTTCACTTAGGAGGAAAACATCCTATAAAATTCATCAAAATGTTGACTCTTCAAGTCACCTTGATCCTTTATAGAAAAAAGTAGAGGCTCTTTGTGCCAAATCAGCCTACACAATGTTTTTCAAGACAAATTTTGTAGGGCTAAATCATGCTCATTTCTCTCCAAAACTTGTAAGATGGTAGTAAAATATTAGGGAATATAATGGTGAAGGTGGTTGTATAGAATTATTCTTCACTTAAAAATATCACAATCATAAAAACTACCTAGTGCATAGATTTCTATGTGTTTCTAGTTTCCAAATCAACCTGCACCACCCTTTTCAAACACCATTTTGTAGAACTAAATGAAGTCCAATCACTTTAAAATTTCACATGATAGTATCCAAGTGTGGGAAGAATGTGTGGGTCAAAAAAAAATTAGATAATTTTCTCTCACATGTGAAATGCATAGGGTTAAAAATTGGCTTTCATGTTAATTTTCACTTGGTCAATTTTTTGTGTTTCTATTTTTCAGATCTAGCCAGTGTGCACATTCCAAGCTCATTTTTGAAGCATTATATAAGGTCAAATATTATTCAAATTTCCCATGGTGATATTTAAATTTCATTATAGTGCAATGAGAAATATAGTGCACAAATATTAGATATAATGTGTAGAATGCGCAGCTATCAAAATCAACTTCTACATTGATTTTTACTTGGTCATCTTTTGCATCTTCTAGTTGCTAAATCTACCCAGTGAGAAATTTTGAATCTCATTTTTGTAGAATAAAATAAATTATAAATTCCATGAAAATTTTTATGATTATATCCTGATGGCATAATGAGGTAAAGCATTTTGTTTCGTAGCTATTAGAATTTTCAGTGAAAAGTTATGATGATGTGAAGTGACCCTCCTAGAAAGATTTATCACTTAACCAACTTTTCCCCAGAAAAAACTCAAAGGAAAATTTAGTGGGGTTAATTTTATCATTTCAAAAAACTAAAAATACTTTTTTAAGCATATTTTCAAGAGCTTTCTGTAAATATAAGACATGATGGGTTTTGCTCATATCTTGCTTTAGGATTTTCTATTTTTTAATATACTGAAGGAGTTGATATGACTATGTGCAACTATGTATTGGTTTTTTAGCCATATATTTTGATCTAAAACTCTATTTTTTATGCCATTGGTTGTATTGAAAATTTAATTACTCCCTCTTCACAAATATGTTGATCTCAAATTGAAAAAATCTATAATTAGAATTGGTCAATGTCACAATTGGAACGGTATATTTATTTGACAATTCTATGGACTTCAATGCAAAGGCAGATACTAACATCATGGCAACACCTAATTAGTCCAATAAAAGTTCTTAAAGCCCCTTTTGATAAAATAATATTAACAAACAAAGCATGATCAGTCCTTAAGAGACATGAAATGTTG
Source organism: Torreya grandis (assembly GCA_037957365.1). Classification (NCBI taxonomy): domain Eukaryota; kingdom Viridiplantae; phylum Streptophyta; class Pinopsida; order Cupressales; family Taxaceae; genus Torreya; species Torreya grandis. Next base: position 1,083,846 of record JARHVA010003891.1, on the reverse strand, counting down.
TTGAAAGACATTTAATCTTGCTCCTCTACGTTGGATGTCCAAAGATGGTGGTTGAAGCACATTTATAGAGGATGGAAAGCTTCCTCCTCATTTTTTTCTTCCCTTATATATATATATATATATATATATATATATATATATATATATATATATATTCTAATTGTTATATACTTTCATTTGATAAGGTAAAATCTTGTTAAAATTTGTAAAAAATAACCTTTAAAGCAATAAAGATTACACATTTTGCCTATCTTTTTACTGCACTTTATGTTTTAGGTAGCTTGTGCTTGATTGTCTTGTGAAGAAGTCTTCTTTATTAGTGGTTTTCCTCTCTTAATTACCTTTTGTAAGTGGTTTAAGGTGTTTGCAAGTTTGATTTTGTGTTGTTTTATTCATAAGTGAAGGTATAGTGTGAATTTTATCATTCCTCTATGCTTTATCCCTTGTCTAGAAGGCCTTATTTAGAATTATTCATTCAAACTAGCTAGTATTAGAGATTATGTGAGTGAAGGATATTTGAGTTGCCTTTGTATTTATTTTTGAGTAATTAGAAGTGTCATTTAATTTGTTGCATTACTTTTTTTATGCTTTTAGTAATTTTATGCAGCTCTTCTACCCCTTTCCCAAGCAAAATCAATAGTTTAGATGATCTGCCAAAAGGAACCAGCCTTCTCTAGAGGTTCAACCCTATCATAGGATAACCACAGCCTAAAATTGATCCCATTGTGTGGATAGGAGTGAGAGAGCTTGAAGAACTCTCTCACAAGATGCAATTTTATGCCACAATAGAGCCCATATGATTAGAAGCACTCGAGTCAATGACCCATGAAGATGTTGAAGCTATAATTGCTACAAGAGCCTTGCACTTTTATTTCTCTTTTTCTTTGACCTTTACCTTAGTATAATATTGGGTAGATAAATTCTAATTGATGGACTCTGGAACACCTATGTTTTTATTCTCTAGGAGATGAGTTAGGAGATCTATTTGCTTATTCATGCATTTACTTTCATCGTGGCCATTTTTCTTACAGTGGGCACACTTAACCTTCTCTTTCTTAGGTTTGCCATTGGAAGAGGGGGCTTAGTTTTGGTTTTCATAGAGGTTGATTCTTTCTTTTTCTCTTAATCTTTATTCTTCTTCTTCTCTTTGTTTGAAGTCTTTTCTTTCTCATTCTCAATAATTAGGGCTTGAAGTTTTGTGGACTTCAATGTGCCCATCTGGATCAACTTGTCTTGTTCCCTAGTTAATTCAAGAATGAAAGCATCTAAAGAGGGTATTTTCCATGTAGTGCCCGAATCACTTTTAGTGACGTGAAAATTAGAGACAAAGATTGAATAGTCATGACCTAGTTTAGAGATTATATAAAGAACTAGTTGGCTATCTTCTTTCTTTATCCCACATTCTTTCAACTATAATCTCAAAGACTTTAACTTAGTAAAAAAATCTTGAACGATGTCAAAGTTATAAGGACTTAGGATAATGAGTTCATTCTCAAACCTGTGACCTCTTATCACATCTTGCTCCCCAAATAGTTAATTCAAAATGGTCTATACATCATGAGGTGATTTGTAAAGCTCTAAGTGAAATAAGAGATCAGGTGCTATAGAAAGACATAATAGCCTATATGCTTCATCACTATGGTTATACCACTTAACTATCTATGCATTTATGTTAGGTTTAGTTTCATTACCCATGGTTATCCTATACAAACCCTTGCTCCTTAGAATAATTATCATCTTAATTTTTCATTCATGATAGTTAAAGAGAATTAGTGGGTTGATTAAACTTGAATCCATTAGTGCATAAATGAGATCTAATAGTAAGACAAGTTGAAGTTATTGCAGAAATGAATGTGCAAGTAGAATGCAAAGAGTGGCCAAAAAGTCATAGTACACCCCCTAAACTATGAAATGGTGAACCCCCTCCCAAATGTTTCAAATACACACTCAAAATATCTCAGACTTAGCTAATAGTGTGTCTTGAGTAATCAGTGCAATGAGTCAAAAGATGAGATTTTAAAAATAAAAGAGGACGTTGGACTCAGCCAATAATACGTTTAAGGAAGCATGTACAATGTGAGTAGGTGAAAAAATGTATAACACTTTATTTTTAAATATTATCCACAAAATATTGTTTTATAAAAAATATCCACTAATAATGCTAAACTTGACCAATCTTCTTATGCATTACCTGTGCATTAAAAGAAAAGTAGCCTATTTGCCCTTATTTTAAATCAAGTTGTTAAAAAAAATTAACATGTTAAAAATATTAGGGAAAAATTAAATAGACTTAGCTTGTTTTGAAACAAAATTTCAAGCCTTTGAAATAATAGGTTGTTTTTGGTGAGGTCATTTGGCCTCACCGGCCGATTTTGACATAGAGGTTGCATGGACTGGTAGTTTTGACTGGTCAATAATGAGATTAGTCTCAACAGGTGAAAATGTTGTAACTATGAGCCATCTAGAATAAATGTAAAACCAGGGTCAAACATGTAGAACCAACTGAGACCGAACACAGGTCGATACCAAATAAAGGAGACCAGACCTGAGGCTGTATGGAGGCATGCATATTTTTTGTAGAAAAATGCACCAAGGCACATTGAACACGTATTCATAAAGAAACTACATACACTGTGATAATGGTTGCCAATGAACCAATTCTATAAAAAAATATGACTCCACCAAAGACAAAAAAATCCCACAAATGGATTGTGAAAACTATATTTTATTTGCAAATAACAAATCTCAAAATTTTAAATAAACTAACAACAATAAAAAAAATCAAACAATCGAATTCCAGAGTGGCTCTTATACCATATCGGAGTGGATGTCAAGATCTCTAGATCAAGCAAAAGCATAGGTTTGTGATAGGCATAAATCAAGCATATATACAACATAATAGCTATAAGAAAATAAAATCACAAATACGAGAATACTGCATAAATAAGAAAAGAGCAAAACCAATCTTTCATTGAATAATAGCTCACCAAGAGAGATATACATATAGGAGGGCATGAGTAACTCCTCCCAAGAAAGGCAGTTAAAGAGCCAATAATAGAAGAGTAACTCCCATACCTGAAGTAGTCGGTCAGGAGAGTTACTTCCTATTCATCTAGTCAAAATGTAACTCTAAGTATACGTAAGTAAGCTTATCCATGAAAATACAAAAATCTCAAATAAGGAAAAAAAATCTATAATAAATAAATATGGGAAAAAATAAAACCCCTAATCTAATAATTCTTTTATGACTTTAAAAAAAAATAACTAAATATAAAAGAATTAATATTATTAGATCATATAATTTTTAACTTGAGCTTATGATCTTTATCTTCAAAATTTATTCCATATAGATTTTCCTTTTAGTGTTATCTTATCCAAATAATTTACAAAGTCAAGTAGAGTATTACAAAAATTAAAACAATTAAAATAAATGAAAATTAATTATAATGGGTGGTGAAATTTTAATGATGAAATTCTACCACAATAAGTGGTTCTAATTGTGGGACCACATTCTCTATACTAGCCTTATTCATTGTTGCACCAAACCATAACTCCCTTTGGTTGAAACATCCTTGATTTTACCTTTCTAACTGCATAGAACAATATTACCATATTGGATCAAATAATTTGAAATTTTTTTAACTCTCTATTTAGACAATTCTAATGTGACAATGCAGATGTAGATCCATCTCATTTACTATTTATTATTTAACATTGTTATGTGTTCCTAAAGATATTTAAACCTATTTTGCCTTTGAATAAACAAATAAAGAGCTTTGTAAATTTGATATCATGCATGCTCTTCTAGATTCCATTCAAAGCATTCTTAAAGCATATTTATCTACTCACAAGACATTGAAGATTGCATAAAAGAAATGACGTTAGTTAGGACAGAATTCAGGTTAAAATTTCTATATGCTCAAAAACATAATGGGACCTCTTACTAGAATCACTAAGTTGTCTTCCATTTCATGCTCATATTTGGAGCGTTTCCCTGAGATATTCAACCTTCTCAAATAGAAAACATGGCCATGCCTAGTGTAATTTTAAATTATTATTTTTTAGTAAAGAATAGCGTGGAGAAAATGGAGTGGTAAAAACTATCAAACTCCTAGAAAGCACATCACCAAAATCTTCGCAAAAAGTCATGCCATCTTGCATTTCGTGAGACCAAAATCCAGTTAGGCATTTTTTCAAACACTTCATGTTCTCCAACATAATTCCAAATTTTCCATTTTGGAATGTTGGAAAGGTTGTGACATTTAGCTTTACACCTGTCATATGCATTTTCTTTAAATATTCAAAAGACCTCTTTAACAAGTCCATTTTGTGTATTGTAGTCATTATATTATATGAGAACAATTCCAAAGGTCTATTTAACAAGTCCATTTTGTGCGTTATAGTCATTGCATTTTATGAGAACAACTTCAAAGGCATATTCAACAAGTCCATTTATATGTTTCAGTCATTGCATTTTATGAGAACAACTTCAAAGGCCTATTTAACAAATTTGTTTTGTGCATTACAGCTATTGCATTTTATGAGACCACATTTTGTTGAGGTATTTTGTCAAACAATTCCACAAACCTACTCAATACTTTAACATTTTTCATACATATACACCAAGACCTTCCATTACACTTAGACAAATGTCCATACCTAGTTCTAAAAGCTCCCATTTTAGCATAGGCTAAGAGAACGTTGGAAAAGGTTGTGACATTCCTGTCAATTGCATTTGACTATAAGTTTCCACAACCCCTCTACGTAACAAGTTATACACCAGGAGATATTTATGTTACTGAACACATTAACCAATTAATTGAATAATGTGCTTGTGCTACAATGTTGTAGTAATTTCAAATTCCATGAGGATTTATTGCTCTATTTCTAGAGGAGAGTTTAATGACTTCAGTGTTGTAGATTGTCCATCTAGCAGAGTCCCTTTGTACACATTACTCCAAACTCATTTTCCTATAAGGTTATTTTCTGCAACTCAAAAGTTACATTTTTAAAATTTATGATATGTGAATTGTACGTAAGTTATAATTTTGCAGAGATCTCCCAACCTCTAGATCAAGGACTTCTAGGGAGATCTCTAGATCAAGGACTTCTCTTCTATAGGCTCATTTTATCAGTGGAAGGAGACTCAATTTCTATACATAATTCTTCTATTGAAGTTAAGTTATTCTACTTGGCACTTAGTAAACCGCTTAGAGTTTACTGCCTTCTTGAAATATCACAATTTTACTTGGTAGATTTCTTATAACCTATTCACGTCTATACATAATTATTAGTGGAAGGAGACTCAATTTCTATACATAATTCTTTTATTGAAGTTGAGTTACTCTACTTGACGCTTAGAGTTTACTTCCTTCCTGAGATATCTCAATTTTACTTGGTAGATTTCCTATAACCTATCCACATCTATCTGAAAATTGAAATGCCCACTCAACAATAGACATTTCTCTATTTGCAGACTTAGGATTGGGAACCTTTTTCACTATAATCCAACATTTTTATATAAGGGTCATCCATAGAATGATAAATTATTCCAAATATAGCATCTTCAATTTATATTTTCTTATCAGATGAGGTTTTTATATCCTCCTCTTTCTGTCAAAAATTGACAGGATGTATTAGAAAACATTTTAAAGGAATCACGTGAAGAATAGCTCTCTGAATTTGTAGCTTCCTGTTCCTGGGCATCATTCTCTCCATCATCAAAGAGTACTAATGTTGGATTTACAAATTGTGCAAGCTGGCCTCAAAGGAAGGCATAACTTGAAGGCCTCCATTTCTATGGGGGTAATGGCCTACCTACCAAGGTAGAAAATGTGACAAGATGGTATTATTGTTGCATCTGAATGTCTTTGAGAAATGTTGCAAGGATGATCTAGACCATCATTTTATAGGGCACCTCTCACTGGTAGTTACAATTCCTTGGATATATTGTGTCCCAACTTTCTCAAATAGGACTATTCCATTATTAACAACTAGTATAGATCAAGTACATGGTAGCTTCTTGGCATAGTAAGTGGCAAGTGACATTGAGGATCCTAAGAATTTTTTCTCTATTTTTTTATAATAGGCTTTATGGCCATATATGAACTTGCTTATGCTGCCTATACCTTTCTTACTACAATAAGTAGAAAATCTCATAGATGTCAAAAATCATCAAAGGGACTAGTAAGTAAGATGGTAATAAAAGACATGTTCCTATTTATGCTTCGGTACTAAATTTGGAGTTTAAAGAGGCATTCCAATACATTCTTATATGATTTATTTTTTTTATAATAAAATGTTAAAATTTTCTTTGGAGCGAAAAATGAAAGAAATTGATTTTATTAGAGTCTTCACTATGGTGGAACTCAATTTGTCATTTTCATATTTGACTTTAAAACCTTTTTTACATATATTCTTCTTCATACAAGTTTTAAAGTAGGAATATTTATTTTTTTATTTGTTTGCATACTGTTGTCCCCCAAAAATATCACTCATTTTTGGGACAACATTTGAACTATTTTGGTCCTACAGACCAAAATTGTCTCTTCCCTTTTCAAAATTTGTCTTGGACATTCAAATTCCTCATTTTTCAAGCTTCTCAGAAATCTACAGACTCAGCAGGTCAAGTTCAATGGGCTTCTACAGGTTGAAATCTACGAACTCTTTCAAGGTTAGAGAAAACTATGGACTTGGTTTCTATGGACTCTGTAAACAGGCTCATTTCTACAAGTTCAACGAGTTCTAGGTTTAATCGATTCAATGCTTTCAATTCAACGGTGGGTTCATTCAAAGGAATGGTTCAATGTCTCAGTTTAACCAAGCGGTTCAACGCTTTGGTTCATCCTTTAGTTCAATCAAACAATTCGACAATCAGTTCAAGGCTTTGTTTGAACCATTGAACCAAAACTTGGTTCAACGGTTAGTTCAAACACATGGTTCAAAGGCAAGTTCAATAAGAGGTTCAAATCCTTGGTTCAACAGAATGGTTCAACAGTTGGTTCATCGCCAAAGTTCAAAGAGCTTCCCGAAGGACCCCGAAGGGCAGGTGCCCTTGTGGGGGACTCTCAGCTGCCAATTCGAAGATACTTCCTGAAGCCGAAGGGACACCTGAAGAAGCTCGAAGGCCATTCAAAGACTGCCCAAAGGGTAGATACTCTTGCGGGAGGCTCTTCTCAACTCAAAATGGGTCATTTCTTAAGGCCCGAAAGGGCAAGTCCAATCCAGAAAAGTGCCAAATAGAAAAAATGAAAGAGGACAAAGGAATGACATGCCCAAAAATGTCAAATTCAACATAATGAACTCCAGAATACATTCACAGATTTCAAGGCCAAGACCAGCAGAAAGCGGGGAAGGAACAGAACATCAAACTGAATCCAGGACCCAATTCAATTAACCAAAAAAGGAGGAACGATGAAGATAAGATCATATCACCAGGTGGACATTGAAAGTTGCAAACTTTCAATAAGTGCGACTTGTTTCCCTGCATTGATAAAATCAAATGGGTAAAATGCCACTAAGTTCCAGCCTGTCTTCTTAACATATTCCAATGCAACATGATGTATTACTATTCCTGAGTCCTTCTTGAAGAGGCTATATAAGGAACTCTCTTCTATTGTAAACAAGATCTCTTTTTTGGATAATTAGATCGAAACTCTGCCCAAATTGTAAGGCATTACTAAGACTTTGAGCTCAGATTGTTGATCATATTTTGTTACTGGAATAAGAAAGCAAGTGACTTTTTAGACTTTGTGCTGTAATATCTTTGTTTTTGAGGAAATTGTTCTTATGTCTTTTTCCTTGATTTATTTTTTGTTCCTTTAATTCAACAAGCATGATTAGTGAAATTAGTCAGAAAGGTATCCTAAAGAGTGAACTGTGGAGAGACTTTGTGCCCCCATAATTGCCTTTCAGTGTGTTTTCTTTTCATTTCTATGTAAAGGACCTTGGGGTGACTTTGTGCCCTCATTGTCCTTCGTATCTTACTCTTGAACAATCCAGGTGAAGACTTTGTGCTGCATCTCGATTTGCTGGTTATTACATCTTTTGCTACATTTTGCTGTTACTACCTGGAGTATTCTTGTGGCTTGTTGAATAGTACTTCTAAAAGAAGAGGAGTGTTGTCTGTCATTTCCCTTGAGTTTTTCCTTTGATCCACACACATCAATTCTAAAAAAAGAGAGATGGATGGTTTGTCCTACCCCTGAGTATTATTTTTTGTTTATATATATATATATATATATATATATATATATATATATATATATATATATATATATATAGCTTATCCATAGGGAACCTCCCCTTAATGAGAGGAGAGATCAGTCCCCTTTTGATGTGGTAAAACTACACATTTGGATGACTAATCTTCCTAATTTGGCTGATCAGACCTATTTTGTTTATCAGTACGGTGATCGACAAAATATTCAATCAATAGTTTTTGGCGACTCTGCTGGGGATATACATAATATTGTGCAATTTGGAACCTCAAGTTTTAGATTGAAACATCACCTATATAACCCATTATCATTATAACCTTATTTATTACAGACTCTGGCGACTCTGTTTCATGTCTTACCCATTATCCATTTATAACCTTACCATTTTCATCCATCTCCATTACATTATCTGGTCTATAAAATCAGAGCTGCTGGGAAAGAAATTGTAGTTTGAAGCCTCAAGCTTTAAGCTGAAACAGGGCTAGTTTCTTTTCCATTTTTGTCCTATAACCTAGCAACTCCATTAGATGTGTTATCTCTATTGTTTATAATCCGATCATGGCAGTTTGAGGCCCTTGGGATAACTCTTTTGGTCCACTTAATCTAACTCCACCCTTGCTTGAGCTACCACTTAGTTCAAGGAAGAATTTCCCCAAATTCTTTGGTGATGAAAGAGTCCACCCTGATGAACACATTGCAGCCTTCACCATAGCCTGTGGTGTGATAGAGGTGTAATTTGAAGACGTGGCAGTCAGGCTTTTGTGGAGACCCTACAAGGTGCTGTTGTAGATTGGTTCTACCATCTGTAAGCTGGATCAGTGACTGACTGAGATACACTCAAAGCTAAGTTTGAAGCCAGGTTCAAGCCTGCAGAAGATGTGCATACCTTGCTAGCCCAGCTCATTCAGATGAAGAAAGAGCCCCATGAACCTATGAGGGACTTCATTGCCAAGTTCAACAAGCTGAGTCATAGGATTCCCATGGTCACCCAGTCGACACCTCAGAATCTCATGTGTTTTTTCATCAACTCATAACTGCCTAAAGTGAGTTTTCTGTTGAGACGGGTTAGACACATAGACCTTGAGGCTGCTCATGACTTGGCTACTGAGCTAGAAGATGACCTTATCTTGGCAAGAAAGATAAGGAGAGATCCTAACAGAAATAGAGCTTCATCATCTTCTAAATATTCATCTATAAGCACCACTGATCCAATGGTGCAAAAGCTGGCAAATGAATTTCTAGCCTTAAAAAGGCAAATGGCACAAAGTATGTTTTTTGCTCCTCTATATAAAGATATACCAAGGAAGACATTCCCTAATCAGACATATCAAGGCAACGGTACCAGAAGTCAAGGGCAACCAAATCATCTTCTTCCTCCACAGAGGAATCCTGCCCTTGAAGCACCTCTAACAAACTCGGTAGTTGGATATCTGGAAATAGAGCATGTTTCCTATTTCCAACCTGAGTTAGAGTAAGAAAATGGCACTGATCTCTTCAGGAAAGATCTAGAAGAATTAGTTGGTGACTCCCACATTGGTTTTCTGAATTACCAAGATGAACCTAGAAGTGAAGGTGAAGTAGTCAAAGGATCATACACCATATTCACCAGGTCTAAGAATTAGTCAATATAGCAAGCTGACAAAGAGAAGATAGATGAGCAACCCCAACCAATAATCTCAATTGTTGAGCAGAGAACCCCTCTTCCTTTTTAGTCAAAGGACCCGATGATTACCAAAGAAGTAAATACATCAAACATCTCTGCACCGTCTACTTCAACTTCGTAGATCAGTCCTCCCCCTCCCAAAAATCAAAAGGATGAACTCCCATCCTCTCTTCCAAATCCATCTCAGTCATTTGCCATGATTAATCATGTCGAGGAATCCAAAATTCAAATGACTAAGTTTGAATCCTTGCAAGTCAATTCTGAACAATTGGACATTGATAGAGAACCAAGTGTGGACCTATCTGAAGCAAAAATTATGGTCACCCAAATGTCGGCCCCTGCAGCTCAAATTCTATTTGAGCCTTTAGGTAGAGGTAATTACTTTTTGACCACGGATGATGCTCCTATCTCAGCTGATGAAAGTCCTGTAGCTGGCAATCCAGAATTCGATTCAAACAAGGCATCAAAATAATTAGTAGGGCACAATACAAATCAAGAAAGATATTCCATCTCTAATGAAGAGAAATTTGATAGAAGATCAGCTTTTGATGATGCTTGGATCTTGGAATCTGATGGCAGCATTTCTTCCACAGCTAGATATAGATCTCTAGTGCTTGGATTGAACACTACTCAGGGTGAAGAGGTCAAACTCCTTCACATCAAAGATGTTGAACTGATGGTTTATCAGGGGTTTGATGCTGACAATCAAAGCATGTGCTAGATTGGACCAGCAAAACAATAAGTTATGATGGTGGACCATGCTGCTGCAAATCAAAATCAAGCAAAGGAACCCTTTGCAGGGAGAGCAAGGAGTTATGGTTTTCAATTTGAAGACCATGTCCTACCATAGAGCAAAAAGAAGGAAAGACCAAGAGGAAGACGTATAAAATTGGTCTCTTGGTGGAGAGCTCCATTCGCTCGTTACCGTTTTTGGGGACAAAATGTCTTCTTGCTGGTTTACCAAGATGGTGCACTATTTTCACTATCTCTCAAGAAGCAGCATCTGAAATACTTCAATTCTTGAAGTATCAGATCATTGCATATGTATATATGTATATTTGTATAGTTTTTAATTCTATTTTGTTTTATTTGTTTCTATTTTTGATGCCTTTTTTCTGGGTAGCATGACTCTGTAACCCAATGGTACACATGAAGACACTAGAGATTCTGGGTTATACTCCTTTCAATTCTTTTTTGCAATTGATAGAAGTTCCCCAATTGGAGCCAGCTATTGTCCCCCAAAAATATCACTCATTTTTGGGACAACATTTGAACTATGTTAGTCCTACAGACCAAAATTATCTCTTCCCTTTTCAAAATTTGTCCTGGACATTCAAACTCCTCATTTTTCAAGCTTCTCAAAAATTTACAGACTCAATAGGTCAAGTTCAATGGGCTTCTACAGGTTGAAATCTACAGACTCTTTCAAGGTTAGAGAAAACTACGAACTTGGTTTCTACAGACTCTGCAAACAAGCTCATTTCTACAAGTTCAACGAGTTCCAAGTTCAATCGATTCAATGCTTTCAGTTCAACGATGGGTTCAATCAAAGGAATGGTTCAATGTCTTGGTTCAACCAAGTGGTTCAATGCTTTGGTTCATCCTTTGGTTCAATCAAACAATTCATCAATCAGTTCAAGGCTTTGTTTGAACCGTTGAACCAAAACTTGGTTCAACGGTTAGTTCAAACACATGGTTCAAAGGCAAGTTCAACAATAGGTTCAAAGCCTTGGTTCAACATAATGGTTCAATAGTTGGTTCATCACCAAAGTTCAAAGAGCTTCTCGAAGGACCTCGAAGGGTAGGTGCCCTTACGGGGGACTCTCAGCTGCCAATTCGAAGACACTTCCTGAAGCCAAAGGGACGCTTGAAGAAGCCTGAAGGCCATTCAAAGACTACCTGAAGGGTAAAACTCTTGTGGGAGGCTCTTCTCGACTCAAAATGGGTCATTTCTTAAGGCCCAAAAGGGCAAGTCCAATCCAAAAAAGTGCCAAACAGAAAAACTGAAAGAGGACAAAGGAATGATGCACTCAAAAATTTCAAATTCAACACAGTGAAATAGCCGTTGATCCTTTAAACATACAGACCAGAATACATTCACAAATTTCAAGGCCAAGACCAGCAAAAAGCAGGGAAGGAACAGAACAGCAAATTGAATCCAGGACTTGATTCAATTAACCAAAAAAGGAGGAATGATGAAGATAAGATCAGATCGCCAGGTGGACATTGAAAGTTGCAAACTTTCAATAAGCGTGACTTGTTTCCCTACATTGATAAAACCAAATGGGTAAAATGCCCCTAAGTTCCAGCCTATCTTCTTAACAGATTCCAATGCAACATAATGTATTATTGTTTCTGAGTCCTTCTTGAAGAGGCTATATAAGGAACTCTCTTCTATTGTAAACAGGATCTCTTTTTTGGACAATTACAATGAAACTCTGCCCAAATTGTAAGGCATTACTAAGACTTTGAGCTCAAATTGTTGATCATATTTTGTTACTGGAATAAGAAATCAAGTGACTTTTCAGACTTTGTGTTGTAATATCTTTGTTGTTGAGGAAACTGTTCTTATGTCTTTTTCCTTGATTTATTTTTTGTTCCTTTAATTCAACAAGCAGGATTAGTGAAATTAGTCAGAAAGGTGTCCTGAAAAGTCAACTGTGGAGAGACTTTGTGCCCCCATAGTTGCCTTTCAGTGTGTTTTCTTTTCATTTCTGTGTAAAGGACCTTGGGGCGACTTTGTGCCCTCATTGTCCTTCGTATCTTACTCTTGAGCAATCCAGGTGAATACTTTGTGCTGCATCTCGATTTGTTGGTTATTACATCTTTTGCTACATTTTGCTGTTACTACCTAGAGTATTCTTTTAGCTTGCTGAATAGTACTTTTGAAAGAAGAGGAGTGTTGTCTGTCATTTCCCTTGAGTTTTTCCTTTGATCCGCATGCATCATCTCTGAAAAAAGAGAGATGGATGGTTTGTCCTACCCCTGAGTATTATTTTCTATTTATATATATATATATATATATATATATATATATATATATATATATATATATATATATATATATATAGCTTATCCATAGGGAACCTCCCCTTGATGAGAGGAGAGATTAGTCCCCTTTTGATGTGGTAAAACTACACATTTGGATGACTAATCTTCCTACTTTGGCTGATCAGACCTATTTTGTTTATCAGTATGCTGATTGAAAAAATATTCAACCAACACATACCTCCAAAGAAATTTTTTACAAATAATTATTGTTTAGTTCACCAACAATAAGATTTTATTTAAAGGTAGGTACAAAGAGGAAATCATTTGCCTCTGCATCATGACTTGTAAGAATCTTGATGGTCATTAGTTTGGGTTGTTTGAATATATTTGTTCTTATTTTATTCATCTTTCCACCAAATCTTTCAAAAATGAGAATGTTCTGGTTTCAGCGGATATCTCTTCATGTTATCAATATTTACAACCTCAAGTTAAACCTTGGGTAACAATATCAAAGCTCAAAATATGAAACACTACACTAAATCAATTTTTTTCTAAGTTCTATTTCAATAGAATTGTCAATCTTCATTTGCAAAGGTAAGATTTCCTTTATTTTTTAGAAATCAAATGCACTATTTGATCCCAATGGACTCATCAAATAGTGTTTCCAAAAATTTATGTCACTATTTTTTTATTGGCTTGCCAAGTGGACGACATAATATTTATAACAATAGATAAATCAATATTGGAGATGTGATTTTCTTCTGTATTTGAGAGGGACAGCTCCCTCATATGATAGAGGGTTTTGGGGCTTTTGTGTACTTTTAACTAGAAAATGCAAAAAATAAAAATAAAAATGAGAAATAAAGAAAGTTGAAAATGGCAAAAGAATGGAGGAGGATAGAGGAGAATTTTTTGAAACCCGTAAAGGAAAAACATAGAAGTCTATCTAGATAACTCAAATTTAGATGAAATAAATGGAAATTTTCTTCTCACATGAAAATACAAGTATGAAGAATAGATATACTAGGAACAAAAAGCTTTTTTGGAAGCACAAAGTCTCCTAAAAACTCAGATTAAATATTTTTGATATAAATTCCATCCATAAAGGTTTCACTATGAGTTTTATAAACACCATGATTTACACACAACCATAAAAAATAAATATTTTAAATGGCCTCTGTATTTACGAACATCAATATAAATTACATAATCAAAGAGCATTAAAACCTCACAAAGCCAAAAAATCTTCTCACTTGTTTATTTCTATTCCATTAATCAAATCCAAAAACTGTAATTTCCTCAATAGTTGAAAAAATAAGAGCCCCATTTTATAATCCAAAATTATTTAATTTTTACATGTTTTCTACCCACAAAATATTTTTAAAAGTCATCCTTTGCACTAACTTAGCTTCGAGCTCCTAAATAATTTTTTTCCATATTTTATTTTATTATCCAGATATTTTACAAAACTAAATACAATTGTAACTTTGCATTTCAAGATAACTAATTCTAATCAATGACTCCAAATACATAGGTTGATTTTGACACTCTTTCTTGGCATTCTTTCTCAGTACTCTTCTTTGATGTTCTTTGATTACTTAAATAAAATTAATTAATTATAAAATAATTAATATAATCTAATATTATTAAGTCATCTAATTTCTAACTTGGGCCCAGGAAAGTTATAATTAAATTTTGTTCTATGTAGATTTTTCTATATCATTGTTTTGTCCATTTAGCGGTAGAGTCAAGTAGAGAATTACACAAAGTAGAATAATTAAAATCAACATAAATTAACTCAAATAGGTAGTAAAATTTTGATGATAAAATTTCACTATGAAAAATCTTATATGACTTTTTATACTTAAATGAATGTGAAAAAGGAAAAAATGTCTTATATTTTAGTTTAGTTCTGGTCTAATGATGAAATTAACCAATGCTTCACTTTCACAATAGATTCTTTAATAAATATATGATTATTCCTTATCAATTTCATGTGAATTCATTGTCTTTCCATTTAATATATGTACTAATATATGTATATTCATAAATGTATAAACTTAAAATTAGAACCCTATTGGTGTGCTAGCTAGCACACAATAAATGTTAAGAGGCTAAAAAATTAGGAACACAAGGCACTAGAGACCTATAAAAAGGCTTTTAAAAGTCTATCCTAAAACAATCCACTGTAAAGTTCTTGTTCCCCATAACCACAAAATGTAAAGTCCCAAACAAAAGGCACATAAGGCAATAAAATAGGGAAGGCGAACAAAGAAATGAATGAATCTAAAATTAATAAGGCACAATAAAAAAATAGAGGTAAAAGACATTTATAAGAGCCTAACATGAACATGTAATTTAAAATCAGATGATTACCCTGAAATAATGTAATTCTACAACTAATAAATGCCTACAAAAAAAAATTAGGAGTCTACAACTAACAATAATCGATGTGCTCTCTTGATAATTCTCTAGCTGTAAATAAACTATAATCCTTTTTTACTTATAGACAAGTTTAATTCAAATTAAAACCTTATTGGCCCATAAAATAAAATTTAATAGCTAAGGGGTAAAAAAACTGGAACCATTGGTGCTCTAGACAATGTGTTTGAAATATAAAATAATGGAATAAGAGAGTGAAATGGAGCCAAATGAAGAGGAGGACATGTTAGAAACCCAACAAATGCACCAATAATATTTAATTTGGATCAATTTTTAACAAATAGATAAGTACACTAAAATCAATAAAATTTAATGATTAATAAATATGTAGGATCTAGTTTTAAGTGTCTACAAAAGAATATAATTAAAAATATATTTTGAAATTTTAATTTATACACTTCTAGTTTCTAATTTCCTTAGTTCCACTTTTATGTCAGGATGCGAAACACCGGAAGCATACAATTGATTACCAAACCACAAGCAACTTAATATGCGGAAATAAACCAGATTCACCAAGTAACTAGAATTCAGAATAACACAGAATATGAGAGACAATACACAACTTGTATTAATAACTCTTACAGAAAATAATACAATAAAGAAGATGCCACCTCTTCTCCACCACCTCTTCAGAGGTTTCCCACACCTCAAGTGAACAGTAATTCTCTCTTCAAAGCTCCCTCTCTCAGGTCCCAACACACAACTCAAACACAGAGTTGGTGTTCACCTCATGTGCTCCACGCACACCATAAGTGCTCTACGCACTCCACAAGTACTCAAAGTACTTCAAATAGATCTCCCATGAACCTGTAACAACTTGCTGTTCAACAGACCATACTTATGGAAGGAATTGCCTTGCCTTCCTCTTAGCTCTCCATGTACTCCACGTACATCACAGTGAGTACACACCGTACTCCAAGTAGATCCTGCCTGATCCTGCTCCCTATTGTGTTGCTGTCCTATCTGATCTCCAACCTACAGATCAATACATGGTTCTGCACACCTGTGAACCTCGACCTTGCACACACACACCTGCAGATCAACCGACCTTACTTGCCATGTAGATCTCCTATCGTAGCCATGCTCACCTGATGACCAAGATCATACATACCTGAAAAATCCAACTGACTCTCCAATCCAGCACCAACACGCCTGGTACTGCGGCACTAGGAAGAACGCACCATTGCTCTACCTCTCTCTGAAGGAGCTGTTTGCTCTCTTACTCCCTAGCACAAGTTTTCAATACAACCATGAGTCTATTATATAGATCTCATCCAAATAATAATTAGACATCTAATTACAATAATTAGATCCGCAGCTATGAGTCTATAATTAGCTCTAATCATGCAAACACTTGGTTCGTCAACCCACTGCCCGTAATAAACTCGCAGTCGAACCACACAGGCGACCGACGTCAGTCCCTGTCTGCCTGAGGGGTGCCGACGTCGGCCGACTACTGACCGACGTCGGTTGCATTCCTTGTCTAACCCTACCGACGTCGGTTGGACAAACCAATGCCGGTGCCAGTGACGCTCTAGCAACTCTCCTGCAACCTCCTCCGTGTCTGCATCAGTGAAGCTTTTAGCTCCACAACCTAACAATCTCTCACTTGGAGATAAATAGCTGCACTGTACCTATACCTGTACTCCATCTAATCTGTTTCATGGTTTGTATCCCTCTTCAAGATCAATCCTGAAGACAACCCACCACACATCCCGTGGTGTACCTCTTGTCATCCGAGTACTCTGCCACATCCGAACCTACAAACCCATGTAGTGAAGTCCTGACCGTGCATAGTAAAACCTGCTGCTGGTCCCTCTCAAATACCTGAGAACCCACTTCCCCAAATTGGCTCCTAACTCTCTGACAGCTCTCACTGCATGGGAATACTCAGGCCTATACCAGACCTCATGTGATTTCAGACACTGTACCTGTTCAGCCCTTAGTGTGCTTTGGCTCTGCATCCTGAACCTTGCCAACACCTGATTCACATCAGCTCCCACTGGAGACAAAATCAACCTGTGATCTCCATGTCTCCCATGCCAAAGAATTCCGCTGCTCTAAACTCCTCATGACATGACACTGAACTAATCTTACCCTTAGCTCAGCAAAACCCTGTGTGTACAAACTTGCTAGCTAGCGTACCATCCACATACAGCAACAGAATGATGTCGCGACTCATCATCCCCCTGGTAAGTCAAACCATAGTAGTTACCCTGACATTGACTGAAGCCATGCTTCATCCTCCACCTGTCAAACCCGGTACCACTGTCCTGCAGCTTCCTCAAGACCATGTGCCTGGTCTTCCATCTCACGTGTCCGTTCACTCTATTCTCCAACTAAGGAATCCATTCGTCTCTGTGCTTTCGCACCTGCTGGCAACCCTACCAAAACTCCTGTTTGATTCTGCATCATATCCCTGCCATGCTCCCACCTGTATCCTGGATCCTTCCTGCTCTACAACCAGTAACGAGTATAAAAAAGAGGAACAATGAATTTGAGGGCCTACTTACGTCTTCAGTCCTCCGTATGGGTGTTTGAGACTCCTTGACAGCGTGCTGTCCACCCAAAATCCGTTACAGTGACTGATCTCGGTCACTCCACAGTCTGCATCTGATCGATGTTGATTCCCATGCGTCTGTCCCTGACTATCGACCCTGCCGACGTCGGTGTCCCTGCTGCCGACGTCGGTCCTTCTAACCGACGTCGGTCTTACCTACTGTCGACGTCAGTCCTCCTGACCGATGTCGGTCTTACCCTGCCTGACACTGCCGGCTTCGGTCTGCACATGACCGACATCGGCACCTGTCTGTTCGATGCCGGTTCCTCCTGATCGATGCCAGTATCTGTGTTCGCCTGTGAGTGATGACTTTTTATCCGCGAGCTCCTTTGAATCAATCTCCATGTCCAAACTGCCCTGCTCAGAAGTATCCAGCACCATCCACTGGTTTCTGTCTGCCATCTCCTCCATAAACACCAAGGCTTTCCAGTTCTTAAGCCGATCAAATATATCTGTCTTTCGCTTAAGAACATGCATCTCTTTCCTGCTCATGTGACCAAGCCTACGAAGCCACGTCTCTGCAATAGAAAAAGAATCAGTAATATAAACAAGTAGATAAAGAGTACCTATTTTCTTACCACCAGCTAATTCAAGTGCAACCGCTGTGAGAGTTCTTGTGCATCTCTCATCACCTAATCTTTCTGAAGAAATTAGCCATATCTCCAAACCTGGGACCTGCATGACCTTCATCAACACCCATGTGTTGGCCGCCTGTAATTTCAACTTCACTTCACCTTTGCCAATTCTTTGGCAAGGCTCACCAACTCCTCTACCCGGGGCTGCATGGAAAGAGGCAACCGAATCTATTATCCAAGATTCAACTTTATCCAAGAAACCTCTCAGAGCATCCTGTGCCACAACACCTGCAACATCTGCTTCTTCAGTTTCTTCATGCTGATCTTCCACAGACCAACAATGTTCTTTTACCTGCTCTGTCTTTCCATGGGACCGTAAGTGACCATCTGTGCTTTTCAACTCCTCCATTCTTAGCTTACTTTCATCTGCCGTTGCTCTACTCCCACTCAATAAGAAAGTCCTGAGAGTGCCCTGTAACCAAACACAACCCTGCTTCCTGCAACCTTAGCTCTGATACCACTTGTCAGGATGCGAAACATCGGAAGCATACAATTGATTACCAAACCACAAGCAACTTAATATGTGGAAATAAACCAGATTCACCAAGTAACTAGAATTCAGAATAACATAGAATATGAGAGACAATTCACAACTTGTATTAATAACTCTTACAGAAAATAATACAATAAAGAAGATGCCACCTCTTCTCCACCACCTCTTCAGAGGTTTCCCACACCTCAAGTGAACAGTAATTCTCTCCTCAAAGCTCTCTCTCTCAGGTCCCAACACACAACTCAAACACAGAGTTGGTGTTCACCTCCTGTGCTCCACGCACACCATAAGTGCTCCACGCACTCCACAAGTACTCAAGGTACTTCAAGTAGATCTCCCATGAACCTGCAACAACCTGTTGTTCAATAGACCATACTTATGGAAGGAACTGCCTTGCCTTCCTCTTAGATCTCCATGTACTCCACGTACATCACAGTGAGTACACACCGTACTCCAAGTAGATCCTGCCTGATCCTGCTCCCTGTTGTGTTGTTGTCCTATCTGATCTCCAACCTACAGATCAATACATGGTTTTGCACACCTGTGAACCTCGACCTTACACACACACACCTGCAGATCAACCGAACTTACTTGCCATGTAGATCTCCTATCGTAGCCATGCTCACCTGATGACCAAGATCATACATACCTGAAGAATCCAGCTGACTCTCCAATCCAGCACCAACACGCCTGGTACTGCGGCACTAGGAGGAACGCACCATTGCTCTACCTCTCTCTGAAGGAGCTGTTTGCTCTCTTACTCCCTAGCACAAGTTTCCAATACAACCATGAGTCTATTATATAGATCTCATCCAAATAATAATTAGACATCTAATTACAATAATTAGATCTGTAGCTATGAGTCTATAATTAGCTCTAATCATGCAAACACTTGGTTCGTCAACCCACTGCCCGTAATAAACTCGTAGTCGAACCACACAGGCGACCGACGTCGGTCCCTGTCTGCCTGGGGGGTGCCGACGTCGGCCGACTACTGACCGACGTCGGTTGCATTCCTTGTCTAACCCTGCCGACGTCGGTTGGCCAAACCGACGCCGACGCCAGTGACGCTCTAGCAACTCTCCTGCAACCTCCTCCGTGTCTGCATCAGTGAAGCTTTTAGCTCCACAACCTAACATTTTAATGGTACCAGTTCAACTTAGTATGGTTTGGATCAAACTTGAAATCATTCCAATACAACTTAAAATGATTCCAAATATTAAATTCTAATTTTAATATACATGGTACAATAAACCTCAGGGTGAAAACTCCTTTTAATTGAATTTCGTAAGAAAATGTATATTTAAGATGTTATATGTAATACATAAAAGTTAGAAGAAGAAATTTTTTGGAGGGTATATAACAATATAAATTGAAGCACATATATTTGGTAACAAAAGTGGACACTTATATTTAGAGATCAAATTTTCTGGGCAATTAATTATATCATGAAAGTTTTTTATGACAATTATTCAATCAATATTTCCCTTCAAATGTTAATGAAGTTCATAGTAAAAGAAAAAACAATATATATCTCAACCACTTCTCCTCTTTCAATGTTGAACGGTCACATCTCAAATCTTCCTTAGCCTTTTCCATTTTCAAAAAAAAAATGATAAAAGATTATTAAAAAATTAAGAAATTTTAAATTGGTATGGGCTTTAGTCCTAGTAAAAAATTATAAGAATCATTTAAAACAACAATTCTTAGACAATGAACACTTAGACGATAAACAAATAAAATGCAAGAATTTTTTATATAATATTGAAGTTTCTAAAAAAATATTCAATTTATACAATTCTTAACCCAAAAAAATATTAAAACTAATTATTTCTCATTCTATTGATTACTAGACACTTTCTATAATAATCTTGTAATATAATTTATTTATTTATTTTTAAATAAAAATTTCAAAACAAATATATGTACATGAAATAATATAAGTAAAAGACAAAATAAATAAATTTTCTGTACTTAGCCTGTAAGTAATGGAATCCGTTGAAGCAAGTGCGCGCAAAGAGAGTTTAATTGATCTATACTCGTACTGTAAAACAAGACACCTACACTCCACACGAGGTAACTAACTAACTGCGAGGCTCACCAAATAGCTTGCTCTGCTCACATGTAAAATTTTATTCAACGCAGTGCTCTACCAACTATACATTCTACAGTGAATAAAATATATTAAATTTAAATTTTTTTATTACAAAATATTTTAATTAAAAATAAAATAATAGAGAGACGTGACACGACGTACTTGAATTGGCAGATATTAATTATACTGTTTGAAAGTCTGAAGGCGAGCCGAGGCTTCACCTTAACTTGTATGAATGACTTTTAGCAGGGTGCGAGCGCACTATGCTTTTTTAAGTTCACGTGGTTCGTGCGTCCACACGTTGCCTATAAATAGTCCAATTATTGTTTTTTTAGACTACCCACTAAGTAAAACACATTTTTTTAAAAAAATGGTTTTTGCCAAAGAGTTCTTCTTTTTGGAGGAAAAAATTCTTAGGGTTTTCTCCATATGTGTTATAGAGTTGGTTCTTGATTTTTTATCATTCTAGCTCGTCTGCATATCATAGTCTTTATTAAGTTACTTGCGGGACTAGTATATATTGCATTTTAGGGTTTCTCGTTTTCGGTCTAGGGCACTATATTTAATAACTTCTCCTCATTCTATCTTAGTTGTTTTAGTTACAAAGAAGAACAGCGGAATGTCGGGCAATGGCCCTTGCAAGTGCTCAAGGAAGTTTGTACCAAAGGTCTACCACGAGATAATTCTTTGGACTCTAATGTTATTTTACCCATTCCAAAATTTAACTCTGCGTATCAATGGCTAGAATAGTTCTATTTGATAGGATACTTTGTGGGTCTAATTCCCTCAGAAAGCATGCTTAGGTCTTGGGTTCAAGCTCACTAGGTTGCTCACGGCATAAAGCTTAAGAGCATCTAAAATATGACCAAAGGATTTTTTTTGTTCCATTTTTCCAACCCTTCCCATGTAGGAAGTATCCTCCATAAGTCAGCGATATGGTATGTTAGGAACTCGCTCATGGTTCTCTCCCCCTGGACATGGGACTTTGTAGTCTCCGAGCACACCGCTCTCAAGGTCCTGATTTGGGTAGAATTTTCGAGTCTCTCGCTCCCCTGTTGGCATTTTATTCACCAAATCACTTCCTCCATAGGTCGGGTTGTTTGTCATGATCAAAGTAGGTTTTACTCTGCTAGACCACAGAAGCAGGTTTGTGTAGAAGTAAACCTCTCTCAAGACCTTAAAGAGTTTGTGGAAATCCAAGTTGGGGATGTGAGACACTCCTAGTTGGGGATGTGTAGAAGTAGACGTCTCTCGGGACCTTAAAGAGTTTGTGGAAATCCAAGTTGGGGACCTGTATATTAACTTTTCCAACACCTATTTTCACTGCCAAGCCACCGACCATAAAATTTGGGATTGTCCCCTTCAGTTAGCCCATAACAATGCACCCAACTGCTCATCCTCTCCATCAAATCTTTCCATCAAATCTTTCAAAAATGAGAATGTTCTGGTTTCAGCGGATATCTCTTCATGTTATCAATATTTACAACCTCAAGTTAAACCTTGGGTAACAATATCAAAGCTCAAAATATGAAACACTAGACTAAATCAATTTTTTTCTAAGTTCTATTTCAATAGAATTGTCAATCTTCATTTGCAAAGGTAAGATTTCCTTTATTTTTAGAAATCAAATGCACTATTTGATCCCAATGGACTCATCAAATAGTGTTTCCAAAAATTTATGTCACTATTTTTTTATTGGCTTGCCAAGTGGACGACATAATATTTATAGCAATAGATAAATCAATATTGGAGATGTGATTTTCTTCTGTATTTGAGAGGGACAGCTCCCTCATATGATATAGGGTTTTGGGGCTTTTGTGTACTTTTAACTAGAAAATGCGAAAAATAAAAATAAAAATGGGAAATAAAGAAAGTTGAAAATGGCAAAAGAATGGAGGAGGATAGAGGAGAATTTTTTGAAACCCGTAAAGGAAAAACATAGAAGTCTATCTAGATAATTCAAATTTAGATGAAATAAATGGAAATTTTCTTCTCACATGAAAATACAAGTATGAAGAATAGATATACTAGGAACAAAAAGCTTTTTTGGAAGCACAAAGTCTCCTAAAAACTCAGATTAAATATTTTTGATATAAATTCCATCCGTAAAGGTTTCACTATGAGTTTTATAAACACCATGATTTACACACAACCATAAAAAATAAATATTTTAAATGGCCTCTGTATTTACGAACATCAATATAAATTACATAATCAAAGAGCATTAAAACCTCACAAAGCCAAAAAATGATCTCACTTGTTTATTTCTATTCCATTAATCAAATCCAAAAATTGTAATTTCCTCAATAGTTGAAAAAATAAGAGCCCCATTTTATAATCCAAAATTATTTAATTTTTACATGTTTTCTACCCACAAAATATTTTTAAAAGTCATCCTTTGCACTAACTTAGCTTCGAGCTTCTAAATAATTTTTTTCCATATTTTATTTTATTATCCAGATATTTTACAAAACTAAATGCAATTGTAACTTTGCATTTCAAGATAACTAATTCTAATCAATGACTCCAAATACATAGGTTGATTTTGACACTCTTTCTTGGCATTCTTTCTCGGTACTCTTCTTTGATGTTCTTTGATTACTTAAATAAAATTAATTAATTATAAAATAATTAATATAATCTAATAGTATTAAGTCATCTAATTTCTAACTTGGGCCCAGGAAAGTTATAATTAAATTTTGTTCTATGTAGATTTTTATATATCATTGTTTTGTCCATTTAGCGGTAGAGTCAAGTAGAGAATTACACAAAGTAGAATAATTAAAATCAACATAAATTAACTCAAATAGGTAGTAAAATTTTGATGATAAATTTTCACTATGAAAAATCTTATATGACTTTTTATACTTAAATGAATGTGAAAAAGGAAAAAATGTCTTATATTTTAGTTTAGTTCTGGTCTAATGATGAAATTAACCAATGCTTCACTTTCACAATAGATTCTTTAATAAATATATGATTATTCCTTATCAATTTCATGTGAATTCATTGTCTTTCCATTTAATATATGTACTAATGCATGTATATTCATAAATGTATAAACTTAAAATTAGAACCCTATTGGTGTGCTAGCTAGCACACAATGAATGTTAAGAGGCTAAAAAATTAGGAACACAAGGCACTAGAGACCTATAAAAAGGCTTTTAAAAGTCTATCCTAAAACAATCCACTGTAAAGTTCTTGTTCCCCATAACCATAAAATGTAAGTCCCAAACAAAAGGCACATAAGGCAATAAAATAGGGAAGGCGAACAAAGAAATGAATGAATCTGAAATTAATAAGGCACAATAAAAAAATAGAGGTAAAAGACATTTATAAGAGCCTAACATGAACATGTAATTTAAAATCAGATGATTACCCTGAAATAATGTAATTCTACAACTAATAACTGCCTACATACAAAAATTAGGAGTCTACAACTAACAATAATCGATGTGCTCTCTTGATAATTCTCTAGTTGTAAATAAACTATAATCCTTTTTTACTTATAGACAAGTTTAATTCAAATTAAAACCTTATTGGCCCATAAAATAAAATTTAATAGCTAAGGGGTAAAAAAAATGAAACCAAAATGCAAGTGCATTGACTTATAAAGGCTCAAAGGTCAACCTAAGAGCACCATTGGTGCTCTAGACAATGTGTTTGAAATATAGAATAATGGAATAAGAGAGTGAAATGGAGCCAAATGAAGAGGAGGACATGGTAGAAACCCAACAAATGCACCAATAATACTTAATTTGGATCAATTTTTAACAAATAGATAAGTACACTAAAATCAATAAAATTTAATGATTAATAAATATGTAGGATCTAGTTTTAAGTGTCTACAAAAGAATATAATTAAAAATATATTTTGAAATTTTAATTTATACACTTGTAGTTTCTAATTTCCTTAGTTCCACTTTTAATGGTACCAGTTCAATTTAGTATGGTTTGGATCAACCCTGAAATCATTCCAATACAACTTAAAATGATTCCAAATATTAAATTCTAATTTTAATATACATGGTACAATAAACCTCAGGGTGAAAACTCCTTTTAATTGAATTTCGTAAGTAAATGTATATTTAAGATGTTATGTGTAATACATAAAAGTTAGAAGAAGAAATTTTTTGGAGGGTATATAACAATATAAATTGAAATACATATATTTGGTAACAAAAGTGAACACTTATATTTAGAGATCAAATTTTCTAGTCAATCGATTATATCATGAAAGTTTTTTATGACAATTATTCAATCAATATTTCCCTTCAAATGTTAATGAAGTTCATAGTAAAAAAAAAAACAATATATATCTCAACCACTTCCTCTCTTTCAATGTTGAAGTGTCACATCTCAAATCTTCCTTAGCCTTCTCCATTTCAAAAAAAAAAAAATGATAAAAGATTATTAAAAAATTAAGAAATTTCAAATTGGTATGTTTTTTGGTCCTTGTAAAAAATTATAAGAATCATTTTAAACAATAATTCTTAGACAATGAACACTTAGACCATAAACAAATAAAATGCAAGAATTTTTATATAATATCGAAGTTTCTAAAAAAATATTCAATTTCTACAATTTTTAACCCAAAAAAATATTAAAACTAATTATTTCTCATTCTATTGATTACTAGACACTTTCTATAATAATCTTGTAATATAATTTATTTATTTATTTTTAAATAAAAATTTCAAAACAAATATATGTACATGAAATAATATAACTAAAAGACAAAATAAATTAATTTTCTGTACTTAGCCTGTAAGTAA
This sequence comes from Torreya grandis, assembly GCA_037957365.1. Classification (NCBI taxonomy): domain Eukaryota; kingdom Viridiplantae; phylum Streptophyta; class Pinopsida; order Cupressales; family Taxaceae; genus Torreya; species Torreya grandis. The sequence goes on along the minus strand of JARHVA010003891.1, from coordinate 1,057,973 downwards.
TGGAATCCGTTGAAGCAAGTGCGCGCAAAGAGAGTTTAATTGATCTATACTCGTACTGTAAAACAAGACACCTACACTCCACACGAGGTAACTAACTAACTGCGAGGCTCACCAAATAGCTTGCTCTGCTCACATGTAAAATTTTATTCAACGCAGTGCTCTACCAACTATACATTGTACAGTGACTAAAATATATTAAATTTAAAATTTTTTTATTACAAAATATTTTAATTAAAAATAAAATAATAGAGAGACGTGACACGACGTACTTGAATTGGCAGATATTAATTATACTGTTTGAAAGTCTGAAGGCGAGCCTAGGCTTCACCTTAACTTGTAAAGAGAGCACGTATGAATGACTTTCAGCAGCGTGCGAGCGCACTATGCTTTTTTCAGTTCACGTGGTTCGTGCGTTCACACGTTGCCTATAAATAGTCCAATTATTGTTTTTTAGACTACCCACTAAGTAAAACACATTTAAAAAAAAATAAAAATGGTTTTTGCCAAAGAGTTCTTCTTTTTGGAGGAAATTTTTTTTAGGGTTTTCTCCATATGTGTTATAGAGTTGGTTCTTGATTTTTTATCATTCTAGCTTATCTGCATATCATGGTCCTTTTAAGTTACTTGCGAGACTAGTATATATTGCATTTTAGGGTTTCTCATTTTCGGTCTAGGGCACCGTATTTAATAACTTCTCCTCATTCTATCCTAGTTGTTTTAGTTATAAAGAAGAACAGTGGAATGTCAGGGAATGGCCTTTGCAAGCGCTTGAGGAAGTTTGTACCAAAGGTCTACCACGAGATAATTCTTTAAACCCTAATGTTATTTTACCCATTCCAAAATTTAACTCTGCGTGTCAATGGCTAGAATAGTTCTGTTTGATAGGATTTTTTTGGGTCTAATTCCCTCAGAAAGTATGCTTAGGTCTTGGGTTCAAGCTCAATAGGCTGCTCATGGCATAAAGCTTAAGAGCGTCCAAAATATGACCAAGGAATTTTTTTTTTTGTTCCATTTTGCCAACCCTTCCCATGCAAAAAGTATCCTCCATAAGTCAGCGATATGGTATGTTAGGAACTCACTCATGGTTCGCTTCCCCTGGACATGGGACTTTGTAGTCTCCAAGCACACCGTTTTCAAGGCCCCGGTTTGGGTAGAATTTTTGGGTCTCTCACTCCCCTGTTGGCATTTTATTCACCAAATCGCTTCCTCCATAGGTCGGGTTGTTTGTCATGATTAAAGCGGGTTCTACTCTGCTAGACCGCAAAAGCAGGTTTGTGTAGAAGTAGACCTCTCTCGAGACCTTAAAGAGTTTGTGGAAATCCAAGTTGGGTCCCTGTATATCAACTTTTCCAACACCTATTTTCACTGCCAAACCACTGACAATAAAATTCGGGACTGTCCCCTTCAGTTAGCCCATAACAATGCACCCAACTGCTCATCCTCTCCTCCTAAACCCTTTTTGGAAGCTAGAAAAAAGCCAACTGAGGATGATTAGACTACAATAGGAAAGAACAACAACCACACTAAAGCTGTGAGCTCAAATGCAGGAAATCTTAAAGGAGGCAAATCGTCAACAAATAATGGGCCGTAGGACCAGGTTCCTGCTGAGAAAGAGAGTTCTCAGGCTAAAGCCCTGAAAGTAATAGAAAACCCCAAGGTCTTCAACACCCCTCTTGTAACGAATGTTCTATCTCAGGGTCGCAGGGCTTCTCTTCCCAGTTCTTCCAATTTTTCAGACTCATAGCTAACCTCTCTACCACTTTATGCTCGACAAGATGCACCCAAATGCTCTCATAACCCTCTTAGGAAGTGTAGAGAGTCAGCGGAAGAAGAGTATCAAGTTGAATATGTTGTGAGGAAACAAGCAGAATTAGATGATTTTTTAAATGCCAACACTGGTCATTTTTTACAAAATCGTTATGATGTCTTAGAAGGCCTAGACTTTAAGGATATGTCTCTTGACACCCGTCATTTATGAATTGCTTTTCATGGAATGTTCGGGGTCTTATAGACCCAAAATGCAAGTTTGTTGTGTGTGATTTCAGAAGGAAGTTTTTTGAGATGGGCATTCTTTATCTGTAAGAAGTGAAGATAGCAAATTTTTTATTGACAGCGGTCAGTAACTCTATCTAGCACGATAGTATTATTCTATATAATAATCATAAGGCAAGACGTGGTGGTGTGATCACGTTTATTTCTCTAAGATGGTGACCGCACTTAGTGCAATCTGGTGTAGATCCCACCAACCGATTAGTTTGGGCCCTTTTCAACATTGAAATTCATTCCTTTGGATTTATTAATATTTACGTCTCAAATGATGCTATTGAGCATACTCATTTATGGAGATGGATTATAGATGATCTCCCCGATGCTCAATGGGTCATACATGGTGACTTTAATATGGTGGCGTCTCCCAAAGATAAAGTGGGCCACCTACTAATGCGTTGGGCAGTTGAAAAAAGGGAGGTGTCATATTATATGTGCACCTAATGGGGTTTTTATGACACTAATGTAATATGTTGGCCTGCAGACAGAGTGTGGTACCCCTGGAGTAATCTCAGGGATGGCTTCGCTCGTATTCTGAAGTGCCTAGATAGAGCAATGATGTCCACCCAATCATACTTTTATTTTGATAACAATTTTTCTCCTCCAGTGTAGGTGCTATCAATTTTGGGTTTTTCAATCACTCCCCCATTGGGTTTCGAGTGACATGGTAGTTCATAAAACCCAAGGTCCATAAAACACAATTCTTTATTAATACCTCCCTACTCAAGCATGGGCCCACTATAGCACACATTCGTAGAGTTTAAAATCTGGATCCCCATCCATACCAAGATTATGGTTGGATTCTTTGGTGGGATGATGCCATTAGAAGGATTTCTCACTTTCTAAGAAACTATCGCTGCCAACTTGCTAAAATTCAACAACACTCTTACTTTGCTACTTCCTCAAAGCTTAGCCATGTGGCTTTAACATTGGAAAAAGATCTGTTCAATGAGATCTTGCAGGTAAGAGTCTCTTCTTCATGGCATCACATCCAAATTTTAGATAATTAAAATGCTCAGGGAGCTAAAATCAAATCCAAACTCCACTGGCTCAAGATAGGGGACAATGCCTCCAAAGAATTCTTTCAAATGCTTTGAGCTAAAAACTTGAAGCAACAAATTCAGGGTATCTTTGATGCTGGAAGGAGACTATCAGAGACACCGTAGATTGTTCAAGCCTATGTCCACCATTATCAACAGGTGTTCAGAGCTCAAGCATCCTTCGCAGAGTGTGACATAGCCCTTCAATAGTGTCTCACAGTGGTGCCTTGCAAACTCACTCCTACTCAACAAGTGCCTTGCAATAGGTTCCTCACTGTGGATAATTTACATGAGGCAGTGGCTTATATGGCAAACGACAAAGCTCTTGGCATTGATGGTTTCCCCTATGAATTTTATAAAACCCTTTGGAATCTTGTGGGTGCGAACTTATACCATGTTTATCAAGAGGCCTTTCACACACATTATCTAGGAAAGAATATAAATAAAGGAAACATTAAATTCATACCTAAACAAGGGGATACCAAGTTGATCTATAAATTGACGGCCAATCACCCTCTTGAATGTTTTGTATAAAATCATTACTAAAGCTTTGGCGTTTCGATTGCATAATTTATTGTCGCACATCATTTGCCCTATGCAAACAAGATTTATCAGAAGTAGATATATATTAGACAATCTCATTGCAATTTGGGAAGGAATGGACTAGGCTAGAAGATCTAAGCAAAAAGCTATGTTTATAAAAATTGACTTTGAAAAAGCTTATGACCGTATAGAGTGGCCTTTCATTCTGGCCATGCTTAAAGCCTTGGGATTTGGGCCAAATTTCATTCAAATTGTCAAGATGCTTTTTTCAAATGCTTCGATCGTCCTCTCTATTAATAGAGTCACCTCTGAACAATTTGGTTTGTTTAGGTCTATTCGCCAAGGATGCCCATTGGCACATGTCGTGTATGTGCATGCAATTGAGGGTTTTGGATATCTTCTTAGCAATGCCCAAGCTAGGGGCCTTGTTTAAAGAATATATCTCCCTCCAGATAAAGAAAAAGCTCAGAAAAATATGCATATACTGAATGGCCACTTTGTTGATGATTTTTTCCTTACTATTATTAAAGAAGAGGACACTATGGACAATGCCTTGCAATGTCTCAACACTTCTACCTTGCCTCTAGCTCAAAAATCCAATGGTAAAAAACTCATTGCTATAGGTAGTCATATCTCCTCCCATTGGCATCTGCTGTCAAGTATGAGTGGCCCTGAATCCAACATGATGAAATCTTCAAGTTTATTGGCATCCGTTTTACGTTTGATGTCTCTCTACCAATATTGTGGCAATATATTATTGACAGAGTAGTAAAGAAATTAAACTATTAGGTGACTAAGCCCTTATCGTTAGTAGTAAAATTTCAAATCTGCTTAAAAGTGCTTGTGACCACCCATGTTTACTACTATTCATGTTGGGTGTCTTCCAAGAATTCTTATTAGAAACTTGAAAAAAATCTCACAGACTTTCTTTGGGCCAATTCTTCACATGGCCATGGCCTCCACAGGGTTTCTTGAGAATATTACTGCCTCACGTGGGATGTCAGAGGTATAGGGCTCATCGATGTGGCTCATCAAGGAGTTGCCTTATGTGCCAAATGGATTATGCGACCCATTGATAGCAAGGAAGCTTGGAAGGTGTTGTTTCAAAAATGCACCTCTTCAAGCCTTCATAAAGGTAAAAAAACGTAAAAAGGGCTTGGCTTCTCCAATTTACTCATCATCAAAACCCTGTTCAAATTACAAGGTTCTTTGTGGCTAAAAGTATCTGGAAAGCATTAGAAAAGATCAAACCATGGCTTCTCTGAAATGGCTTAGGGTTTCGAGATGGGTTGTCTATTAACTCACACTATGGTGGTCACTTGTTATCAATTTCAATGAAGTCCCTTTGGCTGAGGTTCCTTGGATAAATGCTCTCAAGTTGTTTCATAGAGGCATTCATACTGTCCAAGACATCTTTTGTAAGCAGTCTCGCTCTTGGCTATCCTGGGAGGAGGTGAAAACCAAATTCCAGTTAGCCAATGCTGATAGAGAATCTTACGAATAAATCCTTAACGTTGTTCCACCTTCAATGCTTCACAAAATCTTTGTTAATTCCGTTCGTCCTTGGTGGAAGGACTGGAAGTGGTATGTTGAAACTTCGTTTCAAAATTACACCCCTTGACTTGGCTATGGGTAGCTTACTTCCCACATGTCTATGGTGGACAAGCTTAACTCTCGTTGGGGTCCACATTCTTCAGTTCACACCTAGGGCCTCCATTTTTATACTATCTAGGAGACCTGCTTGGAGCCTAAGCTAGCTCACTTCGCTTGGTGTATTCTATATCAGGGCCTACCTATAGGCAGATGGCTTGTGAATTTAGGAATTTCCCTTCCCAAATGCCCTTTCTGTGGCCATCTGGAAACGCTCCCTCATCTTTTCTGGCACTACTCCAAAGCTCAAAGGGTTTAGACATGGATTCATGACCTTTTCAAGCATTTTCAGCTCAAGTTTTTTCAATCACAACTTATCCTTTTTGGAGATAAATGCACCTTGCCTTTTAAATACACCCAAGTCTGGCATACTTTCAGAGTAGAGACTCCATTTTGGTTATGAAAAGAAAGAAATAATGCAGTGTTTAGCAATGTTTCTTCAGATTGTAATTTTTCTGCTCTTAGCAAATCCTCTATCATTTCCAATGTTCTTTTGCAGATTCAAGTGCAGGGAAATAAAGTTGCCATTGAGCTTGGCCATCTATAGGACCTTTTCACTCATTGGGGAGATGCTCCTTGTGCTATGGCATAGATTCCTCCTCTGCCCAGGGATAACAAAATTGATGGAAGAATTGCTAGTTTGCCTTGAGGTGGACACCGACGCAGCCAGTCTCTACACCGCTCTCATAGTGGCAATCAGTATTACCGCATGTCCCCTCCTAAAAAACAAGGGTACCAATCCCCGCCTCCTTCCTCTGCTGGACAGGATGTTTGGGGTGCTTTTTCTCCTTTGCATCTAGATGCTTGGGGGGTGCCCCCTGGAGGTCGGACAAACATGATGGATAAGTTCTTCAGAGTCTCTCTGGCCATTTCTCGTACTCGACCATAAGAAGATGACAAGGACACTACTCAAGCTTCTGGTTGGGAGCCTATTCCATATGATAATGACTTGCCTAGCTTGAGTTGGAGTCCAGATGATATGGATTCTCTGCTTTCTAGACTTACTCTGGGAACATAATATTCTCTTTTATGTTGTTATGATGACTCGTTCCTAAATAAAACCTAGTGTTATTTTGTACTTTTGTTGTTTCCTATTTCTAAACTTGACCTAATCTAATTTTGAGATATACTTCCACACCACCTATATTTTTTTTATGAATTTTTTGTATATCATATATTTTAATATAAATATATTTTAAAAAAATACCAAAAACCAAAAACTTAAAAAAAAAAACACACATTAAATACTAAGCATGACTCCACTCAATCTCGCCCCCTCTTACCGAATATTAAACTCCTATAATATGTGTCTAAAAGCTGATTAGTGGGCGCTGCCAACGGGGAATCCCTTGGCACCCACGTGGTACAAATACTTCAATTTTTGTTTCGCCCACCTTTTGGTCAACTTGATTGCTTCACGACAAAAAGTTAGTCCATGTAGGCCCCACTCCTACCAGTCATGCTTGTCTCGCTTCTTGACAAGTCGATAGTTGTATCTAAGCACCCAATGCAACTCCATTCTTTCTGTGCCTTTCTCTGTCATGGCCAATATCACCAAAATGATCCGAAAACGCACTGTATTCCCATCCACTCCATCTGAACCCCAACAGATCAAACTCTCTCCCTTAGACTTGCAACTGCTACTCTTGCACTACAGTCAGAAAGGCGTCCTCTACCAAACCCCCGTCGACAACTTTTCCTCTCAAGTAAACCGTCTAGCCAAAACCCTCTCTCAACTGTTGGTACATTTTTACCCCTTGGCCGGTCGCTTTACAACTTCTCCTTCCGATGGAGCCATTTACATCGACTGCAACGACTCCGGCGTAGATTTAATCGAAGTCACAGCAGAACATCTCAGCATTGCGGAGCTGACCACGGCAGACGTTATGCCAGCCGTCGAAGATCTGTTTGCTCATAACGGCGCCGTTAACTTGGAGGGTCATCGCCTTCCGTTGCTCGTTGTCCAGGTAAGCAGTGGTAAAATTTGTAGCCTGTAATGAAGGGGTCTGTTTTTTACTTTTTTGTTTTTTCGACTTCTACTATTATGTATATTTATAAAGGACACACAAAGCAAGCATGAAATGTAACCCTATCATAATTTCAAAAAGTCGCTTTACATCTGGGCAGAAATTATGCTTTTATTTTGTTCACTTACATATTTTAGAATTACCATTCTAACAGAGAAAATTAAGACTTCTGCAAATTTGATTACCGCAGGTGACGAAGCTCAAAGACGGAATCTCGGTCTGTTGCACGATAAACCACGCAGCAGCCGACGGGGTTTCCTTTTGGCACTTCTTCAACTCCTGGACCTTCCTTTGCAGAACAAACGGAACTAAAATCCCCATTAATCCCATGCACGACCGTGCTCTCGTAAGCCCCGGCGGCTCAGCGGTTAGGCTAGGCCTCGACCCGAACGGTCCAATCCCGCGGTCTTGCCCGTCTCCACTCAGGGGGAAATTTTTCCATTTCAGCGCCGACACGGTCAAACTCTTGAAGGAGCGGGCCAATCGCGATTCACCGGTTATGATATCCTCCTTTCAGGCGCTGTGCGGTCACATGTGGCGAGTGGTCACCCGGGCCCGAGGGCTCGGCCCGGACGAGTCCACGACATTTCGGCTGTCCGTTAACTGTCGGTCCCGGTTTCTTCCTCCGCTGCCCAGCTCGTATTTTAGCAACGCTGTTCAAAGCATATGCACGACCGCTACCGTCCGGGAGGTTAAAAGTTTACCTCTCTCTTTTCTGGCCGGCTTGTTGAACGGTATAATTGCGGGTCATAAGGATGGGGTTATTAGGGAACGGATTGATATGTGGGAAAAGAAACCGCTTCTGTATAAACTGGATATGTTTGAGAAAAACTCTTTGTTGGTCGGAAGCTCACCTCGGTTTGAGATGTATGAGAATGATTTTGGTTGGGGAGACCCTGTGGCAGTTAGGAGTGGGCCGGCGAATAAATTTGATGGGAAGGTGACTGCTTATCCCGGAAAAGAAGGGGGAGGAAGTGTGGATTTGGAAATTTGCCTTCGATCACATACAATGGATGCTTTGGAAATTGATGAAGAATGGCTTTCTCCTTAAATTGTGTTATTGTTACCAAACAGTTCTCAAATCAGAATTGTGTGTATTGCATATTCTCGTTGATTTGTGTAAAAATTACTAGCTCTCGATCATAGCTTGCACCCAATCAGCGTGGATTCTTATTTTTCAATCAACCAATTAAAAATAAGTTTTTTTTTCAATTTAATGTTATATTTTTAATGTTTAAATTTTATTTTAACTATTTTTCAATACAAAATGTTTTTGAAAAAATTACTTAAATGTAACAAATTTGAGGTCTTATTCAATATATATTTTTAATCTTTTAAACTTAAATTTTAAAAGTAACATGTATAATGTTTTTAGCTTCCAACTATGACCAATTGGGTTTTTTGTTGTTGTTGTTGTTGTTGTTACTATAGTGTTTTCCTTCTTGGCGGGCTCTTGCCTCTATGGCCCTGCGATCCTTCTATGAGGTTGTTTCCTCCCCATTGTTTGATACTAATAATGATGTAGGAGTTCAAAGGCTCGTCTCAAATGTTATTAAGAATAGGAAAAACATAAAAGAGGTAGGTGATCTAAGGATAGTAAAGGGGTGGGATGAAGTGCCATTGGTGGAAATCACTTACACCCATGTAATTTAAAAACTATTTAGTTTGTCTAAGTTGGTGTTGGTCGGAAATATTAAGGGAGCTTGGCCCTCTCTAAGATCATTGGAGCAATGGGTAAATAAGGAATGGTGTCAAAAAGTATCAGGGAACATTGAAGTTGCAGTGTGTGGAAGGAGTTTCCCATGGCAACATTTTCCAACAAGGAAGAAAAAGATTTCATTTTTGCAAGTGCCCCTGGTTCATAGGTCCTTGTGGGATTTATCTAAACTATTGCAACCTTAACTTTGATTAGAGGAGACCCCATAGGAGACACCATCCAACATTCCTGTGCGGGTAAGACTTCCTATCCTTATATATTTTTCATGAAGAAGCCCTAGAGGCTATAGGTAATAGAATTGGAGCTTTCAAAACATGGGTTAAACATAAAGAGAACAATTTCTTAGTAACTCGAATATGTGTGGACGTTGATTTGGTTAAGGGTATCTTTGAAGTCATTAACTTAAAACTAAACAACTATTAACCCAAAAGCTAGATTATGAGAAAAAATCCATTCAAATGTAGTATATGCCTTGAGCATGGGCATTTTCAAAGAGATTTCCCAAAAAAGACATAGGACAATAATAATGCAGAATAAAAAAAGAGTAGTTTAAGCAAGTCTAAAAAAAATCTAAATTATTGCCCAAATAGGTCCCCAAGTCAATGGGCCTTCATCCTCCAACCACTTCATGTTTATTGAGCAAGAGGTTCTAGGAAGATGAAGAGTTAGTGGATGATCCATAAAATGAAGATACTTTCAAATAAGGCTTGAAAAAAGAAACTATAATTTGAAGTCACCCACAACCCAAGTGGAAGTATGAAATGTCTTGATGCAAAGTGAAGAACTAGAACAATAAGACAAAGAACCCTTGGCCTCCCCTCCAAAATTATAGTTGGTAAATGCCAAAGATAAAACTTCAAATTTGTGGGAAAAAGAGGTAACTAGAAACATTATAACATGGAAACAAGGAACTCTTGACTCTACCATTAAAAGAAAATGCATATTGGGTAAGCATTAAAATTCATTTCATGGAATATAAGGGGTCTAGGGGACATACTAAAAAAATCATGTCTAAAAGACCTTCTGTAAACAAAAAAACCACACATTTAAATCACACAAGAAACTAAGTTAAGTAGTGAAGAAGCAATAGTGATAGCGTGTAAAGTTGGTCCAAATAGTAAAAACTTGTCTATTTCCCCTAGAGGGGCTTTAGGGGGCCTCATAACCATGTGGTCTTCAAAAACAATCTTGAGGACTCCTCTAGGAATGATAACTGGATCAAAACTTTTCTTTGTAGGAAGGATACAAATGTGACCCTCACTATCACAAATGTATATTATCCCAATCATTATAATAATATCACAAATGTATATTATCCCAATCATTATAATAATAATTGGATTTTCAATGATCCCTCAATGAAAATGTTATCATGTTCAAAGCCATCATCTAGATTCTGGGTGGATATTTTAACCTTGTTATCAATTAATAAGGAAAGAGAGGTGGCTTATTTTTTATAGACATAGATAGAGAACAGGTAGAATAAATCATATATTATCATGATTTGGTAGACCTCAAACCCAAAAAAATAAATTATGCATGGACTACTAAAAGATGTAGAAGTGCCTACATTGTTTCTAGGCTTGATAGATATTAGATTTTTAGGGAACTCTTGGATTCTTTTCCTCTTGCCTTCTCCAAAATCCTTCCTAATCTCACTTCTTATCATAAGCCTATTCTCATTTATATTTAGTAGAGAATGAACTAGGGTCCAATCCCTTTAAAATACTCCTTACATTCGTACAAGGAAGAGGGTTTTGAACAAATGGTCAAATGGGCCTAACAACTCTCTTCTCACCCTTTTCTTGTCTAACTTTGGGTGAATAAATTGTAGGCTATCAAGGTAACTATGAGGAGTTGGGTTCTCTCCCATGACAAGCATCATAATTCTAAATCCCATAACCTTTAGCTTGAATAAATCCAAAAGAGGATTGAAGAGGAAGGTCCATCCTCTTAATGTCTCTCAAGGGAACAAGAATGCTTCAACACGCTACTACAATTTTTTACCAGTGAAAAAATAGATTGGAGGTTAAAATCAAGAATGTTTTGGCTTGTTAAAGGTGACTAGAATACAAAATACTTCTTCAAATAAAATTGATAGAGAAGAAGTTTTTTTTCTATTAAAAGACTCCATTCACCTAATGGTGAAGTCATAGAGTTAGTGTAGGGTATACAAGATATCATCTTTAACCATTTTTAACAACTATTATAGGAAAAACCCGCAGATAAAATGTCTTACTTGAATAAGCTTCCAAAAAACATTCCCCCTCTCGTCACCTCTAAGTAGAATCCATACTACAATGGATCGATTAGAATAGAGGAGCTAAAAAAAATTGGTGTTCAATATGAAAAGGGACAAAGCCCCCAGTCTCGATGGTTTCAATGCTATCTTTTATCAATACATTTGGGATAATACTAAGACTGATCTCCTACAAATGGTGGAAAATTCCATGTTGCACCATAAGCATCATGGGGGAATCAACTCCACCTTTCTTATCTTTTTTCCAAAATAAGCTTAAGTTGATAGTATCGGAAGGCACATACCAATATTTATATCTAACACTTCCTTCAAAAAAAATTACAAATACCATAGTGAAGATATTTGGAAGTGTGATCCCCATCCTCATTTTAGAAGAGCAAACTGGTTTTTTCCCTCATAGACACATATTTGATGGGATCATTCTCAACCACGAAGCCATACACTCTAGTAAACACGCCAATAAAACATAATGGCCATAAAAATGGACATGGCTAATACTTTTTAAAAGATACATCATGAATCTATGTTCAAAACTTTGCATAAACTAGGATTTGAAGAAGATGTGGTGGATTGGATAAAATATTGTATTCATAGCCCTTGGATTTCCCCCCTGATTAATGGTAGTCCCACTTTTTTTTCAAAATTTCTATAGGTCTGAGGAAAGGGTGCCCACTCTCTCCCTTCCTCGACATTATTTCTACCAAAATTCTTGGTAGGAAACTTTAAAAGTAGTGGACACTTAAAAATCTCTTAGGCATCCCCACCTTTCAAGGGGAGAAGAGATCAACTACACTTAATTTTCAAATGATACATTTATTTTGGGTAGAGCTTCCAAGGAAATTGCCAAGAGATTTGCCAACACCCTAAAAGTTTTTTAAGAAACTATTGGCAATAAGATAAATCGATCAAAATCTACTTTTTTTCTTCTCATCCTCATCCTAGGGATGTGGCCAAGATATCCAACATTCTTGGATTGAAGGTTAGTAATGATCCCTTTTTTTAACCTTAGATCACTTATCTCTTTCATAAATCTTAATGCCTAACATTGAGAGAAAATCCTCTGCAAGTTGAAGTATAAAATCAAAAATTGAACTAACTAATAGTTGATCCCTCTAACTTGAGTTCTGGTAATAAACACAGTTTTGGAAACACTTCCTATCTATGCAATGAGTTTCATATGTGCCCCTAAAGGTGTCATTCAAAAAATGGAGTAGATTAGATTAGAAAATCCATGTGGGAAGGAGGCAAACATGACAGAAAAAAGAAAATCCATTTGGTGAAAGTGGGGATGAATAATAATGAGTAAGATAGAGGGTGGGCCTAGGTTGAGAAGTCTTCAAGATCACCAAAAGGCCTTGGTGGCCAAACTATTATGGAGAATGGTCATCTCTAAAGATGGTGTGCTAAGTTTATTTATGAAAAATATGACTACCTAAATAATGGGGTGTTTTAGGGACCTTTACTAGCAAGAAAACACAATTTTGGATAAACATTTAAAATGAAAATAAACTATGTACAAGGAGCAAGAGAAAAGAAAGTATGTACAAGAGGGTAAGAGCCATACTAACCGATGAGTCTCATGGGAGACTCACTATCATTGTGACCTATGTCAAATAAAAGAATTATGATCGTGTATTCTATGTGAAAGGGTAATTGCTATCCCATAATCTATTGTGTTGAGTAAACTGTATCTGTAATTGCCTATGTAGTGGTGTTAGGAATCTTTGGCACTAACTGTGGTGTCTTATGAACTATAGGGGTCTTAGGAACCCACCTGGTAGAAAATGTTGTTGGTGACATAGGTGCTTGTGTTGAGAACCCCAAGATTCCAATAAGACTAATCATAACATAAACTAAGTGGAGTAAGGTCCTCTAGAATCTGTGACACATCTCTAATGTAGGGGTCTCTCTAATAATGGTTTTTGTGGGAGAGTATGTTTAGATGTCAATACTATCTAGGAGTAGACCTTGCCTATACTAGTGGATTTATTGAACTCTATGATGTATGCATAGGAACTATACTCTAAGCTATAACTAATAACTATGCTATATCCTAAAATTGTAACTAGTGACTGTGTTGTAATTGCCTATGGGATAGGTAGAGGATACTCATATGGGAGACCCTTAAATTTGACCACCTAATTTGCATGTATGTATTTTAGGAATCTGTGCACTACCTAATAACATGGCCTACCTAATGGCTTAGAGTTGCTATAACCATGGCCTACCTAATAACATATCAAACATGCTTTGATTAGGTACTACTAGGAACCAAGTGGTTATATGTGTTAGTCTAACCTGTAGTGGAAGCACAATCTCCCTGATGGAGCTTTGAACATGACCACTGAAACCACTAATGATTGTGTCTATGGGGAATATATCCTACTAAGTACCCCAAATGCTACAAGAGTGTCATATTGCACATGTTAATGCTTGGCCCGTTTTCAACCATAACACTTTGGATAAGATGATGATCTATGTATATGCTCGTATAAATAATGCATGTAAATCTATATCATCATCAAAAATCTTCTACTCTAAGAATGTGATGAGTGGTCTAGGTGGAACTTTAGTATGGTACACACCAATAATGTTGTGCAATGAGTGTGCCTCCTCTGTAATGGTATGATATGAAGTTGGTGGTGGATGTGCTTGATATGTGTAGTGAACACCTGATGTGCTCCCTACCTCATTCATTATGTGCTTTGGAAATGGATATGATAATATATTTAATTCCTTAGCTTCTATTTATTATGATTTTGATGCCTTTGTGGGTGTGCCCACATCAATAATATTAGCCTCAATCAAATCTTGTATCTTATTTTTTAGACTTGTGCATTTGTTTGTTGTATGGCATGAATCCATTTGATAATTTTTGAATGCATTAGAATCATATATATTTAGAAGAGGCCATGTCGTATCAACCCTTTTAATGGGAGGGAGACATATGACATTGTATTCCAAGAGCTGATGTAAAACTGTGTTGGTGACTCTAGAAGGTTGGTGAAGATTTGACATTAAGGAGTGGATAAAACCAATCTAGGAGATGGCTCAAAAGCTATGTTAACTTTGGCATTTTGATCACTATTGATCTCAGTGGCCCTTACCTTGTATGGAGGCTTATTTTAACTTTTAACAGTTGATTCTAATACATTGGTATACTTTAGTTTTCCCAATGATAGTAACTTGACCTCTCTTTCTTTTACTGTGTGGCATAAATCTATGAATGTAGGAAACTTATTGAACAAGATAGCTTCATGTAATGCTGGTAAAATACTTTGTTTAATTATGTCCTGAATCTCTCTGTCTTCCATGCAGCTATTCAATTTGGCTAATATAGTCTTGTATTGTAAGCCATAATTTGTAATAGGTTCATTTGACTTTTGTTTCAACTGTGTCGATTGGGCATATGACATCTTGTCACTGATATTGATTGAGAAGTGTGCTAAAAAAGTGTCAACCAAAGGATTGAATGTTGTAATAGATTGATTTGGTAAGTCATAAAACCACTATAGGGCATAATATTTTAAACTATGTAGAAATAATTTTATGAAAAACTAATCTTTAGACATATAGTCTAAACATGTTGCATGAAAAGCTCTGAGATGATGCTTTGGGTCACCCTTGCCATCATATAATGTAATCTTAGGTGCCATAAAACCAGATGGCAAAGGAGTTACCACTATGTGATGTGCCAAAGGTGTACATAAGAGAATATTAGAATCCAAGGCATGTGATGGCCTAGTGGCCCCCTTCTCGAGATGTAACACCTTAGCCTATAGATTATGATTCTCATACAAAAGGGATTGTGCATTTGGAATAAAGGAATTGGCCATAAAAGGTGTAGCTATCATTGAAGGTTGTTTAATTAAAATTTTAGGTTGTGTTAGTTGAGTTGGCCCCACTGTAAGTGTAACAATGTTATTAGTTGGGGGAGTTAAAGATTTACCATTGCTTGTTTTGTTCTTGATTTCCAATATGGTTTATAGGATTTGTGCATGATCAAGGGGATGTTCCTAAATTCTATCTCTGAAGCCTTATAATATATCATCTTTTTTGATAATCATATCATCATTGTTAATTGGAAGGAGAATGTCTCGATTTTCAATGTGTATATCATCTTGTTCTTGATTGTATTGTTAATCTTCAGATGCATTATCATTGAAATCCACATAATTAGGGTGTGAAGAATGAATATTTAGAGTTATGATATGTCCCTTATCCATGTTATAGGCTTAGATATTAGGAATTTGAATATGCTCTATAAGATTACCACCTAATCTAGCACTTATTCTTAATGGAAGAGAGATGGATTTTTTAGATGGCATATAGTAAAAAAATTAGAATAGAACCGCTAAAATAAAATATATAAAATCTAAAAAATTTAAAATAGATAATGAAAACAAGACAAAGAAGGATACAAACCATAAGAGCATTTAAGGTTAGGGTTTTTGAATTAGGGTTGCCTTGCAAAAATTTAAATTATATTTAAATAATTAAAACTTTAATGTGAGATTGATTAAGTGAACTAGGTTATGCCAAAAAATTAGAAAAATATAATTGTTTAACCCTAATTTAGTGCATGAAAATTTAGAGAAGGTAAACCCTATGTAGAACTAGGTGAAAGGAATATGAGATCATTGAAAGAATTCCTTACACTAACCAAGAGAGGAGAACATGCAAATAATTTGAATACTTGTTACACAATTAAAAGAAACACATACAACTGAAAATAAAAACATACCATAACAAGTGAGTTATGTGGGTGAAATCCTTTCAAGAGAAAAACCACACACTCCAAAGTAACTCAATGCATTATTCAAATGACTAAGATTACAACACACTTGTAGAGAAAGCCTTCATAAGAACACCACCAATATACTACACAGAAGAGAAACCGGTTCAATAGAGCTTCAGTGCCTTTGCACAACTCTATAGTTTACAAGATTATACAAAGATTAGCTACTTACATTATAAAGGAGAACACATCTAGTTTATAGATTTTACAAACAAGATTTCATAATGAAGAAACTTAATGGGCAAGACAAGAAATGCACCACTCTTAGTGGCACCACTATTCATTAATAGTAACATGCTTGTAGTCTTGTGCTTTGGTCAAAAGTGGATACTTCATATGTGACTAATCATCCTCCACTTTCACATGCCTCCAAAATTTCACCCCAACTCTCACTTATGCCTCCAATATGGAATAGTAACTTGTTTCCCACTACCCCATGTGCACACACATGATTTAAAGAGATTCTCCATCATTTTTTGACTTTTCCTTCATTTAACATTAAGAGGCCAAACAATATGTGTGCCCCATATCTCCTTTGTCATTTTTCACCTAAATTCAATTCAAGTGTATCACAAAAGACAACAACTTGTCTCCTTAGTGGAGTGGTATGCCCTAATTCCACTCACATGCATTTACATCATTTAGATACCTTTGTGGGCCATGCCAACTCATCACAAGCCACATCAACACTTTCATCACCACCTACATCACCTACCACATCACATGCATAGTCATTTCCAACTCACCACTACCACCTCATCACATTAATATTGATTATGAATAACAAATCATGAATAGTGTCTCATGAATAGTGTCTTTACTTGTCAAGGTTGAGACACCTCATTTCCCAAAAATATCTCACTTGTTGAATACCTTTTAAGACCTAAAGGAACCATGACAACATGAAGTTAAAAAATAGGGGCCAAGAGGTCCATAGACTCTGAACACCATCTAAACTTTTCTGTGCTCATAGGATTAGTCAATGAATTTACAAAATTAATCAAAGTCTCTACCTTTATCAGCTCCAACCTACCATCCTCGATCATGTCTCTCATAAATGATATTGTACATCAATATATTTGGTCCTAGCATGAAAATTTAGGTTATTTGCTAGGCAAATAATACTCTGACTATCATAATAAACTATCCTTGCACCCTGTTTCAACCCAATATCTGAACACAATATCTTAAGACAAATGGATTATTTACAGGCATGAGTAGCTTCCATATAATCTACCTCTATAATGGATAAAGCAACCACATCCTATCACTTAATCATCCAAATCATTTCACCACCAAATAAATTCAACACATAAGCATTGGTGGATCTTCTGCTATTAACATCACCTGTCCAATATGAATCCACATAACCGATAATGTCAAGAGAATATTTGTCTCCATTCATGTTACCTTCATAAAATAAGGAATACTCTGAGGTACCCCAAAAATATTTGAAGACCCTTTTAACTACATCCCAATGAACTCTACCAAGATTAGACACATAATGGGAAATAACTCCCACTACTTGGGAAATGACTAGTCTAATGCAGACCATAGCATACATCAAACTTCCAACTGCACTCTGATAAGGCACTCTACTCATATATTCCATCTGTGATGGGGATTTAGGATATTGTGATGCAAATAACTTTGTTCCAATAGAAAAAAGGAACACACAATGGTATGTAATATTAATTTCTAAACCTCTGTAAAATAAAATTCACATAATTACTCTAGCCAAGCCATAGCTATCTGTTTTGTCTCTCTCTATTATAATATCCATCCCAAGAATGTGTCTCACAACACCAAGATATTTCATCTCAAATTTTGCTGAGAGTTGATATTTAAGCTTTGAAATCAAAACTTTTTCATTGCCAACAAACAACATATCATCAACATATAAGGCAATAATCATGAAATGATCACCATCAGTTTTATAATAAACACAATGATCAGATTTAGACCACTTAAAACCCAAACTCAATACATATGTATCAAATTTATGGTACCACATCCTAAAACTCTACTTGAGACCATAAAAGGATTTATTTAACTTGTAAACCAAATTTCTTTTACCTTTCATCATATAGTGTTTTAGCTGTGTCATATAAATCTCCTCCTCCAAATCACCATGAAGGAAAGTAGTCTTCACATCCATCTGCTCAATCTCTAAATCATAAGCCATTACAATAAAAATCAAGAATCTAATGGATGTCATTTTAAAAATAGGGGAAAATATCTCACTATAATCAACACCCTCAATCTAAGAGTAACCTTTTGAAACCAACTAAGCTTTGTACTTCTCAACATTGCCATTTGAACCAAATTTTTTCTTGAACACCCATTTGTATCCAACGGGATTACATACTTCAGGTGATGGTACAAGGTCCCATGTATCATTATTTTTCAAAGTTACTTTTTTTTCTTCCATAGCAACCTTCTAGGACTCTACATCATTCATACCCAAAGTTTCTTCTTTAGATATTGGTTCATCAATGTTAGTAATCAAAGCAAATATACATCTCCAATCATTAGGAGAATACCTTTTTGGTGGTTGTCTATGCCTTGTAGACCTCCAAACAAGTTGAGGTGGAGGTTCTTATTCATCTACCTCCTCTTCAAAAGATTCAAATCTTGATGAGCTCTCATCAACTTCTTGTCTCTCTCGTGGCCTCAACTCAACTTTCTCAGGCATAGGAGGAAGTTGAATCACTTATTTTTTTTTAAAATTTTCTTTGGTTGTAGTGTAATAGAATAAGGCTTAGTTTATATAAAAATAACACTTCTAGAATATATTACCTTCTATGGTAGTAAATCCCAAAGATTATGTCCTTTCATACCATAGTTATACTTGATGAAGATACATTTCACAGCCTTGTTCTCCAACTTTGTCCGCTTCTCCTTTGGCACATGTGCATATGTCTCATAACCAAAAAATCTAAGATGTCTCAATGAAGGCTTACAGCCAGACCATGCCTCCATAGGCATTTTATTATCAAGATTTGATTTAAGAGACATGTTCATCAGGTAGCAAGTAGTGGCTATAGCTTTGGCCCAAAACCTTTGTTCCAATCCAACACCACTAAGTATACTCCTAACCTTCTCCATCAATCTCATTTTCATTATTTTTGTAAATCCATTTTGCTAAGGTGAATACGGAGTTGTATTCTCTCTCTATATACCACAATCTTTATAGAATCTATCATAATCATTAGAGCAAAATTCATCGCCATTACCAATTATGAAACACTTAATCTTCTTTTTAGTTTGCAACTCAACCATTACCATAAACTCTTTAAATTGATTGAAAACTCTAAATTTACTCTTTAGAAAATAAACCCATGTCATTCTACTGTAATCATTAATAAATGAAACATAATATGTGTATTTTTAAATTGAAAGAACATTAATAAGACCAAATACATCAAAATGAATAAGATCCAATACACCACATGATTTATGAGAACTCAAGTAAAAATGAACATGGGCTTGTTTACTATAAACACAATGCTCACAAAAATCAAATTCAAGATTGTAGTCAATCAAACCTTCAATAAGGTTTTTATTCTTCATGGACCTAAGACCTTTTTACACAATGTGGTCAAATCTTTAGTGCCATAACATAGTCTTCTCTACAGAAAATTTTAACTTCATAGAATGAGCAACCTTAGGTACCTAGAAACCTTGACCATATACAAAAATAGTGATCACCTCTTTGTCCAACGGAATAGTCTCAAAAGTATTCTTTGAAAAGGTACTCTTGCACTCAGCCATACATGCATCAAGCTTGTACAAAGTGCCAATCTTGAAACCTTTAGCTATCACCATATCACCGCTAACCATCTTACAACCTAGTCATATAATACAACCTACACACCTGCATCTATTAGTTTGTTCATAGGTAATAAATTATGATCTATCCAAGGCATATGCAACACACCATCAAAGTGTTTAATCCTTCCATTTGGAAATCTACTTTTAACTCTACCACAACCAACAATAGTTAGAAACGAATCATCACCCAAGTATACCTTACCTCCATTAACCTCTTCATATTTAGAAAACCAATTTCTATTGGAGTTCATATGATAAGATGCACCTAAATCAATTAACCATGCATCATTACCTACATGGGTTTCCAAGGTTACAATGAAGGCATCACTATCTTCCTTCTCAGAATCAGAATCATAATCATACTTTTTATTTTTCTTCATTTCCTCTTTATAATCCAATTGGTAGTGACCATGCTTGCCACAATTCCAACATCTCACCTTGGGATTTATACAAGATTTTGATCTCCCCTTGGACTTAGATTTAGACCTTTTATATTTCTCATTCTTCTTGCCTCTTTATTTAGATCTTCCTCGAACATACAGGGCCTCTTTGGCATTAATGGAAACTTTCCTTCTCATTTCTTTAGAAAGAAAATAAACTACAACATCCTCAAATTTTAAGGTTATAGAAGTACTTCCTATAGCCATAACAAGAGAATCCCATGAGTTACACAAATAAAAAAACAAAATTTAACATTTCTCTTCCTTATCTATTTTAACACCAATAGATATTAATTAAGCCAACAACATATTAAATGCTTCTAGGTGGTCTATAATTTTTCCACATTTTTCAATTTTTAAAGAATAAAAATTCTTTCTCAAGAAAATCTTATTAACAAGAGACTTAACTTGGTAGATCTCACCTAGTTTCTTCCACAAATTTTTTGTTATAGTCTCTTCATGGACATTAATCAATACTGAATCTATGAGGCAAAATCTAATGAGACCTTTAGATTTTCAATCCATCACATCATACTTATATTCTTCAACTGGATCTATAGGTCTCTAAACATTCTCATCAATGGCATCCCATAGATCATGGTCAATCAACAAATCTTCCATCTTCAACTTCCACATCTCAAAGTTGCTTCCTAAAAAGTTTTCAACCTCCATTCTCCTTGATGTGCTCTCCATCTTAAAACCCATGCAACCAAGAAATCCAAATATCTCTTGTACAAGCTCCCACTCAAATTAGATTAGTTCAAAAAATCCAACAAACACACAACTATAATCAAAACTGGCCAAGCTCTGATACCACTTGAATGGAATAAAAGATCATGAAGATAATTCTTTACACTAACAAAAAGAGGAGAATATGCAAATAATTTGAATACTTATTACACAATTAAAAGAAACATATACAACTAAAAATAATAACATACTATAACAAGTGATTTACATGGAGAAAACCCTTTTGGGAGAAAAACCCGACACTTTAAAGTAGCTCAATGTATTATTCATATCACCAATATTACAACACACTTTTAGAACAAACATTTATAGGAGAAACACCAATATACTATGTTGGTTCTTAGTTGTACACCTCTACAATTCAGCCTTGCATACTTGAAAAGATGACAAACCTAAATTATGTTATTATAGTCATGGAAGGATTTAACATATAGATGGATTAAACTCAGATAATGATTGGAAGACACTGACAAAGGGTATGGTTAATCCACTGCTACCTCTGGATCCACCTAAACCAAGGTGAGAGGACCTACAGGGTAGCTTGATCACAAAGAGGGATACTATAGTTCAATCTCTAGGGGATTATTGGCACATGCATAGATTTGACCAAAGTAAAACCAAACTTGCACATTACACTCGAGAAGAGTTGTCACACAGATTGGGAAAATGATTTTAAATCAGACACAAGCTACTAAAGAAATATAGGAGGGTGATTGCAATCTCATTTCTATAGAAAATGATGACAACTAAGAGGCAAATGGAAGATGACAATGCTGACCTTCAAAGACCAATCACAAACACATTTTAGATCTACAACAGTTATGCATTTATAAGCAAATAAAACTTAAAATATTTAACATGTATTATTTGTAGGGGTAGGATAGGTAGGATGAGTTAGGTATATATAAAAGAGTTGTGGTGGCTTTCAACATAGGGAATTCCTTCAATTTACATGCTATAATTCATTTCAAGATGTAAAAGTCTGAGAAACAAGATAATAAAACTATCAGGAATGGTTTGCATTCATTGATACTAATCCAATGCAAGCATTCAAATGACCTTTGAGAACTCCAAAGCATATATTGCAAGTAAAGACTCAAACACCTTCTCTAATAAATCCCATAAATCCATGGTATCCTTAAAATATTATCAATAGAACACTCCAAAATCACAATGCATAAAGGAATTTATAATATAAGTCTATGCCCAGAATGACTACCATTAAGAGACATAAAATTAGATAACTAATTAACAATGCATGAAGAATGTGCTATTGCACCTCATTGACAAAAAAGAACATAAATCATAGGTATTTTCCATTAAATTGAAAGTAAATATATGTACATCTATATTCAGAATGCATACATGATGAAAATCATAGCGGATTTATTCTGAAATAGGAGAGACATATACATGATCTTAGAGTTTGCTAATGATTGTACATGTGCAATCACCTTAACAACAGACATAAAAACACACAAAATAAATTTGAAAATAAAAAATAACTCTATAAAGAGGATATTTATAAAATTTGAAAGATCCTAACCCCAAAAAAACCAACCCGTAAAGAGGACAAACCCTTTTTACTTATAAAAAATTTCTCACCCATAATATTCTCGAAAGATGCTCCATATAGAAGATATATTTGTATACAACTGGAAGCTCATGATCTGCAAGGCAATCATTCTGGTAGTTGATTGTCCATGTCATGATGAGATTTTGATTCTATCGAATTGGAAGTTTATTGCATTTGAGCTTGAGGGAGAATATTCTTCTTGGGTGCAAATAAACTTTGTCTTGTTGTGCAAGAATTTTTTGCCCTGTCTTTAAACTAATCATTTGTCCACTCAGACTAAGTATGACTTACCAACTAAATATCTAGGTACCATTTTCAACTCTCCTAATTTTTTCCATTATTTATTTAAGTCGATGCCTTTTGAAAGCTCCTTGCAAGTTGACCATGGACCTCGGGCTTCTAATTGTAATTTACAAACTACAAGTTAAAATTGCAAATGTAATGTTGTATTCCCCTTGAAAATGTCCTCTTTTCTTTTCCTTCAAATATTTTTGTTGCATTTGAATTTCATCTCTTTGGTACATATAGCGAGATTTGGACTGTGGAGTGTAATTTGTAAATCGCATGAAAAAGTTGTGATGTTAAAATTTACCCACACTCCTTAACCATGCAACATGTCAACAATTTTTTGAAACTTTGGTTTTGATTTGACTTTAGACCTCCACATGGACATTTGAAATAGCCAAGGATTTATTTTTGTTGGCATGTGATGTGGGTTGTGAGGTTTCATATGTATTTTAAAAATTTCAAGTTATAGTTGTATAGTGACATTGTAATCTCTGCTAAAACTTTTGTTGACTTGAGCTTTTGAATTTCTGCATGGACATTAAAACAGTTGCGTGGGCTTCTTTTTTATATCACCTATGTCACGGGCTTTAAACATTTATTTTTTCATTGTAAATTAGAAAATTTAAATTTTCATTATGACTTTGAAATATCCTCCAAGATCTCCACTTTGATTTTACTTTAAAACTTTCTACCGCATTTGGCTTTTAGACCTCCATGTGGATTAGACATAAGAATTTTAACATGGATTCTTTAAAACATCTACGTCAGCTTTAAAACATCCATGTGGGATTTGAAACATCTGCATGGGATTTGAAACATCTACGTAGGATTTTCCTTTTGACATGTCTTAGGATACGAACTTCAGGCTTTGATTTGCACATTGCAAATTGCAAATGAAAGTTGCAATGTAACCTTGTAATCCCCTCCCAACAAGACATAATCATGCAATGTTGCAATCCTACCCTAAGTTCTTGAGACCTTTATTCTTTTTCAAATAGAATATTTAGACTTAGGATTGTTTGATTCCACCATGGACCTTGAAATTAAAACATGCTAAAAGACATGAAAATGTTTAAGCGTTAGTGAAATAGAATCTTATGGGGTTTGCACAACATGAATTCAAAAGTAGAGTTTTTATTCTGAATGAACACTTCTTCTAGATTCATTCAAAAGGAAACAATTTAAACTATTAGGCAATCATTTCTTGGAAAAATTCACAAATGGCTTTGGAAGATTTAGGCACTAACATACCACATAGGAGAAAAACTAGTTTAACAGAGCTTTAGTGCCTTTGCAAAATTCTTTAACTTACAAGCTTATACAAAGCTTAGCTACTTGCTTACATTACAAAGGAGAACACATCTCATTTATAGATTTTATAAAGAAGATTTCATAATGAAGAAACTTAATGAGCACGGTAAGAAATGTGCCACCCTTGGTGGCACCACTATTCATTAATGTAACATGTTTGTAGTCTTGTTATTTGGTTAAAAGTGGATCCTTGATCATCCTCCACTTTCACATGCCTCCAAAAAAGTGCCCCACTCTCACATGTGCCTCCGATCTAAAATAGTAACTTGTACCCCACTACCTCATGTGCACACACATGCTTTCAAGAGATTCTCCATGACTTTTTGACTTCTCCTTCAATCAAAATCATGAGGCCAAAAAAGAGGTGCACTCCATATATCCTTTTGTCATTTTGTACCTAAAACTAAATCATGTGAATCATAAAAGACAACTTGTCTCCTTAGTGGAGTGGTATGCCCCACTTCCACTCACATGCACTTACATCATGTAGATTCTTTTGTGGGCCATGCCAACTCATCACAAGCCACATCAACACCTACATCACTTGCCATATCAACACTTACATCACCTACCACATCACATGTATATTCATTACCAACTCACCACTACCACCTCATCACATGAATAATGACTATGAAAAGTGTCTCATGAATAGTGTTTAACTTATCAATGTTGAGACACCTCATTTCCCAACACTAGGGTTTTAAGCAAATTTGAAGTAAGTTAGGTTCACCAATGTTTTAATATTTTAGGGTTTAGCTATGTAAATCCTATGTTTGTTATAAATATGAGTAGTCTAAATTAGTGAAATAATATATAATAAATAACCATTGATTTATTATAGATTTTGACTTATTTTGAATTTTAAAAAATAGTAATAAATATGTACAAATAGATATTTATCCAGAAAACACCTAATAAAAAAGATATGAGTGTTGAAGACTAAGATAAGAATAGGTTTGAGAGTCATCAATTATATCCCTATGTTAGATCCTTTCTTGGATAGTAACACCACAATTGGATAGTATCGCTATGTGGCTCTAGTGTCCTAAAAATGGTGCTAGTGTCCACTGTACATGACTACTCCTATATTTTGGGTGTACTTGTGCATGTATTGTTAGGTTATATTTATGCATACATGAAGTTTAAAACTATAAATTATACCTATAATAGCTAATTTATGATGCAAACCCTAATCCTTCTTGTAAGTAAGGCATGAGCTGAAAAGTGTGTTCATTAGTAGGATAGGTTGGAAATCCTCAACACCCTACTATGAAGAGAGTTTCCTACATACCAATACTTTGAATAGGGGCCACGCCCAATGTATTTCTTCCCACATAAGTGATGGTGTAAGTGTAAGTGGTGCTATAATTATAATGGTCTTGAATGCTTTGAGTGTGCTTGAGATTATAAATCTGAGAATTTTGAGCTTAAGGGAACTATAGATGGTAGTATGAAAAAGTAGGGTAGAATAAAGATTAATAAACTTGATTTTTTTCAACATGTTTCATGGTTAAATAGGTATTTTTCATCTAATTTATATCTAGTGGATAAAGGTCTAAAAGTCATGTTTCTATAGTGTTTTATAGCTTGTGCGGATAATAAAAGATGTTTAGGCTAACCTTAGGAGGGTTTTACTTTTGAAAATATATTTTTTCAAAAAATTTAGGGTAAAGGACATTAGCACCATTTTGGGGATGCTAGAACCACATGGCTTTAGTGTCCTTAATGTGGTGCTAATATCCAGTTGATAGACTACTAGACATAAAGGGCTAAGATTTGAGATTGAGGGTTTAAGATTGTGTTTTAGTTGATTAAGGATGCCTGTATTCTGCACAAAGTTTGGAAAAGTGTGATAAAAGGATCTAGATAGGTCTAGGTCTAAGCTAGGAATATGTTGTCTCTTGAGTAACACTCTTAGCACTCAAATACCACTTTTAGGTGATTACAAATATCGTATCTCCAAACCTTTGTTGAATGTCTGGCAATGATGCCAATATCTTAATATTGAAAGATAAAATAATGGAATAATTCAAGGCTAATATTTTTAATAGGTTATAAATTTGGCTAACTATAAACAACTTATTTCTTAAAAAATTGATAAAATTTA
Source organism: Torreya grandis (assembly GCA_037957365.1). NCBI lineage: Eukaryota > Viridiplantae > Streptophyta > Pinopsida > Cupressales > Taxaceae > Torreya > Torreya grandis. Next base: position 1,031,583 of record JARHVA010003891.1, on the reverse strand, counting down.
ACTCTATCCCATACATCAGGACATACTAGGGAATATACCCTTAGGAGTTGAAGAAGGATTAAAAATTTTTGTCAAATTTTATGGAGGGAAGAATCCCTTTGGACCTTGATGCCGAGGATAAATTGATTTGAGGGAATATTAAAGCTTTTGACTCCTATTCATTTAGTAAGGGGTTATAAAATAATCAAGGTTCTTTCCACTCTATGCCTAGATGGAAACAAGTATGGTATAGAAGTTGTATCCTGAAGATTAATTTATTCATGTTGCTTCCTTATCAAAATCAACAAACAACTATAGATAAAATAAAATAAAATAATCATTACATGTCCTAATTAGTGTGATCTTTCTCAAAAGAATGAATAAAATAGAGATCACCTATTTATTCACTATATTTGTGCCAAGGAGGTCTGGAAACCACCTACCTCAATATTTATTTTTAGGTCCCATATTTTTTTGATAGGCTAAGGACTTGTCCTTTCAAGGGCTTCTAAATAATTACACCTGTTTTACTGATTTGAATCTTCTTATTCCTAGATTTATTTTTAGGGGAATTTGGAAAGTAATTCTCCTTTTTATCATGTATTTCTCTCCAAAGTTTCTTTGTTGCTTTGATTTTTTTAGTTAAAAAGGCAAGCATGTAGATCAATATGATATTTATCCTAAATCCTCTTTCATTATTTGAATTTTTTTACTAGGGAAACCTTATTATCTCCAATCGTCTTCCATAGAACAAAGCATAATGGAGTATAAAACAAACTCTTCTCATGGGACTTTATTCAGTGCATCAGTCTTAGTTTTAACACCAAATTGCATAACAAGGAACATAAATAAACTAAAAAATTATACAAGAGGTACATTAATAATGATATTTATTTTTAAATAGAACAATATTCCTCTTGCAAATCTAGATGATGTGAGGAACCTAATGATAACAAGCAGATAGTACATAATGTGCTTGGTATGAAGGGTGGGCAAGGAGATTCCAATTATGCCCATAGTTCATCAGTTCATGTTATTAAAAACACTACATTTATTCATTTTTATAAGATATTGTAATGAATTGTCAAATTTAATGCATTGGGTGTGCACATAAATATGGTGGAATTAGTAAAACCTATTCTTGATCATGACAACTAGGAAAATACTATTGGAAATAAGACACACTTAGACCAATGATGGGTTGGCCATAGATGGGACAATAACTTAGTTGGTAAAGCACTCCAATAACAAATGGAAGGTCTGAGGTTCGAGTCCTAACTGGTCCATATGAGTTGTTGCTCAACATGTGGTATTAGATCCAAGCTAGGAGCCACAAGCACTTGAAGTATGGATTAAGGAGGGGTGTTGGAAATAAGCCACACCCAAACCAATAATGGGCTGGCCATAGAGTGGCCAATAGCTCAATTGGTAGAACACTCCAATAGTAAATAGAAGGTCCTAGTTTTGAGTCCTAGCTAGTTTATACGAGTTGTAGCTCAACAAATATGAGGATGCAATTAATTGGAGGAGTATCTAGAGTAGAGGATTCATAGTCTGCTATATCAAAGAATACACTTGTGGAAACATAGATCTCCCATCTACTAATTTCAATTCTCTATTTAAAATGTTGTCTATAACCCAAAAAAATTTGTAGATGAAAATGAATATGATTTGAAGCCTCTGGCCACAAGATCTTACTTTTTTGCCATTGTGTGTGAATTTTTCTATCAGTTTCCATTATATTTCATGGTACATCATATCCATACATAATTTTTTTAATACTTTATGTTATCATATATATTAATTGGTGATTTGAAACAATTTTAGTTTCTTGATAGTGTTGAAGATAAAATATCTCTTGCATGGAGCAGTAGTCATGTTTATAGTGTAAGATGCAAGTTGTCTTAGGAGATATGATCCATCACTTAGAATATGCATTTAAGGATCTATTCAATGAGGTATATGCCCACACCTTCCCTCAACTTATTTTGTGAGTTTTTTTAATTTAGTTTGTTGCTTCAATAAATGAGGGTGATTCACTTACTTTTGGTATATATGTATGCAATGGGAGGGTCTTATTCAAAAATAAAAATGGGAATCATTCAATATCATGTGATTTATACTTGAGCATAATGATCATAACCATCACATACAAATTTTGGTCATCACATGCTACCGACCAACATAACCAATACACATAAATGCTAGTAATTGATTGTTGTCAATGCAAAAAACTACTCTGTTGATGATTTTTGACTCCATGACCTGACCATTTCAATGGAAAAAACCTATCAATTTTAATTGTGTATGCATTTGAAAATTATTTCTCAAATATTTAATTTATCATCGACCAAAGTTCATACATGTCGTTTAAGATTCAACATGATTCAATCAAAATCTTGAAGAGTTGAGGAGCATAATGAAAAAGAGGGTCATTTGAGAGAGAGTGATGTAATGAAAATAAGAGAATTTACTTCACATTTAATGACAAATGTAAGAGAATGGGAAGAGGAAATGATTGGGATAGTTGTATGAAATTATGATAGAGAATTATTTGATAATATTGTGGAAGTTTATTATGGAATAAGCCCTTGAAAATTGAATTCTTATTTAGGATTGCTAAGAAAGCATCTGAAAATAAAAATCTAGGGTAATAATATTTTGCTTATGGGAGCTTTAATTTGTTGTAGATTTTGGGTTTGATATCCAGTGGTGACTTCTTGTAAATATTTCCATCAACAAAATAGTAAAGACTTAACAAATATTAATGTGAGAAATTTAGAATATAAAAATTTTGAATTTCATAAGAGAATAAAATTTAAGGGTTAAATTTAATGGCCATATGAATGTATCTATTTTTTTTCATAAAATTCAATTATTTTTTTTGGTAGACTATATCATATGCAGGGTGAAATTTTTGAGTAAAAACCTATAAACAATTATGATAAATATATATTGTCTTTAATTTTTCCTTATTTTACTCTAAAATTTATTAATATTTTTGGGAAATGTTGAATGAATAACTATCATAAAAAACTTTCATGACACAAAGGGTTGATCATCAAATTTGATACCTAAATACTAGTGTTCAACTTTTGTAAACAAATACAAGTGTTCTCTTTAGTAATCAAATACAAGTGTGCTCGTGAATATTGTTCATGCCCTGAACCTAAGTCTAATCAATGTTTATCATGATATAAAATGTTATAAATTTATATCCCACTTTGTACTTAATACAAAAAATCTAAAAACCTATAATTCGTGTTCCTCTAAAATGATTACATATGTATTGCATATGCCCCCAAAATCTACATTAATATGTCAATATATGTACCAAATTAATAATTTGATCCAATATAATCCCTCTGAATCATGTAATTCATCCTAAATTTTGAAATATTTATATATGGAGACTTGAATTTCTATGACAAACCCACTGATATTCTCCCTTTTGAGATGAGAAATGCAGCATGTGAATTACTCATATTAAAATAAAAGAGTTTACTACATCATGTTGTCTAGAAATATGTAATTGTTCATAATCATGTGTTAACATTTGGAGAATATGTCATCATAGTATGAAAATGACATTAAAACATATATGAAACATGTAGTGTAAGGAATACAAGTTTCAACTCAAGATATATACAATAATTAGGTACACAATAGTAATCATCATAGGTAAAAACCATGAATACTAACCTTTATATAAAAGGAACATGACATGGATCATGACACCATATACAAGAAGAATGGTACATGATATGGAACATAACACTATAAACTTAGCAGAAAATCTTAGATATATCCACTCATAAGCACATAATGTAAATATCATGATACATATAATAAATCGCATGCAATAAAAATCAATGTCATACAAGTCAAGATCCAAACACATTATACAATCAAATGCCACACAAAGCAAGAGCCACAAACAATGGAAAATCCAATGTTACACAAGGAAAGAGCCACACACAATAGAAAATCAAATGTCACACAAGTCAAAAGTAACACACAAAGGACACTCAAATGTCACATAATAGGTCAAGAGCCATAAAAAAAGGCATATAATGATAAACCCAATCAATCAAAATTCAACGAAGAAAGCAAGGGCCCTAAGAAAAAGGCATATAATGATACACTCAATAAAGAAAAAGTCATGCACTAAGGAAATATGCACATAAAAACTAATATATGATTCTATATAAAATGAAATATAAACAATGAAGCATAGGCCAAGTCAACTAGTCTACACCATTATTCCATGTCAAAGTCATAACATAGAAAAATAACATATCCATGAAATGTAGCACTACAATGAATATAAATAAGGGCAATCCATGTATAAGAAATCAATGAACATGATAAATAGAAAGGTCATAGAAAGATATAAGCTATAATAATGTAATCTATAGAATGAGATACACACCTAGGATTTCAATGGCCCCTAAGTATAGGAATGACCTGCATATATACATCCAGGTATCATGTATAACCTATATGTCCTACATCTCACTCATAAATACCATAAAATAAATGTGCATATGAAAATGGATATGTGATCTACAAAACATGTGATAAATAACATAAAATAATAATGTGAACTAGAAAACATTTTATACTTAGGTATTGTATTTTAATTTTTTCAATATTTTGAGCACATGTGTAGAATAAAGGAGATTAAAACACAAAGGTTTCAAAAATATAATAATAAGAAGGATCCAAACAATCCATATCATATGTGAAGGAATGATATGTATCAAGTATAGTAGCATAGCAATGTGAAGAAGTGAAAAAAATAAGCATGCCCCCACTTTATATGTGAATCACAACATTGTAGATCATGAGAATATGTGGAGTTTATTGATGAAGGAATATGAGTGACCTAAATTATAGGAAATCAATTTGTATATGGAAGCAAATAGGTTAGAAAAGAATCAAATTAGGTTAGTCACCTCTAACAAGTCTATTAGACTATAGATGGATTTAGGGTCTATAGGCATCTAAAATATTTTGCATGTGTCTTGCACAATTTTTGTAGTATGTTTGTAATATAATATAAATAGTATTAATTAGACCCAAAAATGGTCAAGAGGTAGTGTATCTACTCATTCCATGATAATTAGGCATAGTTTATCTGATCATGTAAGATCAATGTAGGTTTTATAACAAGTATAGATAATCAATATGTAGAGGTTACCAAGTAATATGTTGCAAAATAAAGTTCATTGGGATGGGGTTGATATAAAGGATGCATCATTGTATGACATATGTCATAAATTTATGGATCAAGATAAACAATTGGAAGGTAAGGGCCAAATAAAAATATCATAAGAAAGTGAAGGGCTATAAGAATAATGAATGCAATAACATACGTACACATGTAGGCCAAAATAGAATAATAGATGGAATAATAAATCAAAAAATTGTCAATAAGATATGTAAATTAGATTATGTTCCTACTAACCAATGGTTCCTTCAATGGTATCCTCACATGCATATCTTGGATACTTCAACCACTGTTCATGTCTATCATTTGTTGAGTTTTTTTTATTGTGTCATATTTTGTATCATGTATCTTAGTTTCCTTTGTAGAAAAAATATATATTATTACTTTAGCATAGCTTTAAGAAAAAATTTATGCATTATTTTCTTTTTATGAAGAATCTTCCTCCCCTAAAAAGGTAATATTCACACACTTGAATTCAAACATAACATATTCACGATTCTTATCAAGTGTGGCACCCATTGTTATTAACCATGACCATCCTATTATTGAATTGTACTGATCTAAAGTAGGTTCAATGCTAAATATAATGGAGACTGTTTTGAGACCAAGATTAGAAACTCAATAGATTTGATGCATTTTTTAGGTTTATAATCTTACCCAAATTTTAATATTCATACGCTAGAGATTGAGGAAGTGTCATGCTACATACATTGCTTTATTAAAAAAAATCATCTCAACTTTGGTGAATTTCATACCATGTCTATAAGGGCTAATAATCAAAGGGTCTAAATATAAGGAATTATTTTTATAAGTCCCATTGAAAATCATACTTGTGATATTAGTTTTCTTAGGTACCTCCTTCATAATTACACTTCCTTGTTGCAATCACCTAAAAGTGGTATTTCATTACTAAGAGTGCTACTTGAGACTACATATCCCTAAATTAAACCTATACCTATCTTAGATCCTATTGTCACACTTATTCAACCTTTATGCAGGCCACAGGCATACCTAGTAAGCTCAAATGCAATCCTAGACACTTATCCTGGCTCTTCATGACTAGCGTTCTGCCAGATAGACAATAACACCATAATAAAGACACTAGAGCCATGTGGTACTAGTGTCCCCAAAATGGTTCCTATGTCCTTTAACCTATCTTTCTTACATTTTTAAAAATAAAATCCTCTTAAGGTTGGCTTAGACATATTTTATTATTTGCACAAGAAATATAACATTATAAATACATGACTTTTATTCCTTTATCCACTAGATATAAATAAGATACAAAATACCTATTCAAACAGGAAACAAGTTGATAAAAATTAAGGTTATATTGACTCAAAAAAAATTTCAAGGGGACAAATTGGTGACTTTGAGTTAGTAGTGTGGGAATTGAGACCTTATGTTAGTCAATAACACAAGACAAAATCCCTCTCCTATTAGCAAGCGAAGCTACCTTTATTGAAATTCAAAAAGGGAAAAGTAGGGGAAAAACATTCACAACTATTTAAAACAAAAATGTTTTCTATTGGGGGTTTCATACTTTTAACCTAAAAGTACATAAAAGAGATAGAAAGGAAATGAGGGCAAAGAAGGGAATAATGGAAAGAAAAGAAGAATAGAGAAAGGAAATGAATAAGGGAGAATAAGGTTATTATAATTTGTTAAACATAGAAACTACTATGATAAACTTGGAAAAAATGAAATATAACTTTGGCTAGCTAAATTCAAAAACTTACCAAAATATTTCAAGAAGGGGGAAACACCATCTGCATGAAATCTCTCTCATTAAATGGGTGGTAAAGACATAATTACACCCTTAGGAGTGCAAAACATACACTGATTTTTTTTTCTAATATTGATAGTAGACCAAAGACAACCATCTCATATTTACCCATAAAAGACAATTAAAATATTTCTTAAACCCCACCAAAATTTTACATTCATAGAAATAACACAAGAATATTCTAAAAGAAATACTTAATGTGAAATTCTCATTTTCTAACAATTTGGTAGTGATTATGAAAAAAATTTGAAATTAAAGATATAGAGATAGATGAATCATACACAAAGTTATAACTCATGAATAAATCCTTAACATAAAGTCTATAAAATCTCCCTATTCTAATCTTTATTGAGCCAAAAATACAATCTCATCTTTTAAATTTTTTTGTAGAGTTTTGTTGGAAATATTGTCATTGATGTCAAAGGTTTAATATTATTGGTGATAAAGGCCCCATTGCATTTAATGTTATTTATCTTGGATAATATGAGTTAATATTTATTTAATATTAAATAATATATTTTTGGTTGCATATGAGACAAAATAAGGGCCCATGGAGAAGTCAAAGAGTCACGGGATAAATACAAAAGAAGGATGGGACACATTTTCCCATGAAGAGTCATTTTGGGGAATACCAAGAGTCACCAAGTGAAGACAAAAGAGTAAGGGTGAATTTCTCATGAAGGGACACCTTTAAGGAATACGAAAAGTCACCAAAGATAAGGACAAAAGTGGAAAAGACGTTTTTGGTCATGAAGGGTCACCACATGACTTTTCAAATGCTTGGATATGAAGGGTCATCCAAGATTGGCGCCACTTTCCATGAGAATTGAAAGGTCACAAAGGGGGAAGGCCAAAGGTCATTTGGAAATCTATAAATAAAGGCTTGAGTAGCCATTTGTAATGTGGATGTGAGAGGTTGATTTGATATTGTAATATCTAGCTTAGAAGAGCAATTGTGAGAGATGAATATGATTTGTATTTGTTATATCTAGCTTAGAAGAGCAAAGGTGAGAGAGAGGAAGGATATGTTGTATTGATCTATCATTTGTTGAGATAGAAACATTAAGAGATAGGTGTGTGGTATACACAAAGGGGTTAGTGCTCCTGTGGGTTGGTGCTCACAAATTGTTGCTGAGTTGGTGCTTGGCAAAGGGGTTGGTGCTCTTGTGGGTTGGTGCTCACAAATTGTAGCTGAGGTTTGTACTTGGCAAAGGGGTTTGAAGCTCCTGTGGGTTGGTGCTCATGAATTGTAGCTGAGATTTGTACTTGGCAAAGGGGTATGGTGCTCTTGTGGGGTTCTTCTCATGAATATAGTTGAGATTGATTTTCTATGGTTTTTCCCACATTGGGTTTCCACGTTATATCTGGTGTCTCTCTCTGTCTTGTGTGATGTTTATTGTTTAAGTTTTATTGCATATCTTAAATGTTTGATTAAGTGGAATTTGGTTAAAAGAAAGATTTATAAGATATATAATATACTGATTCACCTCCCCTCTCAGTATATTCCATGCTTAACAATTGGTATCAGAGCAGGTTCCTTTTTGAAAAGTTTTACAGCTTGAAGGTAGATCGGGAAAGCACGATGGCTGGGTCACAGGAAGGATTTTCTAAAAATAAGGCACCTTTGTTTGATGGGATGAATTATGCTTTTTGGAGCATGAGAATGAAGGTTTATTTGATGGCCCTTGGATTCGACATATGGAAATCAGTGGTGGAGGAATATGAAGAGCCAAAGACATCTACAATTACTCCAATAGAAAAGAAGGCAAGTGAATGTAATGCTAAAGCTTTAAATGCTATTTTATGTGGTTTATGTGAATCTAAATTTGTTAAAGTTATGCAATGTAAATATGCTCATGAAACTTGGGTAAAACTTGAGAATACTTACAAAGGTGATGGAAAGGTTCAACAAGCTAAGTTGTAGACTTTTAGAAGGCACTTTGAAAGTTTGAAGATGGAAGAAGAAGAAGATATAACAAGTTATCTCTTGCGCGTTGATCAGATAGTAAATTAGATTCAAGGTCTTGGAGAAAAATTGGAAGAGTCAACGGTGGTGTAAAAGGTTTTGATATCTCTACCAATGAGATATGATGCAAAGATTTTGGCAATCGAGGAGATGAAGAATTTAGCCAAGCTAAAGATGGATGAGCTTCATGGTATTCTCACGGCATATGAGATGCGGACAGAACAAGATAAACCCTCAAAGAGAGAAGTGGCTTTCAAGACATCAAAGAAGGAGAAAGATAAGATTCAAGAATCAAGTGATAGTTCTAGTGATGATGAAGATGACAATGAAGCACTTTTCATTTGGAGGCCAAAAAGAGGAACAGGTAAATATCAAGGAAAATTACCTTTTAAATGTTTTAATTATGGAAAGATTGGACATTTTTTAGCTAGATGCCCAGATAAGATTAAAGATGATGAAGAAGAAAAGCCTACATACAAGAAGAATTTCAAAGGAAAATATAAGAAGGGATTCGACAAGAAGAGCCTATATTCTAAAGATCCTAGCTTAGGCGAAGATAGTGGAGTTAGCGATTCAGAAGAAGAAGAGATTATATTCATGGCTATACATGAAGATGATCAAGAAGAAGAAGAGGAGGAAGCTGAAGTAGATATGGAAGGAGAACTCAATTGTGCCCTAAAAGAGTTAGAAGCTATTTAGAAGAAGAATCAAAGGTTAAAGCGTCAGATCGAGAAAAATGAACAAGAGTCAAAGGAAATGATTGAAGATCTACAAGCACACTTTGAAGAAGCTAAGAAGAATGAAGATCTCATAGCACAGTTGGAAATAACAAGAAAAGATTGTGAAAGGTATGTTATTGAAATTGACTCTTTAAAAGAAGATATTAAGAAAGCAGTCAGTGATAAAGCAGTCAATGATTCAAAATTTAAAGATAGCACTAACATGCTGAATAAGATATTGGAAAGTCAAAAAGCATATTCAGATAAACAAGGATCGGATTTGAAAAGAAAAAGAGCTATGCTGAAGCTCTTACACAAGAGGAAACAAAAAGGGGAGAAGTGAAGAATACAGAGGACATTCCAAACAGAGAAGGCTGGAAGGAACAAAACTATAAAAGGCAATTAGGTCAGAGATATACAGACATGTCTTATTTTTATGGCCATTGTTTTTATTGTAATGGATATGGTCACAAAAAATTAGAATGTAGAAAAAGAGCTAACAATTTTAGAAATAAGGAGAAGGAAAGTCAAGTAGAGTCAAGCAGAAGCCACAACTCTTTTGCTTCTCTATCAAGATTTGATGAAGAGACCATAGTATGCTACAAGTGCAACAACTACAGACACATAGCTCAGTATTACATAAGCGTGTTCGAGTTAGTCAAGAAGGATCAGAGGTTCAAAGCACCATTCATCAAGAAGAAGGATCAAAGTTTCAAAGCTCCATTCATCAGGGAGAAGGTTTAGACATGTTCATGGCAGAAGAAACAACATGAAGATTCTATGATGGTGCAAACAGCTCTGCATGTGGGAGGTAAAGATTAGCCATGGTTAATTGATAGCGGATGTTCGAGGCATATGATAGGAGATAAAAGTAAGTTCATTTATCTAAAGAAGATTAATGGTGGTATAGTGAGGTTCAGAGATAAAACCACTACCAGGATAGCCAAAAAAGGTACTTTGAGTTTGGATTATGGTAGAACTAAGACTAAAAATGTTTTGTATGTAAAAGGTCTTAAGCATAATCTATTGAGTGTTAGTCAAATTTGTGATCAAGGATACACATTAAGGTTTCATGCTGAAGCTTGTGAGATTAGAAGAAAAGATTCAAATGAGTTGATTGCAGATGCTCAAAGGACAGGGAAAAATGTGTATGTTTTGTCAGATATCTTCTCAAAGGCACGATCAAAGGATACATTCAAAGATCGGCGAGAGGAGTTGGGAGTAATTTCTATTACTTCCTGCCATTGATGTTCAGTATAAATTGAGGGGGAGCTAAGTGTTAGCTCCAGGTAGGCTCTTTGCCATTGATGTCAAAGGGGGAGAATAATAGGTACAGGGAATAGGTACAGGTTGCTACAGTAACAGGGAGTTATTGTATGTTTTTAAATGACGGTATGTGCAAGTGACAAGATGTGGTAGTTTCAAGATTGAGGTTGCCATCAATGACAAAGGGGGAGATTGTTGGAAATATTGTCATTGATGTCAAAGGTTTAGTATTATTGGTGATAAAGGCCCCATTGCATTTAATGTTATTTATCTTGGCTAATATGAGTTAATATTTATTTAATATTAACGAATATATTTTTGGTTGCATATGAGACAAAATAAGGGCCCATGGAGAAGTCGAAGAGTCATGGGATAAAGACAAAAGAAGGATGGGACACATTTTCCCATGAAGAGTCATTTTGGGGAATACCAAGAGTCACCAAGTGAAGACAAAAGAGTAAGGGCGAATTTCTCATGAAGAGACACTTTAAGGAATACGAAAAGTCACCAAAGATAAGGACAAAAGTGGCAAAGACATTTTTGGTCATGAAGGGTCACCACATGACTTTTCAAATGCTTGGATATGAAGGGTCATCCAATATTGGTGCCATTTTTTATGAGGGTTGAAAGGTCACAAAGGGGGAAGGCCAAAGGTCATTTGGAAAGCTATAAATAAAGGCTTGAGTAGCCATTTGTAATGTGGATGTGAGAGGTTGATTTGATATTGTAATATCTAGCTTAGAAGAGCAATTGTGAGAGATGAATATGATTTGTATTTGTTATATCTAGCTTAGAAGAGCAAAGGTGAGAGAGAGGAAGGAGATGTTGTATTGATCTATCATTTGTTGAGATAGAAACATTGAGAGATAGGTGTGTGGTATACACAAAGGGGTTGGTGCTCCTATGGGTTGGTGCTCATGAATTGTTGCTGAGTTGGTGCTTGGAAAAGGGGTTGGTGCTCTTGTGGGTTGGTGCTCACAAATTGTAGCTGAGGTTTGTACTCGAAAAAGGGGTTTGAAGCTCCTGTGGGTTGGTGCTCATGAATTGTAGCTGAGGTTTGTACTTGGAAAAGGGGTATGGTGCTCATGTGGGGTTGTTCTCATGAATATATTTGAGATTGATTCTGTATGGTTTTTCCCACATTGGGTTTCCACGTTATATCTAGTGTCTCTCTCTGTCTTATGTGATGTTTATTGTTTAAGTTTTATTACATATCTTGAATGTTTGATTAAGTGGAATTTGGTTAAAGAAAATATTTATAAGATATATAATATACTGATTCACCCCCCCTCTCAGTATATTCCATGCTTAACAAGTTTCACTACCAAAAGTCCCTTTACAATGAGCCTTAAACTCATATTTATAGTGTGGGGAGGTGGTTATGGTGCATAAACATGTTTCTTACATTTTAAAAGATACAAAAATGAGTTTATAAAAATACACCACTTAAGTGGTGTAAAAGTGCACTGGTGGAATTATTCCATGTGAAAAAGTGAAATTACAATTTACAAAGCTAGCACAGTGAATTTGTACGAATTACATTTATGAGTTAGCACTTACATAGTTTACAATTAGAAATTGTAAAACAAGATTCAAATTTTTTATGAAAATACCAAAGCATTTATCGGAGCCTATATTTACATGGATGTCCATATTTTGTTCCAAGGTTCTTATTTTAGCATAGGTTGGGAGTACGTTGGTAAATTTGAAGTGATTGGATTGGACATGTGGTCATTGAATTTGATGAAACATTATCAAAGACTGGTGAGGTCACCCATATCTTTTTTAATTTTCAATCATCACATTCTATTAGAATTTATCTTGTTATGTCATTTCATCAAACACTTCATGAGAATCTACAAAACTACCACACTTGATATACATGTCGATAATCTTGTTTTGAACATGAAGCTTTTGGAAAGATTAAGTCTCTCTTTTACAGCTTGGGTAAATAATCATAGTGGTTTCATGAGAGTGGAGAGAGAAAATTGTAAATTGATTATTTGAGAAAGTGGAAATCTTATTTGCATAGATTTTGGAAATGTAATTTGCATTTTCATGACTTGGAAAAGCATGATTCGCAATTGTATAACTTGTGAAAATAAAATTTGAAATTGCATGGAAAGGAAAAAATCAAAAAGATTTTGAAATTTACATGAAGTTTTAAATCAATTTTTCAATTTGCATGGAAACCCCCCAAAAAATTGTAATTTTCATGAAAACCCGATATATATTTACAAATTACAAGGAAGCTAAAAAAGTTTTTATAAATTACATGAAAGATGAATTTTTTTTTACAAATTGTATAGGAACTAAAAACATTTTTGCAAATCACATGAAAACTGAAAAAGTTTTTGTAAATTACTTAGGGACCGAAAACGAATTTACAATTTGCATAGAAAAAAAAATGATTTTATAATTTACACAACTTTTGAAAAAGCAATGTGTGTTTGCACAACTTACGAAAAGATAAATATTTTTTACAAATTATGGTAAATGATAATGGTTTTTTACATGGGAGGCTCAAGTGCATTTTTAAACAATTCAGGGTAAAAATCAACTTGGTTTTAAATTTTAATTAATTAATTAAAATTTTTGAGTTTTTCAAAATTTTGGCAGGGTCAGGGTCAGTTCAAATTTTTATCCATTTTGTAAAAAATGAATTTCCATTGATTTTTACCCAATTTAAAAAATCATGACAACAATTGGCTCTGATTGGAATTTTGAACTACAAAAAATGAAAAGAACTTAGATTCTCTAGTTTTGTAGGCTAGCATTTTATCTATTGGGCAACATAGTCTTCAAAAACAACTTTGATAGATTTAAAAAAAATAAAAAATCTCTGATCTTCAATAAAAAAGGGATGGGTCCTCAAGGCATTGAAGAGATATCACATGTCAAAATAAAGTGTATGCAAGGGTTAGGTACTCAACCTAACATGTGATTTTACATATCCAAAAAGGATAGTGTATGCGAGGGCATTTTAGTTATGTAGTTTTACACAAACTAAAATGTGAAGAGAGAAGTGTCTTTCTTTTATACTAAAAAGTGACAAAACTTGTGTCTTGCCTTAAAAAATTTAACAAATTTCATTTTTGCCACTAAAAAATTATTCCTTGACTTTGCAATGTCAATATTTTGAAGTTTTGAAAATGAGTAGATCTTAATATGTGACTTGAGCCTTATCTATTAGGCTACATAATCAATGTTCCACCCATTCTGAAAACTTCTATATCTCACATTTGCATATCCTAATCTAACCAATTTAAGCTGGTTCACCCATCTCAATTGTATGAGAAATGAGCATGTATTTACAAGCCATATCACCTATCATAAAAAAATATACATTGACCACCTGTTTACTGAAGAGATTCATGAAAAACTTATCCATTCTATCATTTTAGCAAATCATGTGATTGCTTATGATATTTCCCAGATAGAGATCATAACTACAACCATGTGCAAGCATAAAGACTAAAACATAGAGGAGGAACAATAAATAGACTATTGCATTTATTGAAAAACCATATGCACATACCAAAATAGAAATGGGAAAAGGAAATAATACAAATTTGGGAAATTAAAACTATTTACAAGGAGTTGATGAAAATGAGAAGATTATACAAAACCATTCACCGAATGGGAGAAGTACCTATCATTTGAAATAATGGATTTGACGAACTTCAAACACTTTTAGTATTAGTGACCAAGTAGGTGGGAAGATGAACTTATAGTTATCCTTCAAAAAAAGATGATCATGAATGAAAAAATCAATAATGTTTTCCTATTTTGAAATGAAATCAATATGATTTCTTTGATCTTCTATGAGCACTTCTGAGTAATACTAAAATTTTTCAATGTCTTGTTGAATGACCTCAAATGCATCTATGATAGATACAATATATGAATTGGAGATAAGTGTGTCGCATATCTATTTTTGAGATGAAACCATAAATATAATTATCTTGTGGGATGAATGAAGTGTTTATATTCTTTTTTGATTCGCTTCCCATGATAAAAATAAATTCATCACTGAATGCATCATCATCATCATTATCTTCATCAATTTCCTTTGCTTTGACAATTTCCATTTCACTTTTAATAATTATTAGGCACCATTCAATTTGTTCCACATTGATGTCTTCTTTGACCTCAACCTTGGCATGGTTATAATTTTCAATTTATTCAAGCTTGATTGTTTTGGATTCAGATCTTGTAGAGAATTCTTCTATGGTAAACCCCAAAAATGAAATACTTGAGAAATATTCATTTTTGACTATTTAGTTATCTGATAGACAAGGGATCATCTAATTTGCTAAAAATTGGTTTCACAATATCTTCTCTTTCAAAAAGTATAACATCACACTATGCATTATTACTCCTTTTTGTTTGTGGTTTTATCCATTATTTTTTATATAACCCATTTTCTCCTAGTACCATGGGGTTCAAGTAATCTATAAAAATAGGCAAATATTTTTCCTTTTTGCCAAGGGGGAAGCCAAATTATTCATCTCTTTTTTTATCAATCATTAGTTCTTACAACTTTTCACCTTCTTCCATGATTATGAAACTGAAACAATCATTTGTGACAGGTATCTTTTTTTTTTCTATTAGATTTATGACATGTTTGATCAAGAAATTACCTTTTGAACTCTTTTTTTTGAATATCATAGACTCTTGATTGTATCATGTTTCGCTATTTCTTCATCATCTTTTGTAATAGTTGTAGTACTTGTTTATTCAATAGTTATAGTACCTTGTTCCTCATCAAAATAAACTTTATCTCTAGGTGAAGAGAACTAATGAAAATGTAGAGTTGATTGTTGTAACTTGGTTGATTTTCATTAGGGATCAGTCTCAATAGTTTGTTAAAATGTGCTACAAACTCTCTCATATTCTTATCATCTCACTTTTAAATTTAGAATAAGTCTGAAAAAAGTGCAAATACATTCACAATTGATTTGAATATGTCTAGGAACCTATTCTTAAAAGAGTCCCAATTTAAAACAAATCCATATTATAAGTTCTAAAACCAATTGGTAATAGGTCCAATTAAGTTTTCAATGAATAATCTCACAACAACATCCTCATACATAACTCTCAAAATACTATAGGACACTATGAAGTTCTGGATATATTTATTTGCATCTTGACCTTTTTTTCTAAATAACTTTGGGAATATCTTCCTTGAGCCTGATGGGAACTCATTGTATTGGGCCAAAACCAATGACCCAAAATGTTTTCCCCTTGGGACACAGGGAACATTGGGGTTGGGGTGAAATAATGTCATTTATGCATCAAGAAGGTGTAAGTACTAGGTAATTTTTCTCAATGGACTCACAAACCTCTATTCTATGGGAGGTTCCTTGAAATGTCTAAAAATCATGTGCATAAAGCACCTTGATCCACAATAGAGTCACTAAAAACTATTGGCTCAAAAATTTGTTAGCGGGACAAATTGGTGACTTTGAGCTAGCAGTGTGGGAACTGACTCCTTGCATTAGTCAGCTACACAAGACAAAATCCCTCTCCTATTAACATGAAAAAATACCTTTATTGAAAGCCAAAAAGATAAAATTAGGGGAAAATCATTCACAACTATTTACAATAATAATGTTTTTTGTTGGGGGTTTCATATTTTTAATCTGAAAGCACATAAAGGAGATAGAAAGGAAATGATAGAAAAAGGGGAATAATGGAAAAAAGGAAGAATAGAGAAAGGAAAATAATAAGGGATAATAAGGTTATTATAGTCTATTAAACACAAAAACTACTATGATAACCCTCCTAAAATTGAAATACAACTCTGGGTAGCTAAATGCAAAAACTTACTAGAATAGTCCAAAAAAGGAAAAACACTGTGTGCAAGAAATATCTCTTAATCAATGGAGGGTAAAGACATAATTATACTTTTAGGAGTGTAAAACATACATTTAAATAATTTTATAATATTTATAGTAGACCAAAGATAACCATCCCATATTTACCCATAGAAGGCAATTAAAATATTGCTTATACCAAACTAAAATTTCACATTCATAGAAATAACACAAGAATATTATAAACTAAATACTTAATGTGAAATTCTCATTTTCTAAAAATTTGGTAGTGATTATGAAAACAATTTGAAAGTAAAGATTTAGAGACAAATGAATCACAGGTAAATTTATAACTCATGAAAAAATCCTAAACACAAAGTCTATAAAATCTACCTATTCTAATCTTTATTGAGTCGAAAATACAATCTCATCCTTCACAAATTTCTATAGAGTTTCACTGCCAAAAGTCCCTTTACAATGAGCCTTACACTCATATTTATAGTGTGGGGAGGTGGTTATGGTGCATAACCACCTTTTTTCATTTTAGAAGCTAAAAAAATGAGTTTACAAAAATGCACCACTTAAGTGGTGTAAAAGTGCATTGGTGCAATTGCACCATGTGAAAAAGTGAAATTATAATTTACAAAGCTAGCACAATGCATTTACATGACTTATATTTGGGAGTTAAAACTTACAAAATTTATAACTAGAAACTATAAAACAAGATTCAACATTTTTATGAAAAGACCAGGAGCATTTCTTAGAGCCTATATTTACATGGATGTCCATATTCTATTCCAAAGCTCTTATTTTAGCACAGGCTAGGAGTACACTGGCAAAGCTGGAGTACGCTCTTATTTAATGAAACATTATCAAAGATTGGAAAAGTCACCCATGTCTTCTGTAATTTACAATCATCACATTTTATGAGAAGTTATCTTATTGTGTCATTTCATCAAATACTTCATAAGCATTTGTGAAACCACCAAACTTGATATACATGTTAATAATTTTATTTTGAACATGAAGCTTCTAGGAAGACTAAGTGTCACATGTACATCTTGGAGAAATAATCACATTAGTTAAATGAGAGTAGAAATATAAAATTGTAAATTTCTTTGCCAGGAAAGTGGAAAGCTTATCTACACAACTTTCATAATTTGCATTTGCATGACTTGGGGAAGCATGATTTACATTTGCATAAGTTGTAAAAATAAAAATCAGAATTGTATGGAAATGAAAAACTCAAAATATTTTGCAATTTACATGAAGTTTTAAATTGATTTTATAATTTGCATGGAAACCCAACACAAATTTGCAATTTACATGAAAACCCAAAACAAATTTGCAAATTGCATGGAAGCTGAAAAAGATTTAGAAAATTCCACAAAAGCTGAAAAAGTTTTTAAAAATTGATCGAAGACCAAAAACAAATTTAAAATTTGCATGGACAACTTTTGAAAAAATGTGTATTTACACAACTTATGAAAAGCAAAACGGTTTTTGCAATTTACAATAAATGATAATGCCTTTTTGCACGGGGTGATCAAATGCATTTTAAAATAACTTGGGTTAAAAATCAACTTGGATGTAAATTTTTAATTAATTAATTAAAAATTTTAATTTTTTCAAAATTTTGGTAGTTTTGGGCTCAGTTCAAAATTTTTATCCATTTAAAAAAAATGAATTTCCATCGATTTTTACCCATTTTTAAAAACCATGACGATAGGTTATCAATCCCTATTCTACCTTACTTATGCATATTACCATCTATAACATCTCTAAGATGAGATTTTCTAGATTTTCAACCTCAAATACACTCAAGGCAATCAAGGCCACTATGATACTAGCATCACTTGCACTTACAACAACACTTAGGTTGGAAGAAGTATATCAGGCTTGATTCCTTCTTGGAGTATTGGTATGGAAGAAAATCTCTTCACAACAGGGTGTTGAGGATGTCTAGTCTATCCTAATTATGAACACACTTTTTAGCTCATACCCTAATTGTAAGGAAGAATAGGGTTTGCATCATAAATCAGTCATTATAAGCACAATACAAAGTTTCAAAATTTATGCACATAGGAACAAACTCTAGAAATCTAGACACGAGTGCACTAAAAATTTCAAGACAATCATGTACATGGGACACTAGCACCAATATCAAGACACTAGATCCATATGGCACTATTGTCCAAATGTGGCACTACTATCTAGGATGGTTTTAACATAGGTATCTATTTGAAGACACTTATACCATCTTCCATCTCTATTTCCAACACTTAGATTATCTGTATATGATGTTTTTTAGATAAGTCTTTACTTACACAATTTATTATTTTTTTTAGAAAAGTTAATACTAATCAATTCTATAACAAATCAACGAAAACATTTTATACATATTATTTTCTTGATTCAGTCTACTCAGCCCTTTAATCAAACATAATATTTACATAAGTTAAACCTTAAAAGGTTAAAACATTTGGTGAACTTGACTTACTTCAAACATTGCTCAAACCCTAACCCTAGATGCTCTTAGGGTTTGTATCCTTTTTGTGTCTATGCTTATATTTTAGTTCCAAAATTTTAGATTTGTTTCAATTTTTTTTTTCAATCTTTCTTAGATTAATTTTTTTAAAGGTTTAAAAAATAAAACCACTTGTTTTCCTACTTTCCAAACTACAATGACATAATTCAACAACTGATTTAATGAGACATATAAGAAATAATTGCATGATCTTGTGTCTAAACATGCAGATATGCAAGATGACCTCATCACTATTATTCAAGAAATCTAAAAATCAAATAATGTTCAATATTCAAAATGCCTAGATAATAACATTATTACACCTATAGTGGGGATAACCCAACAAGAACAACCTACAATCATAATTCAACAACCTTCAATGACAACTACACCTCTTATGGCTAGTTCCTCCACTCTAGATGTACAATTCCTTATGCAAAAGGTTTATACTCGACATGCTAAGGTGTTACATCTTGAAAAGTGAGATACTAGGATATCACATGCATTGGATTCTAATATTTTATTACATATACCTTTGGCACATCACATATCATCAACTCCCTTACCATCTAGATTTGTGGCACCTAAGCTTACATTATATGATGTCAAGGGTGACCCAGAAAAGCATCTTTGAGCTTTTAACGTAGCATGTTTGGAATACATATCCAATAATTGGCTTCTCAAAATGTTGTTTCCACATATTTTAAAGTATTATACCTTACATCAATTAATGTATCACAACATTTAATCCTTTGGTAGACATGTTTTTAGCACACTTTACCATCAATATCAGTGACAATATCTCATATGCTCAAGTTACACAGTTGAAACAAAAGTCAAATGAACCTATCATAAAATACGTCTTACAATACAAGATTATATTATCCAAATTGACTAGCCCCATGGTAGAGGAAGATATACACAACATCTTCAGACAAATTCTCTTACCAACATTACATGAAGCTATCTTGTTTAAGAAGTTTCCAACATTCACAAATTTGTGTAACATACTAAAGGAAAGAGAGGTCAAGATTTTATCAATGAGAAAACTAAAATATACCAATGGATCAGAATCAACTACTAATAGTTCAAATAATCCTCCATACAAGTTAAGGGTCATCGAAAATAAGAAAGATCAAAAGGCTACAGTTAATGCAACTTTTGAGCCATCTGATCATTTGGTTTTATTAGCTCCTCAATGTTGAATCTTCAACAAATTTTTAGAGTCACCATCATGGATTTTACATCATCTCTTAGAATCCAATTCCATATCTCTTCCTCCCATTAAAGAGGTTTTTATGAAATGGCCTCTTACAAAAAGTTATGATTCTAATGCATCCTATGAGTACCACAAGGCACCAAGCTATACGATAAACTAATGCATAAGCCTAAAACATAAGATATAAGATTTGATTGAGGCTAACATTATTGATGTGGGCACATCCATAAAAATGCCAAAAGTACAACAAATAGAAGCTAAGTCATTTAAAATATTATTAAGTCTATTTCCAAAGCACATGATAAATGAGGTAGGGAATACTTTAGGTGTTCACTACACATATCAACCACATCCACCACCAGTTTCATAGCATACTATTATAAAGGAGGCACCCCCATTGTGTAATATCATTATTATGTACCACACTACAATTCTAGTTAGACCACTTATCACCTTATCAAATCAAGAGATTGTTGATAATGATATAGATTTACATGCACTATTTATATGAGCTTATATAGATCATCATCCTATCAAGAGTGTTATGGTTGATAAGGGGTCAAGCATTATCATGTGCACTATAAAAATTTTATAGCATTTAAGGTATTTAAAATAGGATATATTCCCCACAAACACAATTATTAGTGGTTTCAATGGTCATGTCCAGACCTCCATTACGAACATTGTGTTTCCATTATAGGTTAGACTAGCACATATATCCACTCAATTCTTAGTAGTACCTAGTACAAGCATGTTTGATATGTTATTGGGTAAGTAATGGATACAAAAACTATGATCCATCCCATCCATAGTGCATAGATGCCTAAAATACATACATGCAAATTAGGTGGTCAAATTTGAGGGTCTTCCATAATGAGTATCTTCTACCTATCCCACAGGGAGTTACTTCACAGTTACCAGTTATAGTTCCATCACAATTATTAGATATAACACACCTATTAGTTATAGCTCATAGTATAGTTAACTATTGATGCATCACAGAGTTTAGAAGAACCATTAGTGCAGGTGAGATCTTATCTTATAGTATTGACATGTATGCATAATCTCTTATGGAGACCATTATTAGAGAGATTCTTGCATCAAAGATATGCCATAGATTATAGAGAGTCTTCCTCCACTCACTTTTTAATGAGATCAATATTATTGGGTTCTTAAAGTTTTTAGCATAGGGAACCTATGTCACCTATATATTCTTCTACGAGATGGGTTATTAAGACCCTTAGAGTTCACATGACACCATAGTTAGTGCCATAAATTCCTAGCACCACTACATAAGTAGATATAAATATATATACAACTTACTTAGTATATTAGATTATGGGATCACAATTTCCCTTTTGCATAGCATTCACAATCACAGTTCCTTTATTTGACATAGGTCATAGTGATAATGAGTCTCCCATGAGACTCATCAATTAGTATAGTTCATCTCTTCTTGTAAATACTTTCTCTCACTTTGCTCCTTGTACATAGTTCATTTTCATATTACTTTTACATATCTTATTTCTATAAAATATAAATATAATACAATATTTTAAGAACACAAAAACATTCAAATAATTACCTAAAAAACACAAAATATATAGATTGTATGCATTTCTATGTTTAAATTTATTATATTTGCCAAACACTACATATGTTATATATCTTAGTATAGTTAGTTTTATCATAGTATATGCTTCAGTTATTCTTGTTGAGTACTTGTAAATTGCATATAGGACTCAGGTCCACCATGTTAGAATGTATTTTTGGATTATTCCCTCTATTACTAATTTTAGCAATAAAAACCCAAAAATTCAAACAACACTAAAGGAGGGGATAAAGAGACAATTAAATACTTACAATGGAGTCATTTACCATCCTTTTGTCCCTTATAGCTCCTCTCCAAAATTGCTGAACCAATTTATGTGAAAAATGAGTAGGTTGTTGGATTGCTTGATTGAGATTGATGATGGTTTCAATGGATTCTTGGTTTGTTGATGGCTTTGACAAGGATATGGAGTTCTTGGATAATAGATGATAATGAAAGTATAATGAATGCTTATGGATTTTAAGTTTCTTAAGGATTTTAAGCTCTTCAAGTTTTCTCCAAGTTAGTTAGTCATGGATGTATGGCTTGTTTATATAATCCAAAGGAGGGAAAATAAATGGATAGATTTCAAAGTTGGGTGTTGAGATCTATGGTGGAGGATTATCCAAGGAATTAAAAATTACTTGAAGGATTATAAAGGAGATAAGGCTCTAGAGATAGAAACCTCTAGAATATATTTGAAAGGTTTAATCATGATTAGGGATGGATTAGATAGGTGATTAGGTGATTTTATAGAATTTATGGGGGGTAAACTTATAAAAAAGCCTAGTAGCTAGGTAGTTGGGCCATGGAAATTTTAAATTCCCAAATAATGGATAATTGGGGTTATGATAAGATAATGGGTATTTAGGAAAATTAAAAAGTTAGTGGGATAGGAATAATGTTAGTGAATGAAGAAATGAAGGGGGATATTATACAAATGAACTAAGATTAGGATAAAGGGGATAAATTAGCAAGATTAATTAGAATAATGGTGAGTAGAATTTAATGTATACGTTTTGCCCCTCTTCAAAAGGGTATTGAAAGTAGACAAGATGGAAGGAGTAATGGTCTATCAAATAAAAACCATGATCATGGATGGGAAAATTGTTAGTAGGTATGAAGCCCCCTCGAGGGAGCATGTAAGAAGAAATGACCTAAATGATCACTCAAATAGAAGTCCTAAGGGGGGGATAAGACCAAGATGATGAGATGTGGTTGGGATGTCCCAAGTATTGATGTAGATATGATTAAGATGCCCCAAACATATATGATATGGGAGAGTGGCTTAATTTTGAGGGATGGGTTCTAGACAAATGATCAATGTATAAAAAGGAGATTGATTGATAAGATGTGAAGTCCTAAGATGGAGATATTGTCTGAGAAATAAAGAGATGAGATAGGATACAATCCAGTGATATTTCCCATAGCAAGGATACATGCCAGGGAGGGATATAAGCCTATAGAAGATATCAAATGAGTTTATTAATGATAGTAAGCCAATTTATGTGAAATGTGTAGCTTAAAAGGATGTAATAATGTCAAGTGATCGATCTACGATGGGGATGAGGATTCGGGGTTAATTATGGTCGAGCTACCCTAGGCACAAAACCATGGCCAAGTGTTACCTCCATAGTCATAGGAGAGCTTAAGATGATGTAGTTTTGAATAAATGGGAAAGATGATGGGAGGGATAAGAGATATGTAGATGAAATAGATGAATTGAATTAGATGAAGAGTGGTGGAAGAGTGGAAATATAGATGAGCTATAACATGATAGATATTGATGATGCCCCTAGCAAAGACATATGGATAGGAAGTGGTAATGATGGTGTTACAATTGTCAACACATCCCAAGGGGAATAAAACTAACTAAAGATAGATCCACAATATGGAGACTTATCCTAGGTAAGGACACATGTTTAGGAGAACTATGGGTCTCAACTAAAGGATAGATGAGTGTCATTGTAGCTCTGAGAGATGTGTGATGAAAGATGAGGATTTTGGTGATGCCATGATGATGGTGAAGTAGATAAGGTGACCAATGTGTTGATGAAGGGTGAATATGGCCAATAGTTAATGAGGCAAAAAAAAAGGAGGCATAAAAAATGGAGTGGATATAAAGAAGGTAGTTTTGGTGGATAAGGCAAATAATATTGTTAGGCTACCCATATGAGGTGGTAGAATGGGGTAGTAGGAGTGAAATGGTAACATGTATCATTACAAGCCAAGTTTAAGGGGGGGACCTTTATCAAGAGCTACATAGGATTTTTGGTAAAAGACCATCATCACTATGAGTCAAGTTTTATTGGCTAAAGCAAAGGTGAAATCTATACAGTTTCATTGCATAGGTGGCCACCATTGCTATGTGCTAAGGTAGATAATTGAGATGGGTGGTATGGTTTAAAGATATTATACAAGCTCTTCATAGGTGGGTGTATGCATCATCTATACACATACCTTTGGACTAGGTATCTTTGTAGGGTACTAAGGATAGTGTATACACATAATATTTTTAAACTTTTATCAATTATTGATGCTCTTTATCTTATAGGAACCCATCGAGTCTCAATCTCTTTGAGTGCATGCTCTAAGGGGTAAAATAGGAAAGGGGTGGATAGACCATTAGTGTTTTATAGGATTGTTGTCCATTTTACCACTTATTATCTACACATATATCTCCTAAAAATCATTTCCCTAAGCTTGTTCTTCTCTCTTATGTATTCTTCCAGTAATTTCCTAACTTTCATCCCCTTTTCATAACCTAAAATCCATTTTTATTGTTTAAAATAATAGGTCAATTGGGTCAAACCTATACTCTTATGGGTGAAATTCATCTAGGGTTTAGGTCGGCTCTTGGCTGATCTACCCTGTGACCTAGTGATTTTTTATCTATAACAGTACTAGGTCAACTGGGTTGACCCTATTGGTCAAAAATTTCAAAAGGGATTAGGGTTAAATATGCATATATATACAATATCATTTATCCATTATTTAGATAAGATAATAAGAAGTAAGAGCTATTATGCATCTACTTATCCACCATTCTACTTGATGAGCAAGCTTAGGGTTTCATACTTTCTTTGGAAATATGTATTTTGTCTTATAGAGAAGTGTTTTGGATGTATTGATAGGTTATGTAGCCTAGAGATAATTTATCCTTGTCATCCTTACATACCACAACAACCTATTACAAAGCACCTTGTTCAAGGGAGAGATTGAGGCTCGATAGGTTCATCTTAAAAGGTAAGTATTCCTAAATTTGTTCCTCCTTTATAAGAGTAGAGAGATATGCATTTGTACTTCTATTCCATGCATTAGGATTCCATATGCATTAACATGAGCATATGTATTCTATGCATGCTTAATTTTGTTATTTATTTCCCCACTTTGTGCCATAAGTTTTGGTGATTACTAGATTAGATTTCTTTGCTTTACTTGTTATTAGTATAGTGAATATGAAAACATAGAGATTAGTTAGGGTTATTGCTTGATTTGTGATTGATTGAAGGCTTTGGAACCCTCCATAACATTATTTTTGTGATAAGAGATCCCCTAATTGGGTCTAACAGACCTACATATTGGTCATGTTCCTGATTATCTAATGTATCCCTAATCGAAAGTGTAAGTAGGATGAGGATCTATCTTCTTTGAGTTAGGATTAATTTATAGACTTGATGCATTTATGATTGCATACATTATGATAAACCCGATGTGAATCTAAACCTTACAATTTTTCTTTCACATTTTTCATTTTCTATCATTTTATTTATTATATTTGTGATATTTGGTCGACAGGGCCAGTATAGTTTATAACTTTTGTGCACAGGTTTAACACACAGTTATATAAAAAATGACTCTATTTTATTTGTACAAGTCTTCATTAGATAAATTAATTGGGTCAAATAAGTTGACATAATACTCTTTTTCACTTCCAAATATGCTACTGGATTGAACAAGTCAACACAATACTAGGTCAAATAGGCCAATATAATCATCTTACAACTTTCTAAATAACATATTAGGTTGACTAGGATGGTATATTATTCCAGATAGCTTCCAAAAAAAATACTAGTTCAACCAAGTTGGAATAGTGATCTTCATAGGTTGTAGCAAATAGGGAACTATAGAACTAGGTCAGTCCAGTCAACACAATTTATAAGTAACATTCAAGGCACTTCAACAACAATCTCACATTCCTCTACATCTTCCAACCCACCAAGGTTCCTTTCTCTCTTTCTAATTCATTAGAGTTATTACTTATAGTTATATTTTTCATAGTTTTTAGTCTTTAAAACTGCCCTCATACATTAAACTAGGTTGACCTAGTCAACCTAGTTTTATAATTTATCTTCTGTCTATAAGACTAGGTCGATACTATCGACACAATTTTTAAAGACACTTGATTTAGTAGTACAAAAATGACACTATCGACTCTGTACTATAATGTTTTCACACACTATCATCTAAACTAACATTATACTATGTTTCAAATTAGAATTAATAATTATATGCTAGTAATTACTTCACACTTTCACTTTCACTTATTTACATGCTTATAATAGATCACAGAGTATAATTAGGTGATTTTTCAATATACCATTTATTTGCACTATTTTTCTCTTTCTTTCACACACTACCAAATCATATAATTTCAAAATGCATTTAAATAATTGTCTACTTAAGGCCTACCTACTTAGATTTCATCACAAAGGGGGAAGCCAACTTGGTTTTTTGGTTAAGTATAAACACATGGTTAATTGTATATATTGGAAAAGCACCCAACACCCTTATCATTGCATGATTATGAATTGAGAGGGTAGGTCCCAATACCAAGCCAGTACCATTACCAACATAGATCCCTTTCATCCTAAACATCATGAAACCATCCATAGATTAATTTTCTAGTTCCCTATTGTAGACACTAAAAAATTGTAGACTACAACTCTAGATATCACATTAACCTTTAAACCACCCCTTCACTCCCTTAGGTTATAACACACCCTTTCACCCCATTTACCCATTTATCTAATTTAATTATATTAGTTAGCCATATTTTCCACTTCACCTACCCATACCCAGGCCTAACCTATCGACACCTAGCCTAAAGACCATTTCTACCTTGACATTTAATATCTTAACTCCCTAAACTTCTTCCTTATGCATCCCCATGCTCCATTTAATAACCTTAGACCATTTCCTAACCTCTCAATCACCAGTCTTGAGTGTAAATGGATAATTTTATCCATTTTAACCTTTTCTCCCTAACCATTGATGGTCGACTATCAACGGTTGACCTGGATTATCGATGATCACATAATGCTAGCCCAAGACCTATGCCCAGGAGATTGAATCACAGAGAGGATGGAATAAGAATTATGGAGAGAAAAAACTAACAACTCTTGGATAACTAGAGCTAAATGAGAACTAGTTCAGAGACTTAGAAAGCACCTCATCATCCTAACACAAAGGATTTAGGTACTGTCACTCTATTTGCATAGCTCCAAGATCTCAAGTAGCTTTAACTCCACTCCAAGACCTCTTGAAGCTAAGCAATTACTAAAAACAAGATAAGTGTCTAGTTATTATTCTAAAGGTTTCAACTATTTACCTTTAATATTTTTAATCTTTCACCCACTTTCATCTTTCTCCACACCCTTTTTGTATTGGAGTTTTACATCTCCAAACACTGCCTCTTCCACCAGAACATCCATTGACCACTCTTATCTATTTGAGTGTTAAACCCCTAACCTAAATATCTTTGAGGCTCTATCTAGTCTCCACAGCCATTAGACGACACCTAGAAACCCATAAAACCCTTCTCCAACCTAACCCAAGTCTATTATTCCCATAACCAACACCTTGTCAAAACCCATAGTGACCACCAATAGTCATCTTCAACCATCAGTAGTTATATGTCGATCATTGATGGTTAACCCTGACCACCAATGGTCATACCCTAAATAATGAAGATCACTGTGTAACTTTATTCACCCAAAAAACAAGTTGAAAACACATATCGACCTCAACCAAAAACCCTATTTCTTCATGCCTATCACTATACAGAGTTAAAAATAATAACCTAAACTATTCTTTGACCATTTAACATTTATTTTAATATTATTTTTTTAAAATTATCATTTCTTGAAAATTATTTATTTCATTTTGATAAATAATTTTCATTCACTTCATGTAACCTTCTTTTATCAGAACTTTGCTTAACATTAACTTGTCTTGACGGTAGATTGGCAACCCCTAAAGAAGTCTTGTACTTCTTGGTTCTAGCATTTGCTAGGAAATCCACCCATCCATCTAAATAATCAACAATTTTATAGTTTTTTCTTATTGTAGATCATCTTCCTAAGTCAAAGAGGAGTATCAATAGTCATTTGTATTCACGTACACACAAACCACATCTAGGTTCTACTAACCTCACCCATCTTTTAAGTTTTACATCTTCTTCAACAAGAAAAAAAAGTAAAAATTTAATGAAACATTATAGCACACCCAATGGAACCCTTGAGTCTTTTTTTGGGCTTGTATTTTTCATTTAGGTGCTTTTCTTCTTATTTTATGCTTATTTAAATGAAATCAAAATTTATTTTGGTCTTCAAATTTAACCTTTCATACATTGTTACATTGTATAGTTTGCTCACATAGATTAATTAATCAAGTAAATTAATCTTAGCCTCACTTCTTTGAATACACATAATCCAAACCAAACATCATAAAAATTGACATAAGGCCTAACTATGGTTTCATCTTCTAGTGGTAAACCTTCACCCATTGGCTATCCCACTTGGATGCCATTACCAAGGGTAGAAACCAAAACACAATTCTCTAATTGAGTATAATCTCTTGCATTCAATATATCTTGGCTAATCACTTGACACACTTATCATTATGGTGTGTGAAGTGAGGGGGTAAGTCCCAATATCAAGCCATGTATTGATTCCAATACAAATAATGTTGAGCACCTAAAATACCTAAAATTGACCTTAATTTTCTTATCTAGTACCTACCCTACAAACCCAGTTGGGTCACACATTTTTATTCTATCTTAAGGTCTAAACCAAAAGAGAGATACAAATAAACTTAAGATTTAATTTGATTTAGTGTGTGTTTTATCTTGTTTGACTTTTTTATTGTCTTCTCTTTGTTTGAGTCATGAGGAATCTAGCTCCCATTAGACACCTTCTACCAACTTACCTTCATCTACCTCATCTCCATTGCCTTGTTCAATGGGGAGCCCTCCTATATTTTCTCTAGGAGATCCTAACTTTTTTAGACTCCTAGAAGATAACCCTCTTGAATTATAGTTTTATGTTGCATCACAAGCCACTTATGCTCCCATGCCACCCTACAAACAATCCAACCTCACCTATAATCAACCCAACCTCACCTACAATCAACCTAACCTTACCTATGGCCAACCCAACCTTGCCTATAACCAAACCAACCTCACATATAACCAATCAAATCTTAACTACCACCAACCAACAACCTTTAAATACCTATTTAACCATTGTCATAACCCACCTCAACCTCAACTACCTCAACCTCACCAAACTTTGGGTCACCTATCCTAACCGCCATATCAACTACCTCAACCTTATCAAACTTTTGATTACCCACTCAAACTATCATATAAATTACCTAAAACCACTTTTTGGTAACCTTATTTGTCTCAAAACCAAGACTTGATCTATCCCCTTAACCATCAACCAAAATTTTTAAACCAACCTATATCAACCTTACCCAACCTATCAAACCAACCCACCCTAACAACCTTACCAACCTCACCAAATCAAACTAAAAACTATCATTCAAACTTTTACAACCCACCAACCTTATCAAACATACCTAACCCATCAAATCAATCAAACTTATTCAACCAACCAACTTCATCAAACCAACCAATTAGGTTGCAACTTTAAGAGTCATTGGCATACCCTCTTCCTAGGTAGTATACTCTACTAAGGGAATCATATGCCTTAATCCTTGACAAAATCTTAAAGGCTTCTATCATTATACTTCCTCAATTCAAACCCATCAATATTTCTCTTCTAAAACCCATTTGGTTTATAGAGAATGACTTTTGTGCTTATCATCACATAAATGAACATGTGGTAGATAGATGTGGGTCTTTTAAGATGTTTGTCCAAAACCTTATCATTGAAAAGAAGGTTTCAAAAGATATTATCTATGTTCCCTCTAACCTATCCTTAAATGTCTTCAAATAATCAATCATTAAAACTCTTCCTACACCCATTATTATGGAAACCAATAATCAAAACTATCAAAACAATGAGGTCCATGCATTAGATTTGGTCCTTAATGAACCTATAACTAAGGAAACTATAATCAAAACCTCAATTAATACACTTATTGACCAAGTGCAACCTTGCCAACTTCCTCTTGAAATCCTCACTAAAGAAGAATCAAGCTTAACTAACCCACTTGTTAACCAAGAGAAACCTTTTTAAATCTCCTTCACAACCAAAATCAAGGAAACCAACCAACTTATTCCATATACCCTTTTTGTGTAACCAAATCAAACCAATTCACCCATTCCATTTCCTATTTTAGTGGAGAAAACCCAACTAATGAACCAAATCAACCATTTAAACTACATCCCTTAACCAATCAACCCAACCTCGAAACCAAATCAATTAACCACAACCAACCGAACTTTCAATCCAACCAAAACCAGCTCATTTATCAACCCAAACCAAAATTGACCCTTCATTCGAGGTTTCTTAAATAAAAATCTCAACCCCCCTTTTATCCAAGCCACCTATACCATACCTAAGCTCCCTCATTGGGATAATTAGACACTCTCACCCAACCTATATTTATTCTAGGATGACG
The DNA here is from genome assembly GCA_037957365.1 of Torreya grandis. Taxonomy (NCBI): domain Eukaryota; kingdom Viridiplantae; phylum Streptophyta; class Pinopsida; order Cupressales; family Taxaceae; genus Torreya; species Torreya grandis. Next base: position 1,000,607 of record JARHVA010003891.1, on the reverse strand, counting down.
TTGCCAACATCATCTATAGACCCAAAACCTACCAAAATCCAATCCAATAGCATTTGTATCACCTTAGCATCATAGAGGAAATCCCACCTGAACCACCACCTATAAATTGAAATCCAAACCAACTAAGAACTAACAACTAATAACCCTTGGGAGGTGGATGAATTTATATTCACCCCTCCTAAACCTTAATAAACAACACCTTCACCTCGGAATCCTTTCCCACCATATGGAAGGAGTAACTGGGGGAACTCTCCCTCCAAAGGCTTTGACCATTCATTTACCTAAAACCTCACCTTATTCACCCAAACTTTAACTTTAGCATTTTGCTTATCAACCCTCATAATTACCTAGCCATAACCTATGCCTAAAACCTTAGAAAATGTCCACACCAAACCTTGACATTTATGCCTTAACATAGCCTAGCCTAGTACCAAACCCTGACCTTAACCAACCTTAACCAAACTTTGATCAAAACCCAAACAAACCTTCAACTTGAACTATACCCTTAGACCTCTTTGACCTTGAGACCCAAACCACTATTAGTTTCTTGTAAACCATTGTCGCTCGACACATAACCATCATTTTATTTGCCTTTATAGTGTCTTTTGCCTTTCATCCTCAACCATTACCAGTCTCTAGTGAACCATCATCGGTCACTATCATAATTGAAGTTTAACTCAAACCTTGAATTTTCACCCAAATAGCCTAACCTACCTACTAAATTGTAACCAAACACCATTTATCAGCTAACTTTCAACCTAACCCAAACCATCAGCTGAACCAACCTAACCAACCAACCAAAGTCTACCAACTATCACCTAATCAACCAACCTTACCTTTTTCCTTTGTCAATATGGAACCTTTTCCAATTTTAAACAAGTTTTAGAAAGTAATTGGGGGACATATTCTCTTCTGATTATATTAAACCATTTATGCGTAAGTATGAATCTAGGGCATATCTGAGCCTTAACCCCTCAAATGCTTTGCATTTGCATTTTTTATTTTGTTAAATTAAGTTCTTAGTCATCTTGTGTCTAGCTTAATCTCATACCTTATTTTTAACCACCTTCATATCCTTATTTAAAGGACATCTTATTAACACAGGATTATGTGATTATCCATCCTAGCTTTAGCATAATCTTAAGTATGGCTAGCTCAGCTTTACCCATGGCATGATTCTCATGGTACTTTCCATCCCTTTTAAGATGGATCCCCATAATTGTTGTCATTTAACCTCTTTTACCCATCATCAACCTTATTTTTCTATGGTTTCTCCTCCATAAAGGGGAAATTTAAACCTATATAGACTTTTCCATATCTAAAACTAGCATTAAAATAATTTTGGGATACCAAAATATCAATTGGGTCAAATATCTAGCATTGCAGACTACTCCCTTGAAGGACAACTACGTAATAACCATCAATTTTTTGAAAAGGTAGACTGATCCCTCAAAGGATAGATATCAAATATAAACAAATCCAAACTTATCCCAATCCCTTGAAGGATGGCTAAACTAAATATTTATTAAAATAAGCAATCACTTGAAGCTTCCACATCGGTCAACTTCCCAAACCCATCACATAAAAGCATCAAAAGACCCCAAGTCAAAGCAAAAAATAATTACTCCCAAAGAAGGCTCCCATCAGCTTTCATAAACCACTCTTAGACTTCCCACATTGATTAGTCTACACCTTAATTGAAGGCATGGAATTTGTCTATAATGGTTCCTAGGTCACCTATAAAAGGTGTAAGCCATCCCCATAAGAAGGTTACATTGTCATCCATTCACCTAAATTTTACCTTCCACCTCCCCTTTTACCTTCCAAATCAAGGGATTTTGAGCTTACTTAACACTATGTGATTAAGGCACGTCTTTTAACAAACACACTAACAATAACACAAAACATAAAAGGGGCTTATGTTCACAAGTCCACCCATATTACCAATTTTTTGGTCTTTGTCAATCAGGGCATTTAGCCTCATTATTTTACTCTCATGACCACTTGTAAAAAAGGAATGTGTCTTCCCTTTTAAGTCATTACAACCTCATCCACAACCATGCACCCATTGGAGAACACTTTATTATTTGCCAGCCAATAGAACCACCCAGCCAATAACCTCAAATCAATCATTTTTACCCATATTTTACACTTTTGTGCCCCACATCAATTTGGTAATTTTGGCCCACCTTTTGAAAAATTTATGACCAAATTTGCCTTGGTAATTTTGACTACACTCACTACCTTGCCACACTTGACAAACTTGCAACCATGTGCTACTTTTATGCACCGACCATTTAGGTGCCTCAGAGCATGACCCCTTGTGGTCCTAACACCTGCAACCATTTTTTTCTCAAGATCACATCCTATTTTTATATCTCTACGAATACTTTGACCTTACCTACGAGACTTGAATTTATAGGAGTAAACCATATCAACTATGCCTAATGTTGTGGCCTGGTTACCCTATTACTTGTCCTTTTAGTACCAACCTTATTTTACCAACTACCTCAATTATGGAAACTTAGTTTATGCATGATCTATGATATTGCACTTCATTACATTTTGTGAACCTATTCTTGCTTAAATTCCCAACCAACCAAACCAACCTTAACACCCACATATCCAACTTATTAAACCTACACCCTATTCTGTTCTCTCAGGCTCACCCAAATTTTGGACCCCTATGAATTTGGAAACTTTTGATTAAGAGACTTGAATTTATAAGTACACCCATATCCACTACAACTAATACAATGGCCTAGTTCACTTGTTACTTGTATTCTTTGTAGCAGCCCTACTTGCCACTTTATACTATCTCGCCCATTTTGTCACCCATTTATTCACTTGTTAAAACCGTAACTGACTCTATTTTCATCTCATCAATTCCTATTTTGAGGGATAATACCTCCTCTTATACTTGGGGCATCCAACCTTATACCATCCATCCATTTTTATTTTACATCTTGATGATATAAACTTCACAACAAAAAGGGGCAAAATATAGACACTAGAAAATTGTACACTATGAATCTAAATGTTGCATTAACCTTTAAACCACCCCTTAGCCTTCTTTGGGTTAGAACACACCCTTTCAACCCATTTACCCCTTTATCTAATTTAATTATTTAATTAAATTAGTTGATCCTATTTTCCACCTCACCTACCTAAACCCATGGCTAACTTATCGACACCTAGCCTAAAGACCATTTCTACCTTGGCATTTAATGTCTTAACTCCATAGAATTCTTCCTCATGCATCCCTATCTTCCTGTTAATAACTCAGACCATTTCCTAACCTCTCAACCACCAGTCTTGAGTGTAAATGACTAATTTATCCATTTTGTCCTTTTTCCCTAATCATCAATGGTTGACCCTCGACCATCGATGGTTAATCCAAACCATTGATGGTTATATAATGCTAGCCCAAGACCCATGCCTAGGATATTGAATCATAAATAGGAAAAAATGAGAATCATAGAGAGAAATAACTAATAACTCTTGGTAGACCAGAGCTAAATGAGAACTAGTCAAAAGACTTCGAAAGCACCTCATCATCCCAACATAAAGGATTTAGGTATTGTCACTTTGTCCGCATAGCTCTAGGATCCTGAACAACTTCAACTCCACTCTAGGACCTCTTCAAGCTAAGAAAATTACAACAACAAGCTAAGTGTATGTTTTTTATTTTAAAAGTTTTAGTTATTTAGCTTTAATAGTTTTAAGCTTATACTCAGCTTCACCTCTCTCCACACCTTTCTTGTATTAGAGTTCTTAATCTCCAGACACTACCTCTTCCAATAGAACACCCACTAACCACTCTTAGCAATTTGAGTGTCAACCCCCTAACCTAAACATTTTTGAGGCTCCCTCTAGTATCCATGACCATTAACCAACACCTAACAATCCATAAAACCCTTATCCAACCTAACCCAAATCCATTCTACCCAGAACCAACACCCTATCAAAACCCATAATGACCACCAGTGGTCATATTCAATAGTTAGTAGTCACATTTTGACCATTGATGGTTAGCCCTGACCACCAAGGATCATATCCTAATTATAGATAATCACTATGTAACTTTATTCACCTAAAATAACAAGCTGAAAACACCTATCTACCTCAACCAAAAACCCTGTTTCTTCATCCTTGCCACTATACAAAGTTAAAAGCAATGACCTAAACCATTATTTGACAATTTAAAATTTATTTTAATGTTATTTTGTTAAAATTATCATTTTTTGAAAATTATTTATTTCATTTCGATAAAGTGATTTCATTTACTTCATGAATCCTTTTTTATAAACACTTTACTTAATATCAACTTATCTTAACGGTAGATTGACAATACCCAAGGAATTATTGTACTTTTTGGATCTAGCATTTGCTAGGAAATCTACCCATCATCTAACTAATTAACCCTTTTCTATTTTATTCTTATTATAGGTCATCTTCCCAAGCCAAAGAGGATTATCGACAGTCGTTTGGATTTATGTGCACATAAACCACATTTAGGTTATACTAAACTCACCCTTATTTTAAGTTTTACATCTTCTTAAACAAGAAAAGAAAGTGAAATTTTAGTGAGACACCTAATTTCAACCAACTTACCTATCATATTTAAAATAAAACTTAATAATCTAAAAACATTCAAGATGACCACTTAGTTAGCATTTACTTTCAAGTTGACTGCTTGCTCTTTGCTCATTATATGTTGTATTGTAAAAACTTGCATTGGCCAATGTTAGTGTAAGGTTTTGTGTTGTGTGCCTAAATTGGATTATCATCATTGATCTAATTGATTTTATGTTTAATTCCATATCTTTCTTTCAAAGTATATTTCAAATTTTTTCCCTTATTTTAGTACACTATCATTCTACTCGACTATTTGTTTCCCCTACCTACAATACTGAGTCAACTTGGTCAACCTAGTACTCTTATCTACCTCTTATGATACATTACCAAGTCAACCCTAATGACTTTGTATCCTTATCATTCTACTTTCTATCCTAGGTTAAGTACTAGGTCAACCTTTGTCAACTCTGTATCCTTAATTTCTTAAATTTTAGACCCTATTTTAAGTACTAGGTTGACCCAATTGACTTTGTACTCTTATTTGTCCCTTTATATTTCCTTATTTTTAAATCACCTTTAAATTTCCTAATCCCTCTCCTTCATCATAAACTTTCTATTTGAAAACAACACATAGTTAAATTCAATGGATATGATGAGTCTTACCAACCCTAATAGGTTCTCCCATAAGCAGCTTATGGATCTTATCCTAGATGAAATCAATGTTTATATAGCCATTCACACAACAAACTATGGGACCCATACACATTATTCTTTACTTCTCACTTGAAGATCAACTTGAATTAGAGTATACACCTAAAATGCTCTTCTTCATCTCTAAGTTTTATCAACATTGAGGAAACGATCCTTCTACCATTTACCAACTCATGACAAGTGGTCAAGGTGAAGAACCTCATTCACCTTATCCAACATTCTCACATGGATTTATGGATATTAGATTATTTTCTTCTCAAAATCTTCCCTCTATTTTGACCCCTTCTTATATCATGACTTCTTCTTCTTTAACTTCCTTTACCTTTATGCCTAGTATCTCTATTAACATGGTAGGTTATACATCTAGTGGGCCTTTTCCAAGACCCACTCTTCTTAATTATTCCAATAATTCTTCATTTAATACCCATGGTAATCATTCCTCTAGTATTTATTCTTCTCATCCGTTTACTAGTACATCTTTTACCACACATACAAATTATGCCACTAGTGCCTCACTTACTAATAGTTCTTTTCATGATCCTACTAAGACCCCTAGTTGTAACTAAGACACTACTTCTAATTTGAATGCTTTAAATAATTCCAATAATACAACTTAAAACCACCAACTCCTATTACACAATCTTAATCAAATGAATGCTTTTCTATTTAACAATGCAAATCAAAAGATGCAAATGCAAAATCACCTTATCCATATTCAAACCCACCCTCAACAGATGCCATGGGGCATGTATAATCAAAATTTTCCCCCACCTCCTCTTTGGGAATCCCATGGTAATATTATCCCTAAACTTCCTCTTGTCAAAAATACAATCAAACATCTTCAAAATGTGCCTCTTACATCTCAAATTGCTAATATCTATATATGAGGTATCACCCCTACCATTTTTTACAATGGGTCAACTAATCCTACTCTTCATCTAAAAACATTTATAAATCTATATAAAGACTAGGTCAAATTAAATTCTTTTACCACTACCAAGCTATTAGCTAAAAATCTCATGAGTGATGCTTTAGATTGGTAGAACCAACGTAAAACTCATTTTCTTACTAGTTTGGAAGACTTAGTAAACGCTCTAGTCCAAGAGTTCCAAACTAGTGATCTCTGTGAAAATACCTTGGCCCATTTTATAAATTTTAATCAAATTGAGACCTAAAATACACAAGATTTCATTAAATTATGGAATACTTTGTCTAACAAATGCAAACATAATATGGAAGATGACAACCTCTTCCATCTCTTTCCCAATGCTCTTTTTCCCAAGTTGTAATATCATGTCCAGACTCTCTCCACATACTTTGGAAGAGGCTATTGACCAAGCTAATCATCAAGATTTCCTAATGCATCAATTATATCTATCCCAACCTTATATGGGTACTCATATGTTACTTAAGAACAAAAATAGTCATACTCCCAATGATGGTGTCATGGACTCATATGACACCATTTACACTATTCAAGCTATTTTTCCTAACCAAACTTCGGAACAAGCTTCCCCTCCTAACTAATTCACCAATCATCATTTATTTTCAACCAATAACATCAATATTCATAAATATTTATCCTCAACTAAATTAATAAAATGTATACTAAGGCCTCTCCCACGAGAACTTGATCCCACACTTATGAAATCTTGGTATGATCCCAACAAATTTTGTTGGTTTCACACTAGTTGGGGTCATTCTCATGAGACATGTAGGTAAATTCATAATTTGGCTATGGATTTCCTTATTGGTCCCAATTTTGACCATGATTTTATCATTCACCAATGCCAATAATCCTATGACATTGATTTCAAATCCCATGAAGCATAAACTAAATCTCAAGCTTTGAATCAAGTTAATGCTCATTTGGCCATCTGCAAAGATCCTCTTCTATATCACTATGACACCCAAGAAAATCCCACCAATTATACCAATAATCTTGATATTATTATTGATCCATATCCTAAATATAATGTGGTTAATATAACTAACATGTGAAGGGTGGTTATTTTCATTGATCCTCAACCCATCTATACACCTCCATTATCTTGCACATTCTATGTTATCCAAGATTCTTCTCCAAATAATTTAAATGAGTTGGGGTAAGATGACCTTATATATTTTTATGAACCAATTCTAACACCTCCCTTGGATAACCCTTATCATAATATTTCTACTATCCCTCCATCTTCTTTACCTATCACCAATGAAACTCAAGCTTCTATCAACAATTTAATCCTAACCTACATCAACTGATCCATATTACCAACATAATCTAAAAAATTGTCCTCTTATTAAATATTATACCTCTTTTCAACATAAATTCACATGAACTTCAGCTCCTCCTTCTAAGGACTTCCTTCAACACTATGTACCTTTGATGCAGAGACTCAATACCATACTCTACTTATTACAAGTTTTATCATCTGTAATCAGTAATGCATGCCATCAATCTACTCAATATTTCTTGGTTATTATCTCCATCTTCATTTTTAGCATCAATTTCATAAAATGACCTCAATGGTTAGTTTTATTTCACTACTTCACATAGCATTGTGAACCAATAAACAACTCAAACTTTAAACTTCAACTCATTCTGATTTTCTTACATTTATTTCCCTCACTAGGTTTGAAGAATTCTTAGGGCCAAATGGCATCAAATATTTAAAATTATTATTATACGGTCCTTAAGATCCTCTATTTTAATATTCAACAACTTCCCTATACTTTTTTGGCCTAAAATCAATGCTTTATACAACTCTGTATACTTTTCCTGTAGTTCTACTAGCCTTTTTTTGCTCAAATTCCCTTTTGTATAGAAAGGTACAAGTGTACCCTAATAAAATGATGAATATTTTAAATAAATTTTTCCACTATTAGTACATCCTAACAATTATAATCTTTAATTCTTTCTTTAAGCTACTTTTCTTAACAAATCTTCCTCACTATTGCCTTGTATTAGGTCTCTTCAAGCTTGAATATAACACAGTCCCCTAAAATCCATACTAGACATTATGTACCACCTTAAAACCATAATATTATATTAGAGCACATGAATTAGATTCAATATATAAAATTTCATTGATTTTTACTAGTAGAATCTCCTTAAACTTATAAAACCCTAGGTTTAGGGTTTTCCAAGACTATCATAGCTCGAGAGTTACCAAAAATCAATTTCTAATGTTTTCATGGGTTTAAAACTTCAAAAATAGGTCTAAAAGGTCTATATTGACTTTGTGCATATTTTTCAATCATCAAATAGTTATATCTAATCCATTGTTATAGTTTCCAAACTCAAAATTCATTCAACTGAATACATAAACTGTTAGCTTCAAAATTATATCCCTGTAGGATGAACCAAATCCAATATAAATACACTTCTTTCTATGAACACTCACAGTACTGATAGTCCTATTAACACTAACTACTATAGGTGTAGAGTTTAGTTTGTGTAGTATTATAAAAATGAATGTTCTATTAATGCCTATACATAGTAAACATAAAAACACCAAAATAATGCAACAAACATATATCCTTTTCATCCTTAATGACCTTTGAACTTTTAACAACTAAAACAGTCTATAAGCAAAAGACCATTCTCATTAGAAACCTATTTATGAATGAATCTGATCACCAGATGTCCATACTATTTAATTTAAAATTGTAATCACCAATAGGGAAAAAATACATTTATTGTCTTTCAAAAATGATAGGATGAATTACACATTCTTTCTTTATTTACAAAACACACATAATTTATTAAATACCATCTTCCTTGGCCCAATAGTGGCCTGTATGGGAAATCTACAACCAGGGTTCTTCCTTTATTAATCCTTAAAAGACTCTTCTTCAAAAAAATAAGTAAATACATAAAAAATAATTGGAAAAATCTTAAAATCTCATTCTATCATTAACAAACACAATGCAGACAACAAGTTTTTTAAATAATTTCAACAAAGGTTTGTCTTCATATTTGTTTTAAAACAGGGGATTACCCATCATTCAAAACTCCCCTTTCTTATAGTCTTATTCCACACATTAATTTTCTCATTTCTCTATTTTAATGGAATCATTATAACTTCACAAATTGACTCCTAGGCTCTATCAACTCCAAGAAGGTGCATAAATACTTCTTGGCCAACTTTTCCATGTGGAGGTTACTTATCACTTTTCATTACATTTTCTTGTTTTTACACATCATAAGGTGTCTTAAACCATGACAACATAACTATGAAATTTTATAAACCTATTACCATAACTAAACACTTAGACATACATATCATATCTTTCCATCTTCCAAATTTACACAAAATTCCTTATACAAGGCTTTACAATATTCAAATTTTCAGATATTACTTTTGGTAGGAAAACCTATAGTTCAAATATTATGCATCTTGAGACTCTCTAAACTCCACATATGGATCTCTGATGACATATATAACCTATTTGACACCTAATAGACCAACTAAAAATAAAATTGGATCATTTTTGAGGTCCTCATGGGATGTCCCTACATCATACTTTTGGGGGAGAAAGAAATTGAGCTCTAATATATTGATATGCTTCTTCCATCTCTTTTAATTCATATCTCTTGGATCATCCTCTGATGCTCCTATATCTACATGCTTCAGCTGTTCACTTCTCCTTTCATTCTTTCCTCAATCAAACATTATCCTACTTATCTCATGTCCTTATTTTCTTATATCAATAACTTGCACTCCATATGAACTCTCTTATTCATCTTTACCTCTATCATGTGGGTTGTAGATTCCCCAATATATTACTACAAATCTTATACTTTTAGTGTCTTCTACTTCCTTCTTCATACCTGCAACCAATATAAAAATAATGTCTTACTTAATTATTGTCTTAAAAAAATTTAAGCCTCCATAAGGCTTCACATCTTTAACCTACTGTACTACTTCTATCATTGCTTCTCCATGATATTTTACCTCATTCATGTGAGGTTCAATTGCTGTAACCTGTTCTTATTTTTCAATCACCTTTGCTTCACCTTGTAATGCTCTTTCTATGGCTACCAATTTTGCCTCCAATTGCTCACTGTTTTCATATACAAACTTGAAATAAATCCCCATACCTTTGTCCATCAACTACATTTAATTTTTAAAGTATTCTATGAGGCTATAAAATTTATCCACTTCATCTTGATCCTTCCTTTCATCTAGTTGGCTACTACTATCACCTTGTTCTTCACTAAACTGCATCTCTTCCATATCAAAGCATTATTTGTCTTATTCTACTTGCTCACTCAAATTCATCACCTTATTTTTAAGGTGTTTCTATTACTCTTTTTCCTTATGCTTTCCTCTCAACTAAAGCATTTTCATTTCTCTTTTCAATTATTTGTATAACAACTTCTTCTGCTCTCTCTACTCTCTCTTTACTTGCACCTTCCTTCTCTTCATCAATAGTTTTATTGGCCACTTACGTATATTCTTACTCATTACCCATCCAATATGTGGGATTAACATTTAAATTATATATGCTAGCATGACCAATATCCTATCCATCTACTACCTCATCTCAACCATCTCTCTTTTCATCTCTATTCTCTGCTTGGTGTCATCTTGTACCATTTTCTTCTTATGGTAGCTTCTCTCATCCATTATGCCCTATCTTCTTATTTCTCTCTCTTTCCTCATCTCATTGAATATTTTTATCAAATCCTTGGCCTCACCTAGACATATTCCTCTTTATGACAAGCCTTCAGTCTCTTTCCACATTTTGACCATTCACTTGGTTTACCTTCTCTTTCTCTTGACCTCAACTGGATCTGTCTTCTTGTCCTCACCTAGGAATTATCCTCTTATCCTACCTATAGGACTCATTTAATTTCTATGATAACTTATGAGATATATTTATGAGCCTATGTATCACTTTATATTGTTAATATCTCTCTTAATCAATAAGCCACACTTGGCTGTAGGGCTGCTACCATCTCACAATCTCTACCTTCATTCACACTTCAGCACATCAAATTAAAACTCAAAATAAAAATAAAATTAACAAGTAACTTGTAATGATTGTTTTTTTCCTTTATTTTCTCTAAACATATTATTTCTTTGATACTAAATGTTGTAGAGACTCAATACCACACTCTATCTATTCCAAGTTTTATCATTTGTAATCAGTAATGCTTGTCATCAATCTACTCGATCTTGCTTGGTTATTGTCTCCATCTTGGTTTTTAGCATAAATTTAATATAATGACCTCAATGGTTAGTTTTATTTCACTAATTTAAATATCATTGTGAACCAAGAAACAACTTAAACATTAAATTTCAACTCATTCTCATTTTCTTGTATTTAATTCACTCACTAGGTTTCAAGACTTCTTAGGGATAAATTGCATCAAATTTTAAAAAGGGTTATTATATTTAATATTTATCTCTAAGATCCTCTCTTTTACCATTAAAAAAATTCCATATAATTTTTAGGCCTCAAGTCAATCCTTTATACAATTCTGCATACTTTTCTTGTAGTTTTACTAGCCCTATTTTGTTCAAATTCCCTTTAGTACATAAAGGTAAAAGTTTACCTTGATAAAATTATGAATGATTTAAATAAAATTTACACTATTATTCTATCCTCATTATTTGAATCTTTAACACTTTATTTAAGCTAATTTTCTTAGCAAATCTTCCTTACTATTGCCTTGTATTAGGTTTCTTCAAGCTTGAATATAACACAATCCCCTAAAAGTCACACTAGACATTACATACCACCTTAAAACCATAATATTATATTAGATCACATGAATTAGGATAAGTTTAATAAATTTCATTGATTTTTAATTTTGGAATCTCCTTAAACTTATGAAACCCTAGGTTTAGGGTTTCCCAAGACTATCATAGCTTGAGAGTCAACCAAAATCAATTTCTAATGTTTGCATAGGTTTAAAAATTACAAACCAGGTCTAAAAGGTTTATATTAAATTTTTTCATGTTTTTCAATCATCAAATAGTGTGCTATCTAATCCATTGTTATAACTTACAAACTCAAAATTCATTCAACTGAATACATAGACTATTATCTTCAGAACTATATACCTGTAAGATGAATAAAACATTTTGTAAAGTAATAAAAATTCAAGGTAAGCCTTCAACACATTTTAAGTATTTACCTCAATGTAATAAAGCACTTTTTTCTAATATAAAGACATTTCTTTCCATGAACACACACAATAGTGACAGTCCTATCAACACTGACTGGTATAGGTGTAAGGTTTAGTTGTGCAGTATTAAAACAATGAATGTTCTCTTAATACCTATACCCAGTAACCATAAAAAAATAAAATAAATTTAAAAACATATAAAATTTTCATCCCTAATGACCTATGAAATTTTGGCAACTAACACAGTCTAAATCAAAATACCATTCTCATTAGAAACCTGTTTATGAATGAATTTGATCACCAGATGTCCTTCATACTATTTATTTCAAACTTGTAATCACCAATAAGGAAAAATAACCATCTATTGTATTTAAAACATGATAAGATGAATTACACATTCATTATTTATTGACAAAACACATATAAGTTATTAAATACCATTTTCTTCAGCCCAACATTGGCCTGTATGGGAAATCTACAAGCAGGGTTCTTCCTTTCTTAATATTTCAAAGACTCTTCTTAAAAAAAAAAGTAAATACCTACATAATAATTTTAAAAATATTTAAATCTCATTCCTTAATTAACAAACACAATACAAATAAAAAGCTTTTTAAAGACCTTTAATAGAGGTCTGTCTTCATATTTCTTTCAAAATAGGGTATTACCCTTCATTCAAAACTCCCCTTTCTTATAGTCTTGTTCCATACATTAATTTTAAAATTTATATATTAAAATGGAATAATGATAAATCCATAAACTTACTCCTAGGCTCTATCTACTCCAATAAGGTGCATAACTACTTCTTGGCTAGCTTTTCCATGTGGAGGTTAATTGTCACTTTTCATTACATTTTCTTGATTTTTCACATCATAAGGTGTCTTGAACCATGAAAAAATAAATATGACATTTTATGAACCTCTTACCATGACTAAACACTTAGAAACACTTATCATATCTTGCCATCTTCCAAATTTTCACAAAAGTCCTTGTACAAGGCTTTACAATATTCAAATTTTCAAATATTACTTTTGGTAGGAAAACCTATAGTTCAAATCTTATGCATCTTAAGACTCTCCACATATGGACCTATGATGACATATATAACCTATTTTATGCCTAATAAACCAACTAAAAACAAAATTGGATCATTTTTGGGGTCCTCATGGGATGCCACTATATCAACTTCTTTCCAACAATCTTCTTATGGGTTATGATGAATGGGATCCTATAACAGAACTCACTAATCTCCCATCTCAAATCCCATTTTTAGAAATTATGAGGACATCTCTGCATCATCATAATCATCTTATGAATCTTTTTTTCAAAATTAATATCCCTCGCCCTCCTCTAACATGATGTAAAGCAACCTTATCTGGATCTAAAAATAACATTTTGCAACAATGTGAAGAGATGTTCATACATGTAGATGAAATAATGGACACTTTTCTTTCCCTCAAATTCCCTATTACTTCCATGATCCTTGATGAGATTCTGATTCATGCAGATGATCCTCATCTTATCATTAATGTTCAAATTGGTGATATCCAAGTCAAATGTGCCTTTATTGTCAAGGGTTTTGTCACTTGTGTTACCACTCTTGATTCTAACCAAAACCTTGGATATTTTAAATGTAATCTTAAATACACACACAAATCATGTTAAATCTCTAACCAAAGGCAAATGTCTCCTTTAGGTTATGTGTGGCTTCCCATTACCATCCCATATGTCACTATTCATATGAAGGTGATGATATTTAACTTTCCTCTATCTTACAACATTTTTATCAGTAGGCCACAAACTCATCATATGAGAGAAATTGACTCTTTTTCTTGCTAATGTATTAAATTTCCTCATAATGGACCCATTTATATGATTTAGAGTGACACCAAACCTTTGAATTTTGAATAATTCTATGACCATGGTGTATTCAATATTCCTACCCTTGAACCCTTACCAAACATTCCATTTCATGAATCTCAATGATTTAATTTTCTCATCAATTCCACTCAAGGTTACAATGGTCATCCCAAACTCATTGGGAATATTCCCTTAACCTCCTATATTTTGATGATGATGAGCCTGATGAGATCAATCTCAAGATTAAAAATTTTAATCTCTCACCTCATCTCAACTCTTAGCTTATTTCTTCTTTGTAAACTCATTCTCATTGACCACCTTGTGATGACATCCCTATTTTCTTAACCAAAACTCAACATTCCATTCATCACATGACATCGAATGACAAAGTCATCCCTACCTATGCTATTGATCTTCATACACCTGATTATGATGATGGTTATGTTAGGTTGTGGAGCTAAAAGCTTCACTGTATGCAAACATGGAGGAGGTTACTGAGTTCTAGGGATACCGGCATCGGCAGTGCAATCGATGTTGGTCAGGGGTGAACAGAAGGGTAACTGACATCGGTAGGAGTCAGCTGATGTCGGTTACCTCCAAGCAGATAGGGACTGATGTCAGTCACCTGTGTGGTTCTAGAATTTCTCATTGCACAAATAGTTAGTTTGTTGAACCGATTGTTTGCATGTAAAGGCTATTTCGAGTCTTGAGCTGCGTGTCTAATTATTGTAAATTAGAAGTCTAAGTTATTGTTTAGTATGGGATATATTTATAGACTCATTGGCATGTATTGTAATTAAAGGATTAAGGCAAGGAAGAGATCCTTCTAATTGTAAGAACAGTTGATCTGTAGGTGGCAGCAAGATCAGGGAGAAGTTCTACATGGTAAGGAAGATCATTTGAGTTGCAAGTTGTTGCAAGTTCATGGGAGATCTGCTTGAAGTACTTTTGAGTGCTTGGTATTGGTAGGGTTATTAATAACTAGTTGGAGGTGAACACCAACTCTGTGTTTGAGTTGTGTGTTGGGACCATTTTTGGTAGGAGAGTGAACTCTTGAAGGAAAGAGATCTGTACATCTGAGAGGTGTGGAAGAGTGTGGCATCTTCATTGTATTTCCTTCAGGCATGAGTATTAATACAAGATTGTGTATTGTCTCTCATATTCTGTGTTATTTTTAAATTTTAGTTACTTGTTAATTCTGGTATAATTCTGTGTTTAGTTGCTTATACAAGGTAATCATATTGTGCTCTTATTGAGGAGCAAGGTCCTGACAAGTTGGAATCAGAGCCAAGTTTGTGGTTCTAGGTTTCCATCCCTAACAAGTGGTATTAGAGATTTTAGTTGGGTTACTAACATGTTGTATCAGATCTGGTTAGTGTTTGTTGATTACAGGTCACTCACAGGGGTTTCTATTTGAGTGGGAGTATAGCAATGGTAGAAGAAAGTAAGCTACGAATGGAGAAGTTTAATGGAAAGAACTATCAATTATGGAGGATGCAGATAGAAGATTATCTATATTAGAAAGATTTGTACTTACCATTGGGTGGGGTTGCATGCAAGCCCATGGATATGAAGGATGAAGAATGGGAGGTTCTTGATAAGAAGGCTCTGGGATCTATAAGGTTGAGCCTTGCATCATCTGTGATTTCCAACTTATTACAGGCTAAGACAATGGTAGAGTTGATGGAATCTTTGGCAAATTTATATGAAAAACCCTCAGCTTTGAATAAGGTATTTCTTATGAAGCAATTATTTAATTTGAAAATGTTGGAAGGTGGATCTGTACATAGTCATCTTAGTGATTTCCATGGTTTGGTAAACCAGTTAAATCTAGTCAATATTGTTTTTGATGATGAAATTAAGGCTCTCTTAATCTTATGCTCATTACCTGAAAGTTGGGAGAGTTTGGTAATGGCATTTAGTAATACTACGTCTGCTTTAAAAATCTTAAAAGTGGATGATGTTGTGAGTGTAATCTTGAATGAATAAATTTGCAGGAAAAGCAAAGGTGAATCATCAGGGAATGCTTTGAGTGTTGAAAATAGGGGAAGGAAAAGAGAGAAGATTGAGCATGGGAGATCAAGGTTAAAGATAGGTAGGAGATCCAATTTTAGGCATGGTAGAATACCCTGCTGGAAATGTGGAAAGTAAGGGCATGTAAATAAAGATTGTTGGTTGGTTGAAGATCATCAAGAAGGAACTAAAGAAGCAGATGTTGCAGGTATTGTTGTACATGATGCTTTGGTATGTTCCTTGGATAAATTAGAATCTTGGGTTTTAGATTCTGGTGCCTCTTTCCATGCATCCCCAAATAGGGATTTTTTTCATGAATATGTCCAAGGAGACTTTGGAGAAATTTATTTAGGGGATGGTAAGCCTTGTCAAATGGTTGGCAAAGGGAAAGTGAAGCTGAAATTGTAGACGGGCAACACATGGGTGTTGAAGGAGGTCATGTATATCCCAATCTTGAAGCAAAATTTGATTTCTATTGGAAAGTTGGGTGATGAGGGTTGCATAGTAAATCTCACAGTGGACTCTTGGAAGGTTACCAAGGGTGCACTTATTGTAGCAAGAGGTAAGAAAGTAGGTACACTTTATTTATCTACTTGTATTACTGATTCTCCTTCTGGTTTATCTACTTCAGGTGTAGATTCGAAGATGTGGCTTAATAGGCTTGGTCACATGAATATGAAGGGGATGCATGTTCTTGAGTCAAAGGGTATACTTTCAAATTTGAAAAGCATGGATCGAAATTTCTATAAGCAAAGGAAGAAAGTGACGTTTCTTGAGAAATCCAATGTTCATGACAAGAATAAGAATGTCTTGGTTTTAAAGGAGAAGATGATGAACAGAGATCAACATAAGGGGCTAAATAATTATAAGTAGAGCAAGGTTGATATGGACAAGGGTTTGATCCAAAAGGATCTCATGGGTAAAAGTCATCGCTCACAAGTAAAACACAGAGACTAACGTCAGTTATAAAATTGACGTTGGCATCCAGACAGGGACTGACATTGGCTATGTGCAGCCTGACATCAGTGACTCTAGACAAATAAACAATGGCATCAGTCAGGGGGAATTGACGTCGGTGATGAGGCAGTCACATGGAATCAATGTCAGTCAGGTGCAGACTGAGATGTGACTGGCATTGGTCACTGAGATAGATTTTGGGTGGACAACAAGCTGTCAAAGAGTCTCAAGCGCCCATATGGAGGACTAAAAGGGTAAGTAAGCCTCAAATTCACCATTTCCTTTCTTTACACTACTTATTGCTCACTAATGGTCAAGAACTAGGAAGTTATTAAAGAAGCAGAGCAGGTAGATCCAAGAAATAGTGGGAGCTTGGCATGGATGAAGGATGTGATTCCTTGGAGAAGAACCAAATAGGAGTTTTTGGTAGAGTTACCAGCTGGAAGAAAGCACTAAGAGATGAATGGATGTTCAAGATAAAGAAGAGCGGGAATGGACACGTGAGATGGAAGGCCAGGGTATATGGTCTTGAGTAAGCTGCAGGACAATGGAGGTTTAACCATTGTGTTTCTCTTTACCAAGTTGGATAATATTAGCTACATTATCCTATTACTGTATTGTGTGCTTGTTGCAAGGTTACACATACAGGGAGTTGCTAAACTAAAGGTAAATTTAGTTTAGAGGTGTGTCATGAGGAATCTGGGAGTAGCAAGATTCTTTGGCATGAGTGTGTTTTAGAGACATGGAAGGTCACAGGTTGATTTTGTCTCCAAATGATTGTGTGAAACTAGTTAGCATGCTGATGGTTGGATAGTTCTATGAATAGTGTCTTGATTCACATAATGAGGTTAAGTGCATGGTATGTACTAGACCTGAGATTTCCCAAGCAGTGGGAGTTGTCAACAAGTTTGGAGCCAATCTAAGAAAGAAGCACTGGAGGGTAGTTCAGTGGATTCTCAGATATCTGAGAGGGACCAGTAGCAGGTGCACATGCTATGCAGGGTCAAGTTCTTTTCTACATGGGTTTGTAGATGTGGATGTGGCAGGTGATTTGGATGATAGGAGGTGCACCATAAGATTTGTGGTGGTTGGTCTTCAAGAGTGATCTTGAAGAGGGATACAAAGCCAGGGAACAAACTAGATGATGTATAGGTATAGGTACAGGTGTAGCTATTTATCTCCAAGTGGGAGATTGTTAGGTTGTGGAGCTAAAAGCTTCACTATTTGCAAACATGGAGGAGGTTGCTGAGTTGTAAGGATATCGGTGTCAGCAGCACAACTGATGTCAATCAGGGGTGAATAAAAGGGAAACCGACATCGGTAGGAGTCAGATGATGTTGGTCACCTCCAGGCAGATAGGGACTGATGTCGGTCACCTGTGTGGTTCCAGAATTGCTTGTTGCACAAACAATTAGTTTGTTGAACTGGTTGTTTACATGTAAAGACTATTTCAAGTCTTGAGCTGCGTGTCTAATTATTGTAAATTAGAAGTCTAAGTTATTGTTTAGTATGGGATCTATTTATAGACTCATTGGCATGTATTGTAATTAAGGATTAAGGCAAGGAAGAGATCCTTCCAATTGTAAGAACAAGTTGATCTACAGGTGGCAGCAAGATCAGGAAGAAGTTCTACATGGTAAGATCATTTGAGTTGCAGGTTGTTGCAAGTTCATGGGAGATCTACTTGAAGTACTTTGAGTACTTGTGTACTGGTAGGGTTATTACTGACTGGTTGGAGGTGAACACCAATTCTGTGTTTGAATTATGTGTTGGGACCATTTTTGGTAGGAGAGTGAACTCTTGAGGGAAAGAGATCTATACATTTAAGAGGTGTGGAAGCTTGTGGCATCTTCATTGTATTTCCTTCTGGCATGAGTATTAATACAAGATTGTGTATTGTCTCTCATATTTTGTGTCATTTTTGAATTCTAGTTACTTGTTAATTCTAGTTTAATTTCGTGATTAGTTGCTTATACAAGGTAATCATATTGTGCTCTTATTGAGGAGCAAGATCATGACAAGTTAGAATCAGAGCCAGGTTTGTGGTTCTAGGTTTCCATTTCATACACCTGATTATGATGATGGTTATACCTTAGATGATCCATTTCTAGGAGGTGTATTTTAGGCCTGAGATGCTGAGATTATTTGTTATCATTCCTCTTTACTTTATTATTTTCATATATCTTCCTATATTACATCATATATCATTACTAATTTTATTATTTTACCTCTTTATCCTAGGGTAGAGATGGTATATAAACCTTCAATTTCTAAAGAACCTCATAGGAGTATGCTTATGGATCATGCTATGATTGGTCCCTATCACTTTGGTAGGTAATATGACCCCTATAGTCTACTTATCCTTGAGATGAATGTGACTCTCCTTTTGCCTTTTGTGGACCTTGTCACTCCCTGAATAGATCCTTATTTAGATCCCATTCTAGCTAAGTCTCTTTCTACTTTTGATCCTATTGATCCTTTCATCAAGCCTTATCTAATCTCTTCACCATCCCCACCTTCTTTTGGTGATGGTTTTCTCCCTTTATCATAGTTGCCTCCTTCATCCACCATGGGTTGATCAACCTTATTGTGACATTAATAAAGTTACCAATCATTAGAATAGAGATTATTCCCTATACCAAGCTCCTTCTACTTTTGTTACACCTCTTCCTATGAGTACATATCCCAAGACTACTCAAATGTGTATCTATTTATTCTATGACATAGATAACCATTCATCTATGCATTGTCATAATCTACAAAAATATATTGACACTTTGCATCCCACTACTCCCTAGTCCTTAGACAAGGCTATACCTCCCCCAGAAGTATTACTTGAGTATCTTCCTAAGTATGGTGAGTTATATTGTCTCTAACACCAATATGGAACACATCATGCTAATCATTTTTTCATGATTTAATAACATCTTAAGGATCATATTTAAACCATTCATGCACCTTCTACCATTACTCCTATAGGTTGTTATCACAAGAAGGCTCCCCCTTCTTCCCCCATGGTTCTACCTCCTGTGGCTCCATCTCTTCCTATGGTCCCTTATTCACCTTCTATTCCTCCACTTGTGGATCCTTCTCCATCCATGGATCCTTTCTCACCCATATATCCTTCTCCACCCATGGGTCCCTCATCCATGGCTCCTTCCCCAATAGTGACCCCTTCATCTCTTGTAGTGTCCATTCCTATGAATTATCTTGAGCATCCACTACCTAATAACCATCTTCAGTATGATCCTTCAAGCATTCATACATTTTCAATTGAGGATATTCAATGTGAAGTATTTTTCCAGCTTTCACTAAAGATTGATGAGACATTAACTATAGTTTGCATTCAACTTCATAGAGACTTATCAGATGTTATGGATAATATGTGTGGACAAATATATCAATATTTATGAGCACATGTATGGTGTTATTACATTTTCATTTGGATTGAATGTGTACTCTAGTGTTGATATATATATACACTGATGTGTGTGTGTGTGTGTGTGTGTGTGTGTGTGTGTGTGTGTGTGTGTGTGTGTGTGTGTGTGTGTGTGTGTGTGTGTACTTGTTATAAACTGATAAAGGATATATACATGCACATATATTTGTATACACACACACACACACACACACACACACACACACACACACACACACACACACACGCACACACACATATATTGGTATTTTAGAGTTATAGGGCTTTGAGAAAAACTATATGGGTTAAATTAGTCTAGCTATAGGATGCCTTTAAGAATGAAATCGATGTGTGGATTTGAATGAAATTTAGTTGATTTAGATTTCAAATGATTTCACACATTTTATATTAAGATCATAGTATTTAATAAAAAATCATAATAGAGGCTATAATATGTATACTTATTCCTATTTGGGTTTGGAAACTAAATGGTTAAAACCTTAAACCTCGGTACGGGTAGGTGAGAGAATGAACTACTGTTTATGAACTCAGCTATCTATATATAGGGACATATGCACAAGATGTAAATATTTCATGGCTAATTTAAAATGTCATTGTATTCCTTATATGGTAATTATGCAATTGTTTATTTATGACTGTGCATACTATTACATGCTTGAATTGGTTTATATTCGTGTAATAGTTTTGCATAGTCGATAGAAAGAATGGGTATACAGTGCTATTCATAAAATTTTATAAGGAAGTTGAATTGGATAGTTATTAGTTATTATAATATAATTTTTTAAATTGAGTATATCTGATCGAGTGTATATATTTTAGTATATGTTTTTAACTTAAGTATCAATTAATTTGATGGAATTGTGAAATTTGATTCAAAGGTTTTTGGTATGAACTACTAGTTGTGTATCAAATTTTGTATGTTTCATTTTAACAAGAGTATTTGGATTTATCTAATTTAATAAAAGGGATATGGGACTATTTTATTAGATGGATATATATACATTGAGTATATGAAATACTTTAAGATATCAGATAGTGGATGTCTTCTTTGAGTATATTGTATACGAGATGGTAGCTATATGGTACTGAAATGGTATTTGAGGATTTACACACATACACAACCTATTTTTTTAGAAGGGTATATATACATTGAGTATACAAAATACTCTAAGATATTAGATAATGGATGTATTCTTTGAGTATATTGTATACAAGATGGTAGTTATATGGTACTAAAATGGTATTCGAGGACACATACAGACACACACACACATATACTTGGTAAAATATACAGCTATGGACTGTGTCATAAATTTGAATTGATTTTACTATTTATGTATATATGTATATATATGCAAAACAATGTAGTTATTGAAAATATTATTACCTTACAATGTATAAATGGATGCTTGTTATATATTTTAATGTTTATATATAAAACATTAAAAAATATATTTATGAGTTTAAATACAAAACATAATAATATATTTGGTTAGGATTTTATTTTATATGTGGAATATGAACAATTATATAGGCCTGTGTTATAATGATTATTTTAGGGATGAAATAACATTATAAGTTACTTGTGATATGGGTAACTAATAGTTTAGATATAACTATTACTCAGATGGTATATTATATTGAGGATTATTTTTGATTATGTTTATTTTGAAATAAACTAGATATGATAGATTCATTGCATTTCATTTGATGGACTAATTGAATGCATATAAAATTTCTATACTTAGCATAAATTTTATTAGCTAAAGGGAAATATTTTGTATGAATTTATTGGTTTTTATATTATTATATTTTTTTTAATCAAATCTCGCATTCATGACCATAAAGAAATAGTGGATGGATTCCATTTGCTTAATTAGCATCATCAATGTAAGATGAGGACTAATCTAATTGAATGGTGTGTATGAAATTCACTAATCCTAGAGATCATTAATTATTGAAAACTTTAGCTAAAATAATGTTTTAATTAAACATTGCCATTTCATATGTTGATATAGTTTTCATATTTGTGAGATATCATATAAGAACAAATTTATTTATGGTACATATTATGTATTAGATATCTTCAACCCACGAGTTTTGGTTTCTTGCTCTGGATTCTCGCACCATCATTATCTACCCATCTATGAAGGGCCAACCCCTTATTTGGGAGATAGTGCAGGGGATCTATGGTTTGTGGTTGGTGTGAAAAAGTGATATGATGATGCTCTCCCTCCTAACTGGAGTACTATATTAGGGACTACACTTGAGATTACAAATTGATACTTGAGTCATGAAAAATTTATTCCATGGAGATTTGTATCATGTTTTATCATTTGAGATATTATTATGTATTATTAAAAAATGTAACATTTATACATTAATTGTACAGTAGTTGTTGTAATGATGTATTAATCATGGCTGGATTTTTACTATTTAATTAATGATTAGATGCAATAATTATTGTTGTTTTAGTATTGCTCATGACTGAAATAGCTGTTCATGGTAATCCTTAGCTAACTGGATTAGCTATAAACCTTTTGGTTAACTAAATATAATTAGTTATAGATCACTAATTAATTTTTTTGTGGTAAAATCTATTTGATGAATATGTATAATTTTTTTTAATTTTTTTTGCTATATTTTAGTAAAACCCAATGGGGTTGTTATAATGTATGTATGTATGTATAAATATATATTATATTATTATATTACATTATATATATGCTATTATAGTATATATTCACTATTGTATTATATATCTATGTTATAATATACTATTATAACATACATTAATATATATATATATATATATATATATATATATAAATGTATATTATATTATTATATTACATTATATATATGCTATTATAGTATATATTCACTATTGTATTATATATCTATGTTATAATATACTATTATAACATACATTATATATATATATATATATATATATATATATATATGTATAAATGTATATTATATTATTATATTACATTATATATATGCTATTATAGTATATATTCACTATTGTATTATATATCTATGTTATAATATACTATTATAACATACATTATAATATATATATATATATATATATATATATATATATGTATATATGTATATATATATATATATATATGTATATATGTATATATATATATGTGTGTATATATATATATATATACATATATACTATTATAACATACATTATAATATATATATATGTATATATATATGTATGTATATATATATATGTATATATATATATATGTATATATATATGTATATATATATATGTATATATATATATATGTATATCTATATATATCTATATATACATATATATATATACATATATATATATATATACATATATATATACATATATATATATACATACATATATATATACATATATATATACATATATATATATACATATATATATACATATATATATATATATATACATATATATATATATACATATATATATATATACATATATATATATACATATATATATATATATATACATATATATACATATATATATATATATACATATATATATATATATATATATATATATATATATATATATATATATATATATATATATATATATATATATATATATATATAAGGGTTAAAAAGGGCCCTCACTCATACATATAAAAATATTAAAACAAGATGGTTTACGAGAACACACTAAGCCCATCTAGACAATAATTTATCTCAAAGCAAAGGATAGCCTAAAAAATAGAAGGGGACAAACCCTGTAGAGATAGAAATACAAAAACCAAAAGAAACCACTCGAGATGGCAAGCCCAAAAAGAAACCTTTCAACATGAAAATAGAAAATAATTAATTCCCTAGTGTTAAGGTGACATCCACTTCAACATAGTTTGAGTACTGGAGAAAACCAAATAGTGAATTCATACTATTGGAATCACCTAGAATAGGGACATTGGTATAGGGTTTCCTAGGGGTGCATTTGAAGATTTGGCTTCCACCTACAAATGAGTGCTCATGATCTTCCCAAGTCTTCTTAGCTCTAGAATGAAAATAAAACCTAGACTGAAAACATCCACCATAGCCTAAAAACACCTCTACATGTGATCTAAAACAACATGATGAATGACTAGTTTGGAAAAATCTCCCCTACCAGCTTGCCTATCATTTTATTTTTACATAATTGCTTCCACACCTCTAGCATTACATAATCCCACTAGAGAACCAATAACCCACACCATCTTATTTTACTCAAATTTCCCCACAATCCTTTCTAAAGAGGACATATTATCCAGTAAAGGAGCTAGCTCCATGATACCTACATTCCCCTCTATTATACTTGTCAACAAACCATGCAATTTCACAAACCTAGAATCCAAATGTCTAAAAATAGATAGGGGAATTAGACCCAAACACTGAAAAACAATGAAAGGAAGAGAATGACCATCATATGCTACCAATATATCAATCCAAGCATAAATCACACTTGTCAACCCTAGCCAAACCATGGTCTCTACCACCTTATGGTGGCAATTCCTTATTTGACAGTGTGAAGCAAATTACTTACAAAGGAAAAATCAACATCTACATTAGTTTTATTATTCCAAAAAAAATGCATGCAATCTATACCTATGAAAATTTTGATTACATATATAAGCTCCAAACCATGCATCTAAAAAAAAAATTGGAGCCATCGATTAGAAATGCCATCTCAGAATGCCATCTATAATTTATCAATATGTAAGGAGAACACATGTTTAATGGAAGATACACAATACATATATGTGAATATAATCACCACCTCCAACAAAATGATTCTTCTTAATGTGTTTAACATAAAATGGATTGTCTATTAACAAAAATCCTTAAAAAATCACTACTCACTTGATGCATATATTAAAGACACAATAATTAAATATTAAAGACACAACAACGATGGAAATATACACACCTATATCTAGGCCATATTGAGAAATGGTAAGATACAATTTAGTGAGCCTTATATTTGATCGATCAAATCAAGACTTGACCATCTATCTAAATGATTTTCCATGATATAATCACACCTTTGATCCAATTCCAAATTTGCTAAAAAATCAATATGTTAATTTGCTTCCCTATAATAGTGATTAACAAACCAATATGAAAGTTCATCCAAACTTTGAAAAATTGTACCATAGATATTATTCAACCTAAATAGATATGTATAATGATTATGAATGACATTTAAATTTAGTTTTGGATTCCCCTTCAATAACCAAGTTTTCAATCCCACATTGATGTTCTAATTGGATGCCCAAGACCACCACTTAGGCTTCAACCTCATTTTTTGTGCCATTTTGAAGTTTTAATGACATGGCTTGAATGAGAGATATTGAACAATCCATAATAATACATTCAAATTTGGATGCTCCCAAATTTTATATAGTATCCTCATCATGATTTAGCTTAAAAAACTAACTAGGGGAAGAATCCTTGTTAGAATAGTTAATGCATATTAATTATCTTAGTTAAGCTTTCTTAGGGTGTACACATGCCTAAGTGCTTAGTGAGCCACCCTTGCTCCTCAATGGGAGATAGTGGCCTCACCACTCAGTCCTTAATGGGAGATAATGGTCTCACCACTCACCTAGTGGGAATTCCACCTACTTGTCCTCCACTCACCTCTTACTCTCTCTTATTTTATGAATACCCATTGGATTGCATTTGTAAAGAAGCAAGCAAGGAAGGATGGAAGCTAAGCAACGTAAGATAAGCAAGTGAAATAGAGGTGAGAAGTATGGAAACATAGATATTTTTTAAATTTTAATCTATTTTTGAGTAATAGATAGCTTTGTCTTGTGTGCAATGCATTAATGGTAACAACATGCATATATGATCTTGGTTAGAGTGTTCATCACTCCAATATGGTATTGGATCCAATAAAATTATGGATATTTATATTAAAATGTATCTCATTCATGGAATCTCTTAGGATCTATTCATGGTAATGTATGTGGCCAAATCCTCCATTTAGTTGTGCACATAGCCACTTTCAGACCATAATTTAGCTTATTCAAACAACCACTCACCTAGTCATTAAGTTGACTCACCTCGTTGGCCATTCAAATTTAGTATTGATTATATTTAGGTGTGTTAGTATTTGTTTGGTCCTTTATTGTTAAATTTTAAAAAAACCATAAAATACAAAAAGCACTTTAATCTTTTCATATATAGTGTAAATCATTTAAAACATCTTTGAATTTGTAAAGGGTAGTGGAAATGTTTTTTTGGGTGAGATATTATTTTACGTGAGGAGACATTTTTTTAGTAGGGGATTTATGTTAAAGTGTTGTGGACATCAATTTTAATGATGTGGATCATTTTTAGTGGTGGACATCATTATTGGTCAATTTTAATTAAGTGGTAGACATATTTTTAAGGTGGGGCTCAAAAATGTTTAGTGGGGATTATTTTAAAGGGGGTAATTCATTTGAGCGAGACAAATTTTTAAAGTGAGTCAAAATTGTAAAAGGGATGATCATTATTGTAAAGGGTAAACATATTATTTTTTCCATTAAACTCAACTTTTGAAGATGGAGGGGGAGGTCTGATCGACAAGAGGTCAAACCCTCTAAAAAGTAAAATAAGCAATTTTCTTATTCTCACCTTCATTTATGGAAGTTGTTGATTATTGTACCCTCTTGGTCCACATATTCTTATCACAGATGCATTTTTAGTGTTAATTGATGTCTATTATGGGAGACATTCTTAATGACATATTGAGTATTTTTAACACCCTAGATCCCCACACCCCATCCCCTTGTCACTTGAACACTTATGGATGCATTTTTGATCAAGCTAGATGTACCATATTGTTTATGTACATTTGTTTTACCACTTTATAGTTACTAGATGTGATCACCCTGGCACATATTTAGATTCTTTTTTAGGCACATCTTTCACCATCCATATTCATTTGGGATGGATTTTAGATCACTTGTGACATTAACATTAGCATTCTTATGAGGATTTTACCAAACTCTCTCACCTCTTACTCTCTCCTATATTATGATCACCCTTAGAGTGCATGTGTAAGGATGCAAAGAACGAATGAAGCTAAGAAAAAACAATCTAAGTAAGTGATAGAGAGGTGATAAGCATGAAAACATAGAGAGTATTTACATTTTATTATATTTGTTAGTAGATATCTTTGTGTTGTGTACAATGCATTAATGGTAATGACATGCATGTATGATCCTGGTTAGAGTGTTCATCACTTTAATAATCCAAGAAATAATGACATGAGCATGATAATTTTCCTTGTTTACACTTGACCCATTAACAAGGGATATATATATTATAAAATATTTTATACTATATTATTATATATGTATATAATATTATACTATACTAATTTTTTTATTGGTAACAACTTTTGACCAAAGCATATACCAGTCTAAGATAAAATCATGGGCCCAGATCCCCATGTAATTTATTAACCACCTAAATACCACTTATATACCAATATTGCATGATGTATACCAACTATTACTAATAAATACCACCATAGGCCTTGAGGATAACCATCGACCATTAACAACCCCAATAATATAATCAACAAACATAACCAACCTCATATGCCTTTCCAAAGATTTGAACTTAGGTGGGGCTTGAAACAACCAATAAAATTAACCAACTCACCCAAATATCATTGGAATATATTATACTATACTATACTATTATATATAATATTAAAACACACACACACAAACACACATGCACACACACACACACACACACACACACACACACACACACACACACACACACACACACACACACACACACACACACACACACACACACACACACACACACACACACACACACACACACACACACACACACACACACACACACATGCACACACACACATGCACACACACGCACGCGCGCGCACACACACACACACATGTTTTGGTAAAGTAGAATTTATTAAAGAAAACAAGTGTAAATCGATAATTGTATATCACTCAAAATTCATCATCATTGATGCCATCTCATATTTAATACACTAAGCTTTAATCCAAAATATTTTGATATTTATTTTAATAATCCTTACAAAACATAATTTTATTGACAAGTGATTTCTTAAATTTTATGTTTTTTGCCAATAGTGATAAATGAGATGCTTATGGAGACAAACTCTAATTATGGCCACCTTTTCTTCCAAGGGTTTGGGTATGACATGGTATATATATATATATATATATATATATATATATATATCAAGGTTGGAGGGATTCCTGTCTAAAAAATAAAATCAAGAAAGATTACCAAAGAAAAACCTGGCTTGTTGGAAACAACCATGATAAGGCATAAGGCCAAAAATAACCAAAAAACCACCAAATTGGTTAAGTATGCCAACTATACCAAAACCATCCAAGGCCAAATCCCCCAAATAAAATCCCAACAAAAACCAACAATTGAAACCAATGCTATTTTTATGCAAACACAATCTACTTTGCAAAGATGATCTATACTTATACTAATCTACTAGATTCAAATAAAGGATAACCATATTTATGTCATTATCCAATACAAAACAAGATCACCCACCCTTAGATAACAAGTTTATAAAAACTAATAAAGTAATGAAAACCCTAGAAAAAGATAGTGGCATAGCTACACTCTATGACCCATACTAGCTGGTAAGAAAGTCCAAGTCAAAACTGAGCCAAAGCCTATGATAGTACCGTTCATAGAAAAAATAAACCAAGGTTAAATAAAAAACACCAAAATAAGCTATACAATCACCAAAATAAATAAATAAGAATTAGTGTCCATCCACAAGTAGAAGATGCAAACCCTGGTTACCTTGATAAGGAGGCACCAAGCCCTTAAAAAAAGGAAAACCATATGAAATAGGGAAATAAAAATAAGGTGGTTTTCATTTAACCCTAGAGATAAGTGGTCCAAAATGAATGGCTTCATTAAAAAACCCTGAGATAAAGGCTTAGAAGCTTGAACTACCAAAGCCAGACTAGAAACCAATTGACCCACCAACTATAAAGAGCCCACAAAAATACCTATTCAACATAAGATAAAGAAAAAATGACCTAGAGGATTCCATCAAAAAGAGAGAACCAATCTAAATTCAATAATATTAGAGGAGACATAATAGTCATGAAGAGGTAAAACCCTTAATCTAGTCAAGACAAAAGGAGCATGCCTAATCACCACCAATCTCTCAGGGAGGGAAAAACCACATCAATACCCCCAATGTCTCTCAAAACCATATAATAAATAGGAATATGGAAGGGGTTGGGTTAATGGAATACACTCACCTCGAAACACTCTAAGAAATACAAACTAGAGGGTGGAACTAGTCCACCAAACTTCTCTTGAGATTTTATCCCAATCTCAACCTCAAAATCCTTAAATAAAAATTCTAGATAGGAATAAAAAATAGGATTAGGAGGAGAATGAAGACACTCATCTACTAAATTCATCCCTTGGATGAGAGAAAGAGGATCCAACCCTAACTCATAAGCCACCCACACCCTATGCTAAGGAGCCACTTCGGACTAAAGAGTGTTGGTTTTAAGCATTTCCACTACCACATTCCTCCTGAGATCAACAAAAAAGTTAGGTCATAATTCAAGATCCACTTATAATCCTTGAAAAACCCTAATATCTTCCAATAGAACTTCCATAGCATCCTCTAACTCCCACTCCAACTCCTCCTCCTTAGTTTTCTCATCAACAAGCTAGCCCTCTAAAACTTCTCCCTTATAAAACTTCTACTTCCATGCCTCAAACCAAGCGTTACATTAGTGAGCTCTAACCTGTGCCTCCATTGCTCTCAAAATTTATAAGTATATATTATGATTACATGTATTCTTCACACTACCTATATTATAGATATTATAAAATATATATAATAATTTTTATTTAAAATTAAAATTATAATATAATAGTATTATAAAATATATTATACTATTATATTATATATAGTATTAAAGCATTTATAATGATTATATATATAATTCATTTTTTGTGTAAAACAAGGTTTTATAAAGAAAATAAGTGTAAATCAATTTGCGTACATCACTCAAAACACATCATTGTTGACCTCATCTCATCTTTTCTACACGAAGTGTTAAACCACAATAATATGATATTATTTTAATAATCCTTCTAAAACATATTTTTCCTAACTAGTGATCCCTTAAATTTTATATTTTTTTGCCTAAAAGGATAAATGAAATGTTTATGGAGACATAATCCAATTGTGACCACCTTTTCTTCCAAGGGTTCAAATATGTATGGCATCTTTGTATGTTTTTAAGCCTAAAGTTAATGCTCTAGGTATCAATATATTATCAAACAAAAGATATAAGATAGACTTTGTAAATTCAATGTTTTCTCCCCACATCAATGACATTATAGTGTTGAGCCAAGCTTCTCATTAGACATGGATCCTTGTTGTAATCAAGTCATATCTCATAACATACTTAACCACCCTTGATAATAAAAAACTAGCTATCAAGGATGCCACCACCATGCAAGTTGGAGATCCATTTCCAATGAGTGCAGGGTATGTATATCCAAAAGTTACCCTAAATCTAGGTCTTTTACACAATATGGGCCTTATAGGGTATGATATCACCTATAATACCCTATCACCAACCCTCACCATCATCAACTTGCTCACCTTGAAATATTACTCTAGATGTTAATATATTAACATCATAGATGAATGGAATCTACAAGATATACTTAAGACCTCAATGTCTTATCCCAACATCAATGATAATACATCATTGATTCAAGCAAATTCTAATAGAGAAATTATTTTTTCCCCTTCAAATCTCTTGAGAGTGAAATACATCCCATGTCAATATATGATTTGATCCACTACCAAACTAAATAATGACAAAGAAGTTTCAAAAATTTATTATGATATTTTAATTAAATTAAATTTAACAAATAACCAATTTTTTTTTTGAATGAACATAATGAAATTGATGATATGTTATTCATTTAAGAATCTTAAGAATAAGAGTTATGGAAGTGTCTTTCATTACATTATTTTTATCTCTATAAAAAGTCACCTCTCACCAAAATAAAGGATCTATTAAGTATAATGGTTTTCCATTGATAATCATCTACAATCAATAATTTATTTATTGAAAATATACCTGACATTTTACATATTTTCATAATCATTATTTTAAGAAATACTTTTAATTCATTTTTATTCATTATAGTTAATCTTCATTATAATTGGACTTGTCAAAATGAGTGAATTATAAATTAAACTAAATAATTTCAATTTAACAAATACATTGTATTCCTTAAATCTGATATAAACATGTAAAAATTATTATATTATATTAGATACATAATCACCTCATATAACCATGAATGAATATTTTTCAAAATTTTATAAAAAATGTGTTTTCGTAAAATACTTGACCTATTTCAATTTATTTCTTTTAGATGTTTAATATAATATAATTTTATTTCATATTTATTTTTATATAAATATTATTTTATATTTTTATTGAAAAATTATTGTATTTTCTAACAAATCATAAAATAAATGCATATTTCTTCACAAAAAGCATCGACAAATCATATTTCTTCACAAAAACATTGACAAATCATATTTCTTCACAAAAGCATCAAAAAATCATTTTGAAACCATTCTCTACAACATATAAGAGTTTTTAGAAACTAAACCCTACCTCAATTAGATAAAGGACAATACTATATCAAAGGTTCTAATTAAGACACATAACTTGAAAGATCATAATTAACAATAGGATCATACATAAGTCCAATTAATCCATAGTTTTGGAAGAAAAATCCTATCATCGAGATAAAAAAGTTTTTTACAACAAAAAATGATCCACCTCAAGATAAATAAATCATTTACCACAAGTAATACAATACAATATTTCCCTTTGGAAAAATCATATCCCAAGAAAGCACTAAAAATGTAGTGTTAAGGGCTTTAACTAATCCACATCAAAGAAATCCTGAAATTCATAACATCAAATATTATTTTGTTAACAAATTTTTGAAGTATGCAAAGAATTTACCCTCAAAATCAAACCTTAGATCAATTTAACCACCAAATATACAATTTTTAGGGCTCTAATTAATAGTAGAACCTAAAATAAATTTACTGCATGTAAAAAGAGGTGTAATTTTTTTTGAAGAACATCAAAATTTATTTTATCACCTATTCATTGTAACATACAAGATTTATCCTTGAAAACTAAAACCTGGCTCAAAATGTAGTGTCAAGGTATTCAAGGAAGTGACATCACGTTCATAACAATAAGAAACATTGTTTCATTAACCCATCTTTTGTAGCATTCAATACAATACAATATTTGTAGACAAAAAATAAACCCTATTAGAAGTAATAGATTTAAGCTTAATACATCAAAATTTTAGTGTCCAAGAGTCTACTTAAACTTTAAAATTAAAATAATCCCCACATACAATAAAGTACAATTTTTTTCATAAACACAACAAAAATTATGCATCACACTTGAGAGATAATGCCAAATTCTCCATAAAAAATTAAATTATTATGCCAATATTTTTTTTTCAACATACAAAATATCTATATATTAAACCCTAAATTTCTCCTTGAAACATAAACCCTAGATCAATCAATCCCCAAAAATCCATTTCTAGCAATTGAACTAAACCACATAGATTTAAAAAAAATCTATAAAGTAACTCTAGTTTCTTTAAAATTCTATAATTGAAAAATAAAATTGAATGGAAAAAATAAAAAATATAATTATTTCCAATTTCATATAATAAAATGGGTTAATTTTATATGTTACAACATTTTATTTTTAACTAATCTTATAACATATTACATCATTATAAAACCCATATATTTTTCATATTTCAAACAGGGTAACAAGCCAATAGTTTGTAAGCAATTCACAATTTCCCAAAGCTAAAACCAAAAAATCATGTAATTTTTTTGAAATATATTACTACCAAGTGTGAAAAGAGACCTTCGATGTGAATATAATTAACAATTTCTCAAAGTTGAAATAAAAAAAATCATTAAAGTGTATTTCTGCCAACTAGGATAAATAGACTTACCTTGTGAATATTGAAGGATTTTCATTTAGGAATCAATATTCAAACTCAAATTCCATTGTAACCATTATAAGTCAATAAATAAAACATCCAATTCTAAATAATATAAAAAAAGAGGTACATAAACCAAACATAATCATTTTAGAATATAAGATTTCTTACAAATTTTACTGTTTCAAAACTTAATTAGCACTACAACACTAAAAATACAACCACTGTAAAAGTTACATAGAAAATCCTCCTCCTCAATAACCTTAGTACCCAACCCATAATCCCTTCTAGGGGAACATTGGAAATAGTAAAAAATGAGTACAACTCCTTGTTGGCATCTTCTTTAGGGCTGCACTTTATGGAGTGCGAACCCTAAACCTCATAGGCACGCTCCTAATGCCCCTGCGCCACATCACTTTGTTTAAATTCACATTGAATCTCACACCAGTTGTCCCCATGGACTTATGGGAAAAATTATTGATATCCTTTATGGCATTTAGTACCATTTTCTTAAAATTACTAAAAATAAAACCCTAATAAATATGACATATAAAAACCCTAAAAAATAAAAATAACAATCCATTTCTAGTTTTGAGACTTTTTTTTCAAATTAGCTATTTGAGATTTTTGTATATTTTAATATAATTAACTCGATCTAAGATAAATTAATTATCAGTTGATGAAAAAATGTAGCAAAAAAAAAAGCATACCAGTAATGAAGGCACTTGTGTAGATTTATGGTGTACTCCTTGGTGTAGATTTATGGTGTATTCTTTGTCTCTTTCCCTTCTCAACCATTGTGCTCTTTGAAACTCATCCCTCCTCCAATATCTAGATACTAATACATATATATTTAGTAGTTTTAAACCCTAGATAAAATAATGTTTGACCATTAAAACCCTTTCATTGTCTCCATAGAATTTCTTCTTCAAATTTGGCATAATCTATGATAGCAAAGAACAAAGCATAATGCATAGACTTTATAAATAATGAAAATGAAGTTGGTGGAAAGTTTTTTTTGTGAATCTTCCAATAAATTCATAGATGTAAAGATTTTAAAGATTTTATAAGCATACCCATTCAATATTGAAAATTGTTGTGTACAACTTGAATAACTAGCAAACATTGAACAACTCATTACATAATCAATGCCTTTAAACTATTTTTTATCATTAATTGATGTTTAGACTAAACTATGCTTAACACTAAAAAATACTTAGATGAAAAAGTCTTGTGCCTTACCATAAAGCATCTCCAATGTAAATTAAATATATTTTCCATTGTATATCACTATAATCACTAATTTTATAATTTTTTTCTACACCATTACATTTTTAATTTATGTGAGTGTGTTCATTATTAATTTCAACCTTAACTTTGATGTCTATTTGATAGTTACTAAGTAGTTTTGGAGTAGATGTGGAATTTGAGATATTGGCTTATGAAGGTCTCATGTTTGGCAAAGGAGTAGAAGATCATCTCTTAGATGAATAAAATATGAGATATATTGTGGGAAATTTTAATTTTATTAAAACATATATTGTTATAGGTAATGGAGAATATACAGTAACTACGAAAGAGTGTGGAGTGAATAAGTGAAACATTATGATGAGGAGGAAATAATGGTTGATGAATTTGTAAATGGAGAAGTTACTTTTTTTTGGGTTGATCCAAAGAGCCTTTGTATAGGTAAGGATGAAGAGTGTCACCCAAATGTCATGGAAACAAGTAGTGAAGTAGAGATGGTGGATATATTTATACAAGGTGAAGTGAAAGACACATAAGGTGTTACATATAAGGAAATAACACACCCAAGATTTGGTTAAGGAAAGAATGAGTAGCTGATGGAATTATTAGCCCAAGTAAAAGTGTACAAGAGGATGAGATAGGTGATGAAGAAGGTGAATAAATTTTGGAATAGGAATCATTCTAAAAGGATATGGATGAACTCTATGATAAAATATTGAAGGCATAGAAAATAAATAAAAATATTTATATAATAAAAGTAGTGGAGTTGTTTGATTTTGCAATGATGGTAATAGAATAGGATGCTATGAATACTAACCTATAGATATCCATGAGGTTATGGATAATTATGTTGATAACCATGGAGGTCACCCTCTAAAGTTATTTCTTAATGCCACCTATTAGTGATAACATAACATCACCCCCAATGTCACCTCCCTAATTTGAATTTAAATCCAACTATAATGTTCAACATTTGGAAAAAAAACCCAAGTGGCACTAAGTTGACCTAAAAGTGACTTAGATATGAATTTAAATGGTCAAAATGTTGTAGTGATTAAAGAATTTATCTATCAACTATTTTACTCAAAATTGAAATGTTATCCTTTAATTTATCTATGCAAAGACTAATCAAAGTTGGAGAGATAAAATAACCTTGTTAAACACCAATGGTGTTATAGAATATACTATAAACTAGTTATATCTGGCCAACCACCTTCTCATTAAATTTTGTAAAAATAATAACAAAAGGTTTTGGACTATTTATATTGTGAATCCATTGGATTAGAATTTATCTTTGAATAGTGTAAAATTATCAATGAAAATCAACAAAATAATAGTAAACTTTACACTTATTTTCTCTTGCTACTTTGATTAGAACTTTAAGTATCAACATATGATCTATTTTTCATTTATTATGTCTACAATCAACATTCCATTTTGACCAAAGTTTTTATTACTATATAAGTATGTATTAAAAAATCCACTAATTTAGTAAAGTTACACATATATAGCAATTTTAGTCACTCAAATTTGGTCCTAAATACTTGATAATATCAATTTTAGCCCACTTTTACTTTAATTGACTTGAACACTTAATCTAGACCTATTTTACCACCTCACTCTATCATAAGCACTTATACAAGTCCATCTCTTTCTAAATTACTATATTACATCTATATAAATATTCTTAATCACCAATAACATCTCTAAGCATTTGCATGGACATCCCAGATCTTAAGTTTCAAATGTTACCCTCCATTACAAAATTGACCAATATGGATCAATAGTGGTAGTCAATATTGACACTTGTGGGTGGATCCTATCCCCTACCTCTGTAATGACATTTTTTCAAATTTAGACTCTTACGATTTGTGGGTATATCCTGAGGTTTTCCCATTTTTCATTGACAAAGACATATCTAAGTCATTTTACTTGGATAATTCATTATTGAGGCACACTTATACTATTACACACTAAGCAAATATACCCCATTCTTTCCAAATTTGATTCTAATAATTTCAAGTAGGTCTT
Organism: Torreya grandis; assembly: GCA_037957365.1. NCBI lineage: Eukaryota > Viridiplantae > Streptophyta > Pinopsida > Cupressales > Taxaceae > Torreya > Torreya grandis. Next base: position 963,504 of record JARHVA010003891.1, on the reverse strand, counting down.
AGCTAAGTCAAGATACTTTATTATTCAAGTTAAGAAAAACATTATCAAGTATTAAAGTCATCTCTAAATGCATACATGTAACAAAAGGAACACAATTTTACTATGCACTCTAAGTGGGAGAATTACATGGGCTTGATTTTCCTCTTTAAAGTATTGGATATGTAAGAAATGATCAATCATCATGGGGGTGATTGGTGTTAGTTTATCCCATTACACTCACTCCTTTGCCTTTGTAGGTCTTCAGACATTGATAGCCTTATTAGGTTTTAAATTTGAATAAGTCATTTGAAAGTCATTTGAACACATCTGAAGGCCAAATTTTTACATATATAGGTGTCTCAAGTAGACACAAATAATTGTGTTATAAATTTATTTATTTTTCACAGAGGACAAGATTGATCCACAAAGGATGGCAACTGATTTTGTCTTCTTTTAGTCAGTTCTGACAAGGAGCAGCTACAATTATAATTCATGTTACATATGCATGATCAGTTTGACTTGATTATTTCTAGTCATCTTTCAATCACACATAATTAGCATACATGAATAAAATAACTAAATATTTTTTTATTGTTTGAAGTTAATATTCCTTTTGATCATTTATGTTTCATCTATTTTAATAGTTTATATTTATTCAATTAATTACAAGTTATTTTACATCATATACTATATTTCTATTAATTTTATCTTAATTAGATTTAATACACATAAATTCTAAACTCTAGTAAAACATCAATTGATGAAGTATCAAACAAATTAAAGGAATAATCCTTCAAAGTCCTTAGAAATAGCTTAGTCAAAATTTTGTTAATAAGAATGAACCATAATGGATCGAATAAGATATGATCAATCCTATTTCCTATTAAACGTCTATTCTTTTTGGATAAAAAATGAATTAGAAAAGATACACAAATAATTCCGAAAAATAGTTTTAAAAAAATATCATTAAAAGCAACCTTATTGCTTTAATTATGAGACCATTAAGAATATCTTACTTCTATTTTAAATGTCATATAAGATATACATCATAGTAGTAATTTAACATGTTAGAGTAGTGAGTAGGTTGGAATAATTTTTTTTTAATAAATTAAAGGGTTACCAATATTTAAAGAAAATAAAAAAATATTGTAAACAATAGGTGGTTGAGAAATATGAGGGCTATTAGTCCCATAACCATGTTGATAAAGAAAATAAAAATTGAATTGAGAAAGAATAATTAAAATATATAGAAAAATATGATGAGTATTAGAATCAATAAGAATAAGTGCCATGATGTAGTTTTAGAACATGTTACAAAAAGGAATATTTAAATTTTGTGAGGATTGGAATTTTGATTATAATATTTTGACTACATGAATAATTTGGTGGAAGCATTGATGAGGGGTACACATTCATAAAAGTGAAGGCTTGCATAGTTAAAAAATGAAAATTGTATCTAGTAAATTAATTATGCATTCAAGCTAGGCCACTACGCACAATTATAACATAATATTATAACACCGATTATTTAGAATGTTATTCTTAATGCATAGGGTAATAAATTAAAGAGGAAGAGAGAATATATTTGAATTTTAAAAATTTCTCATGTATAAGTGATATTTATTAACTTCATTTTCATTTAATGAATACAAGTACTTTTGAAGGGTCTTCATGTTGAGAGGGGTTATGCCCGTCTAACAGAGAAGGGTGTAATTGTCCCAAATAAAAACTCAAACAAGTGACTACGTATAAGTGTCACTTTTAGTATGTGGTCTTATTGTTATAAGTAAGATTTACATTTGAATTTTGAATATTTATGTGAATAGTAATTTAGATTTTAAATACTAAATTTAGATATATTAAAACTTTAATAAAAAAAGTGTCACTTTACAAGTGTTAAAATAGAAAACTTGTGCAAAACCTAGGTATAATTTATTAGAAAGACACATGAACTTGGGCCAAATTTTTTATTTTTAATGTAAAACTCTTGGTTAAGATTATTACTTTTTGATAAGATATTTGATTTTTTTAATTTTATTTTTAACAAAAGACAAATGAACTTGGAAATTTTTTATTTTTAATGGAAAAATGTTGGCTAAACTTCTTACTTTTTGACAAAACATTTAGATTTTTTACTTTTATTTTTTACAAGACATTTATTTTTTTCTATTTTTTTAATATTAAAAGTTCGAATTTATCCACAAAATTATATTTTTAATACACTTTAACCTATAAAAAAGTATAAAAATAATTTTTTTCAAATTTTGTTTTTAAAAAAATGTAATGTATTTTAGAAAACCAATGTTAAATTTTAAAAGAATTAAAAATATTTATATTGTACAACATTCTATGTAAAATAATGTGGAAAGATACCTCTGTTGTAGCAGGGACTAATAAAAACAACACTAGAAATAGAATCGTAGGCATAAATATAAGGATACAAAATTCAAGTATTGTAGGAGGCACATTTTGGCATGCTATTCCTTTAAGAAATTCATCAAGAAATATTTTTCAATGTTTGAAATATCTTAAAATTGAGCCCTAACTTTTTTGTCTAAAGAAGCATCTTGATAAAATTTTCTACATTTTCATGTTTAACATTTTGAGAATCATCACCCTTCACAAAAAATTAATAATTTACATTCAAAGAATACACGGTGGCATTATTTAAAGGCACATCATTCATATATTTTTTAAATTAATTTAAAAAAAAATATTTTTTAAAGTAATTTTAGTTTTTACATTATATATTTACAAATGAGATGAGGGTGAATTGGTTAAAGTGACATCATTATATTCAACATCATTTATGTTTAAATCTCGATGGCATGTTAGGTGAGTTTTAGATGATGGATATGATTGTGGGGCCCATAGTAGCCATGGTGATGTATTTAGGGCATTTCATGACCATTATTATGATTGTAAAGAAGATTTGGCCCTCTCGTTTGTGTCTTAGATTGGTTCATAACACTAGTCAAAAGTTTTCTATTTCATAGCTCTGGATTCTGAAAAAATATTTACCAATAATTTTTTTTTATAGTTTTTACACTATTAGAAAAAATTGTAGAATCTATTATCTTTGTCAATATCTTTATGGTATATTATAGAGATTTCAAAAATACCTATGCCCTGTTAATTAAGCATGACACTCTTCCTAATTAAAATAATAGATGTAATCAATTTAGATGGCACAAATTGGAATAAAATATGAAAAATATGCAATATAAAATCACACTATAATTTAAAAAAAATAAATTAACTTAGATCTTTAGATCATGAAAAATGTGATACTTAATTTTTATATCTATGAGAATATAGTGAAATTAACCCTTTAAATTTTGAATAATTTGAGACCTAACACAATATGTCTGAGATCTAACCTTAGGTGGTATAAAAAACATTGAAAAAAATAAAAGTTCACTAAAAGTAATGAAAATAAATAGACTACAACTAAATGAAATACAAATAATTATAAGACTTTTAACTATGTATACCAAATAGGTGCAATTATAATAAATAAAACATTAAAATTTAATTTTTTTTTATGAATAATTTTTGAGATAATTCATGTATGTTTTAGAGGCATATCTTGAATGAGTTATAGTTTGAATAAATAATTATAAATTTGAATCTTTAAATGCACACCCAAAAATGTTAGAGTCCTCTCACAAGAGTTTGGATCTAATTAGAGCTACATGTTAGAAGTATTGTGATACTTTCGATAAAATTTAGAAGCATTGTGGTGCCTTATGTAAAGAAAAACATGGTTCAAAACAAGTTGATTATTTTCTCATTTGATTCTAATTTTGTGTTTCATCACCCTAATTTGTATGTTATAAAAAATGTAACTAGTAAAACATAATTTTTGTTTCATGCCCTAGAATGGTCTAGATATTAAAAACTTAAGGAGAACATAATGAACTTTAGGGGCATGTGTTGAGTGTTAGCGATGCTCAATAAAAATGGTGTAATCAACATGCCCTTAAATGGTGGAAAGTACTTAATAATATACATACATACATACATACATACATACATACATGAAAAATTACATAAATTGAAATAGCTTTAGATATAAATAAAATCATAGGTTGTTTTTTAAAATTTCTCTATGAGAAATATTAGTTTCAATAAATAATAATAGTCTGATGATTTTTTGATCTCTCAATAATGCATGTGAAATGTTTAATACATATCTTGTGAATAGTAAATAATTATTGTGTCCATTCTTAATATGATTATTTTAAAATAAACTACAATGCTTAAATGTATTTATAAATAATTGAATTCAAATTAGGAACTATTAGCATACCAAAAATGACACGTATCAATTAAAAGTTTAAAAAGGTAAATAAAACTTGACAAAGAAGAAAAATGTTCCAAAAGCATCACGAGAATTATAATGTAGATCTTGAGGTAGAAGAGAGAAAGGGAGAGAGGAGAACAACTCAAGGGTTGTGAATAAGATTGTAGACCAATAAAAATAATCAAACATGCCAATATAATGGATTTAGACCAATAATTGATAAATAGATTGAAACCAAGTTATTTAAAAATCAATAAATTTCTTAGAAATATTTTAGATATTTGAGTTTCCTTTTACAAATAGAAAATTTTATCTACTAGAATATAAAGCTATTATCATAAAATTTATTATTATGTTAGAGGATTTTATAGTGAGGAGCATACCACAGATTCATTATGATTATGAGAGATGCCATTCCTATCACTTCTTATATCTATTAATGACATCAACAAACATACCAAAAGAAGTCCATGAGCCAACCTATAATTGATGGACACCACCACCGTCCCTGTAGTGGCATCTATGCTTATACAAAACATGTGAAATGTCTACCAAGATGCAGAGCCTGTGTATAAACCCTCACCATGGAAATAGAGACATCCATTGTTGATTTCTAATTATAATGTTTAGATGATAATAAATGCATCCCCAAAGTCCTAGATGGTTGTCCAACATTATATCCTTGGAGGCTATCCCTTTATCCTTGGTTTAAAAATCCTGTGGATATGATAGAACAAACATATACAAGAGATCCTATTGATTAAAAGATCCATTGCTAAATAATTTGTGGCCTACAATGTGGAAGAGATTTTTGAGATGAGAATCTTGAAAAAATATCTTTAAGCAAGGGAAGAGCTTTGTGCATGGGAAGAAAAATGTGTGATATATATAATAAATCCTATATTAATTATTATTATATTATATATATAAATATATATAATATTATTTAATAATAAATAAATATTTAATAATATAAAATTAAAAATAAATGTGTGTGTGTATATAATAAATATTATATATTTATTTCAATGAGATGTAGAAGGACTAGTGGAGTGATATGGTTGTGCCTAGCCCCACCTAAGTTTGAATCTTAGATGGTGTTTATAATTAGATGTGGCCATTTAATCAATGGTTTCAATGTGATCAGGTGTTAATGGTTCTATAGTTCTCTTGGGGATTGGGCCCCCTGTTTGTGCCCCAAAACTGGTTATAGCTCCAGTCAAAAAGTAAAGCATCGATCTAATTATATATATATATAATACTAGTTATTATAATTATATGTAAATATACATGATATAAATAATATTTATTAAAACGTTACATAATACATAACACACACACACACACACACACACACACACACACACACACACACACACACACACACACACACACACACACACACACACACACACACACACACACACACACACACACACCCATTCATTTCATGTATACCCATTTTCATCATCTTCTTCTGAATATTTTGGAGTAAACTTATGACATGATCCACAAATAACTCTAAACCAAAGAATTTTGGAGTATTAGGATACACCTTATGCAATAATTTCATGACATGGGTAAAAACATCTTGAATCAAATTATCCTCCCTGTGGGTAGTCTGAGTGTTACTTAAACCTTAATATGCATCCCCTTTACAAGCCTTGTGAAGTGTCATACACCTTATTTCCCAACATGAAATATTTATAATTATTTCCCATTCATCACCATAATAAGAACAACAATAATAGTCACACTACACCACCATGCAATGAACATTCACAGCTCATGGAGCATGTTAACATTAAAGTTGTAGAATGATATAAACTTGTGATCACCACACATGCAGGGAGTTATACACTTGTTCTATACTAATTATTTTAATACAAAATAGATCAAAATAATAATAATTATAGATGCATTTGTAGTGTTTTCTATCATTAATTGAGCACAACTAATGCATTTTTATCATTTAGATCCTTTATTTATATATTTAAAAAAGATCCATGAATATTTTAGGTATTTTAAAAGGTCATTATTCTATGGTAATTCATACTTAGATATTGAAAGTAAAAGATAATAAATTTATATATTTTTTAAAGAGATGATGTAGGATTGTAGCATTATAGAGTGGGAGATGTGCCAAGGGTGAGAAAATTTCACAAATCAACTCTGTAGTTCCATTTCATGTACTAAAAGAATGCAATGTTGAGTATTGACATAAATAAAACTGATGAAGTGGAGATTCAAAATGCAATGGAGCATATATAGGGTAATAGGGCAAGGTTGATAGAGTACACCAACTTCATAGACGTGTTGACTATTCCTTAGAGAACATGTTGAACATATAACACATGCCACATCTTCAAATGCAAGGAAAAAGTAAGGGACACATGGTCTGATAATTACACATGTGTTTAAATAAGTTCCCCTCTATGAGGTCTTAGGTCATGGATTTGAAGGCTTGATCGCTTTATTGCCTACTTATTTTTCTAATGTTTTATTTTATAATTAAAAAATTCACTGTGGATTCATATTGTGGCTATAAAGAAGTATATTTTTTCTTTATTTTATTTTAATTAATAATGTAGAAACTATAATATATTACCATGACAACAATGTTTCATTTTGAATTTGCCTTTTACTAAATCATGTTTGATTCTAGGCAATTTCATATTTTTCAACAACTTATTTTTACAGTGCATTTCATTATTTTGACACATTTATGTTCAAAAAGACAATATTAGAAGTATCAAACTCATAAAATATAAGAAACACACATATTTATTTGGTAAAATCCAATAAACATCTAGACTAGTTCCATCAGTGTTAAGAACATATGGAAGTTCACAATGATCAAACCCATAAAATAAATAACAAGGCCATAAAAAACATATTCACCATTTTATATTATAAATGTTGGACAAGGACATAGTGAGAGTCAATTTAATTACCACATGGTTCCATGTCTCTTGTGTATCTCAAATCAATAATGCAATGCCATTGATCTTGGGACAAGACATTTAGGTGCCATAGTCTATCTTGTAGCTTCCATTTATCCATGATAATGATATATTGACACTTAGAGAAATTACATCATGCTTAAGGACATATAGAAACACCATACTCAGACTCGTGGAAGAAAGGGCAAGGCCATATAGATCATACAAATGGTGAAATATTCCAAGGTGAGATAAGAAACAATGATGAGGGGTGATGACAAGGTATTTATGATGATATTGTATACCAAGGGGTACATATTGAACATGAGACCTAGATTCAAGGCATATTTTAAATTTACATGACCACTCATTGCAAAGAAGTTAGTAGTTTGAAAGATGGTAACATCTTTGAATAGTCATTTTTTACTATCAAGGGTGGATGAGGATGTCATGAGAGCTTATTTGGTTATGACAGGGCTCCATGTCTAATGTGTGTCTAGAATTAATGATGTAATGTCATTGATGTGAGGAGAAGACATTAAGGTCTCATAGCATATCATGTAGCTTCCATTTTTCCATGCTACATATTACATTAAAATATATTACATGTCATTAAACTTTGAACATGTATCAACTCCCATGTAGAGCTACTTCTGTAGTATTCCCCAATAATTCCCCTTCTCTTATTCCATCTCAAGCAACTTTGAAAATAATAATAAATTGAGATGAGAACCTATTTAAAGAAATACTAAATTGACATATAAAATAAATATTACCACCAATCTTTGTAATTATTTTGTTGTGAATTGGGTGACTGCAATTGTAACAATGTTTAAACACTCCATAGTTCACTTTTAAAAAGATGATACAAAATACCAAGTATTCAAAGTTTTAGCCAATTTTTGCCTCATTGTATTACAGATCCACATCTTGATTGGCCATAGTTTTGAAGGGTGGTTTTTGGGGAGGGTGGTTTACAATATATTTATGTTGATTTCTCTTTTTTCCATTGTTCCTAACCTCAACAAGTATGGGAATTAGTTGTAGGAGAAGCTCAAGCTCATGGAAGAGCAAGTCTCCAAAAAAACCATGTAATTGGTAATGTATGTGAAGAGGGACGAACTAGTTTCAAATCTTAAGGATGAAAAACATTTTATATCCTCCTCACCTATTTATTTTCCAAATTTTGAAGACAACATGGAAGGTGAGTTGACAATCGAGATCAAGGCACACCCGATGAATATAAATAATTTGCTTTGAATCCATTATGATAAGGAAAAATGGCTTATGGTAAAAGTCTTTATAGAGTTAGATAGGTTTTTTCTCATGGTGTACAATGCTTACACTCTATCTTACTCAAAAACAACACACAACTTAATTACAAAAGTTTATATTGTAGGTGCAAGGTTACACCAGAAGGGATATACTATTTTTTTGGTAAAGGGGGTTTTTGTAAGTGAAAGAGTAAATCACTATGAGTAATGCATGCAAATTAATTGCATATAAAAATTACCATTATCTTAAGCTAAAAAAGTGATCCTAAAACAAAAACAAATTTTCCCTTTAAATATACAAAAAATTACAAAATAACATAAAAATTGATTGAATATAATCATAAATATGAAATCCTTATTAGAAATTACAACACATAGTCAACCAAATATTCAATCCAAGAGTAACAGTTATATGACCACCTTTACAATATGCACCATACTACCAATGCAACTTGGGGGTTTAAAATGCATACATTATCACATTTGTATCTTGTATAATTTATTTAAATAACACAATTCATATGTAAATAATTTTTTATGAATGTCTTTTTACATGTATTTTTAGGAACCTTAATTCTGTAACACTATGTCGAGGTCTTGAGGGGTATCCATTCCAGAAAATGAGAATAATTATAAAGTATATAAATATTTATAACTTAATTTTTAGTGAAAAAACCATGTACTACTCAAATTTTAGTTCAGACTCCACAAAAATACAAGATCACCACTTAATGAAATAAATATTATTTTGCATCATGTTGTGTAGGAAGTTTGCACAAAATCCATCAAATGTCATAGAATATTAATATTAGTTTTTAATAAGGGTATTTAACTAAACTTATTGAAAGTGCAAAGCACACCGATGGTTATAAATCCACCTCCACACACATAAATGCATAAGATATGCACTCACAATGCGGTATTAAGCATAGTTACAATTTTTTTTCAAAAGCACCAATAAATTTATAACCTAATTTTAAAAATAGTGAACCAAAAATAAAATCTTGAATAGACTACTTTAATTTAAACAACTATGGCTTCTAAAACATGTAAAAGTAACCTATATTGAGAATCACATGAGTAGCTATAGCCAAGAGAAATTGCCTCCTTATATTTATAAACAAATGCTTAATATATATTTTAAATTATGTTATTTTTAAAATATATTTTAGTATATTATACCATATAGTATATATTTTAATATGTTATATATATATATATATATATATATATATATATATAATGATATATATATATATATATATATATATATATATATATATATATATAATGATGTCATATAAATGTTTGAGTGATTAATATTAATATTTTAATTACAATTATTTATTTTTATATGGTTATCCACTTGTTAATTATCTACAATTTTTACCATGCTAACCCACCTTGAAATGCAATTTTATTATAAATATTGAACACACACATGAATCAAATAAATATAATAAGACAAAGTGGTTAGCTTCAAAAATAAAATTATATTTATAAAACTAATAATTTACTTGAGTTATGTAACCAACAAATCAATACAGAAATATTTATAAAAATATTTTAAAAATGTGGAGTTTGTTTTTTGTTTTTAACACCTATAATAGTCTATATATATTTATTAGTTGGAAAATTGTATCATTTAGAGCATATACAGAATGGATGAAATATATAGGGGTGCCATTTATTCTGGGACAAGATAACTAAAATAGTTTGGTAGAAGCTACAACTAATATTGATAGAAGTGACATGTCATTAAATTTTTCATGTGTATCTATGTTGGCTTCTTTAAGTCTATCACTTAAAATAGCATGTCATTTCCCCTCACCATCACCAACTAGTTCACCTTATAATCTTTTATCATTTTTATGTTTTGAATGGCCTTGCCCTTCACCACCAGTTCTCTATTCCTCAAGCTCTCCATGTAACAAAACTTATCTGCCTTACAAAGCTTATTTCCATGTCGTATTAAGGAACAAATCATCTCTTAATTATTTGTATTGAAATATTATAATTACTTTTAATAAATATTTTAAAAATATTTTTCTTTCCATTGTATCTTGTAATCCTACATAATGCCTTAACATAGATTTTTCCTTCACTTTAAACTGCCACACAAAAAAATAAATATATTTATTTAATAGTTGTTTATGTGAGAGACTATTTTTAGTACCTTTTCAATGATTTAGTTTATTAAACATTAAGAGCCTGGTTCCATTCCACTATATTTTTAAAATAATATATAATATTTTACTATTTTAAATTATATAGTGTTATTTCATTATTATTTACCAAGGGAACTATAACATTCAATTTGATTTGACTTAGAACTAACAGGCACATTGGTGGCCAATGAGTTATCCTCATTTTGGGTGAAAAAATATGTATGAAAGTTTATGGGGGTAAGGTGCGAGGTATTTAATGGGTTGAATAAAAAAATTATTTATTGAACTATGATTAGAGGAAATATTTTAGACATTATTGATGCCCACTTTTTTTTTTGAGGCAAGTACTACATGTAACTAGCAGGGTAGGAGATTATGAGTTATCCAATTATGCAATAGAGTTAAATGTTGGGATTTTATGATTTCTAGATTTGAGGGAAAGTTAAATGTAGGCTGTTAACTAGGTTGATATTAGGATGGGAAAACATGGTTTATGATATTGCCAAAGTTAGTAGGAGAATTGAAAACCTACTAAAGTACTTGGAATTAAATGTTAGCTTAACACAATGCATGATTGGATAGAATCAATTAGTGACATTCATTTCAATATCATTATTTATGGTTATTCAGAGGAGAGACTATTAGAGCATTGTAGTTCATTAATTCTTTTACTATTTTTCATTTGCATTATGGGTGAAGAATTGGCAAAGAAGTTAGGGTTTTACATAGTTATTGGGTTCATATCTACAACCTAATTTTATTTTTATTTACATTGTGTAACACTTGGGTAGTATTATTAGGTTTTATATGCTCATAGTCTAGGTCCATTATTTTACTGGGTAAGAATTTTGCTATAGGGATTTATTTTTTTTATGCAAAGGTATTAGTAATACAAATAAGGGTGGAGTTGAGTACTAGTTCAATAAGTAAGGAAAATAGTAAGAAAGGTTTTAGGGTTCTTGTTTAGTGAAGGGTTTAATTTTTAATCTAGAGTGAAGTAGGATATTTAGGGTTTGAGTCGATTAGTATCATTGATTTTAATTTCATTATTTCTAGGTGTATAGAGAGGAGACTATTGGGGATCAATTCTATTATTGTATTAGGCTCATATTCATGACTAGATTTCTTTGTATTTGGTTTATGTTTAACATCTGGGTAATATTATTAAGTTTTATATGTTTGTAGAGTAGGTCTAGTATTTTACTAGATAATAATTTTACCATGTGGTTTTGTATTTTTTGTACAAAGATATAATTAATACAAAAAATGTTAGAGTAAACTACTAGTTTTGTAAGGAAAATAGTAACAATGGTTTTAAGGTTATTGATCATTGAAGGGTTTAATTTATTAGCTAGAGTAAAGTAGACTATTTAGGGTTTGAGGCAAATAGTGTCATTGATTTTAATTTTATTATTTATGGGTATGTAGAGAGGAAACTACTGGGGTCTGATTCTTACTTACTAGGCACTTGTGGTAATGGATGTTATTGTAGTTTGTGTAGATTTGATTTGTTTTTGAGGTAAGGCATTCTAGAGATTTTAAGCTATGCCTTATAAATTTATAATTTATTTTGAAAGAATAGGATATAGATAAGGCTTGAAGCAACTAATTTTCATTAGCAAAAAAAAAAACATTCTTTGAAAATCTTGTTGATAAAAATATCCTAAAAAAAAATAAAAAAATACATGGATCAGATGTAGGTAAATGTGATTGCAAATGAATAAAAAAGGAAAATAAACAAACTCTTTATACATTGAATGGAAAGTGTATTCATGAAGTTTAGGATTCTCATCTATATCTCTTTCAAAATTGTATAACACATAATTCTATGTTTTGCATGCCCAAAAGTAATTAAATTAAAATGGATGACAATAATTATCTCAAACCTTAGATAAACTATTTCACTTTAGTAAGAAATTTTTTTATGCCCTTTAGTGAAAATGATCCCTAAATCCATTTTGTTATAATTTGTCTTAATTAAAAAAGTAAGATTCAATTTACTTAGACCATTTTCATGGCAATGACTATATGTGCAAAGAGATAAATGCTTGTTACTAATAAAGTTGGTTACATCTTGAATTTTTCTAATACTTATAGGTTTAATATATATGTTATCAGAGGTTCTTGGATTTACACTAGAACATGATAATTACATAGATAGCTTGCGTAGTGGAGAATACAACAAATTGTCAAAGCGAAGGGAACAATATGAAACATCCATGGTGTATTTAATTAAATAAAAGGACATGTCAAAGTAGATATAAATAGAACCAAAACCATAACTAGTATCAAAGCAGATATAAATAGAACTAGAACTAGGACAATTTCTATTAATCTCTATCAACATAGTGGACTAGATTCTATTACATCAAAGTACTATTTATAGCCTTCTACAATCCTATTATCTCTTCACCTTCTAACCTTTTGAGATACAAAATAAGAGATTCTTTGTATTATCCAATTAGACTTATAAGGCTGAATACGTATAAAGATATACAAAATAAAAAATCAAACACTTCTCACATGTGTTTATTTTATATACTTCTCAATTTTAGCAAGCTTCATTCTTCATCCAACACTTTCTCAAACTTAATTGTTTATCTCATTCCAAGACAAAGTTAAAAATTGATCTAAACTGAGCGGGAAAGATAAGTCATCAATAGAAGTCATAGTTATTTCTCCAAGTGTTGTTTATTAATTTTCACCCATTGTGCACTACTTAGTCACCCTTTCATGTTTTCAACTAATTAGAATACTAGCCTACTACCCTTTTAGGTTTTCAACAGACTGTCATAACTAGGTGGCTATATTTTATGGGTTTTTAACCATTCTATCCCTACTCATAATTCTTATACTATCTTAAAATGTTTTTGAATTTTTTGAAAGTTACAAAAATGTAGTACACAAACCTTACTAATATGGCTAGGAGGTTGTCTTACTTGGAGAATGTGGAGGTTGTTGTTGCTGAGAAGCTACTAGCCTAGTGGCTCCTGATGTATCCACTAATAAAGGTACCTATGAAGACTTTGCATGTGTTTTATCTCCTTATCCTATATGATTTGTATAAGTTGTTATGGAGGAATGAACTAAGGCTCATGTGTTATCATCTCAATGGTTGAATCCACTTGAGCTAGATCTTATTTGAGCATTTTCTAGTCAGTGAGTACTTTGAATACCATAGCAAGTATAATGCATAGTGGTACCTAGATCATCATCATGTTCTATAGGTCTTCATCTTCTATGATTATAAGCAATGCCTTTAAATTAGATTTTTTTTGATGAATGTCCAAGACAAGCTCATCCAATTTATCTACTATCCTCTAGGCTTGAATGGTTGCAAAAGTGTTGTACATTATTTCATGATGCCATACTTGTAGATTTTATACAACAACATATCTAAAATCTAATAGTTTTTGAGTGCACTGATCATTTTCTCCATAGTTGTCATTTGATCCTATGACACAGCTTTAGCTTTGTCAATAGTGGAAAATTCAAGCTTCACAGTGGCCAAGGATTGATTCAAATGTTGTTTCTAGTGGAGTATATCTTGGGCTATGTTCTTAGCCTATGTTGCATTAGTATATATGACATGCTCATATTCTTATAAGAATTAGAACATGGCCTTTGTTTATGACCAGAGGTATTGTCCTTGTGTGTGCAATGCCAAAAAAATTTGCATAGCTCCTGATCTCTTTGTAAGTTTTGTTACTAGCACCATTAATTATTTATATTTTGACATAACATGATCACCTAATAATTGTGTAAATAAGGTGGGACAAGAGTTATTGATCAAATAATTCACATTCGTAATCATTTCATTTACTTCAACCTTTTCATCTTGTAGCCTTAAGACTTTTTCTCCAAGTATGAAGCTTTTTATGCAATGGTCCTAGAAAATGACTACTCATTCAATCTATTTGGAGAGCAAAAACTACGTTACATCTAAAAATGTTTCCATTGTAGTGGTGGAAAGTGCCATAGATGTCAAAGGAGTAGGTTTAAACTGAGTAAGTGGAAGAAAAAGGTAGTCCACCATGTGGATGTAGTAGGGATAAGCATTAACTAGGGATATGCACTACTTATTCAACACCCTTAGTGTGATTGGTGGATACTACCTCTGCTTGTGTTTTTTCATCCTAGAGTTTCTTAACCTTGGTTGTTGCTTCTATCTTGGCCTCACTATCAAATTTACCCTGTGTTTGATCTTCCTTTTTGGCCTTAGCTTGAGCCTCAACTTGGGATTTATATTTATCCTCTATATCAACCTTTGACTAAGTTTTAACTTTGGCCTTAGCCTTGGCTTTAGTATCAGCCTTAGCTTTAGATTTATCTTTGTCTTCAACTTTGGCTTCTTGTTACTTCTATTTCTACTATGAAACTTGTGCCTCTTATTGTAACCTTTACTTTTATTGTTGTTTCTTATTGTCTCTTCTTATTTAGCCTACTTATACACAACTTCAACTACCTTTACTTTATTCTTTCTAAATTTATCTTCTCCATCTTGATTTTGTGTAGCCTCTACTTCCTTAAATTTCCATCTAATAGCTTCTACTTATTTGCATTATTATTGTGTAGCCTCTGTTTCCTCATATTCTTTTTGTTACTCTATGTCTATGTCTTGTTACTTATGCTATAGACTATGTGCAACTTCCTATAGTGTTGATTATGGAATAATTCTATTATATTTCCTTAGTCCTTTATTCTTATTGCCTTTCTTCAAGATCAAGTGTACCCTACATAGTTTTTTATTCCTCCACTTCCCAATGCATGAATGTTACTCATCTCCTTCAACATCATTATCAAATTTAATCTACTCTGGTGATTATGCTTCACCTAGCTTATATTTTTGGAACAACTTATTTCTTCTAGATTTTGATTGAGGTTTGAGTTTTTTCTTTTATTTCTTTGCACCCTAGGTTTGAGGTTGTTGAGATATTTGAGCATGTTATGCACTAATTTTTTCTATAGGTGCACCAAAAAAGACCATCCTTTACTACACTATTTTTAATGAATTTGTAGTTAGATGTGTGTGTGGTTGCCTAAATAAAGCATGTGTAGGGATGTCTTCTATAGATAAATCTACTGCATATGTAGTGGATGATCCCATGGCTAGTTCAGTTGAAAAGATTTTTGCCTCCAACTTTCATCGACTTGCTTCCTATCTTATTGTGTCAACAAGGATAGAAGTAGATGGTTACATGATATCAACCCAAAGATCTTATCTTACCTTATTTTTCACTTGAAAAGTGAACAATTATTTCTAAAATATAAACTCATCCTCCTCTACATCATACACCTTAGTTTTGATGTTTTCTAGCATTGATTGGAGTACTCCTCATTCCTATACCCCCAACTTAGGTAGGTCATACTCAAGGGCTATTTATGGAAATATGAGATGCTCAAGACATGGTTTCACTTATTATGCTCTTTTATTTTGTAGAGGTGGCAAGGATTTTCATGTAGGTGCTTTCATATTTCATTTTTTTGGCTATACTGGAGTTTATGGCTACGATGACTATGTGGGTTGTTATGAAAGTATTTATTGTACTTGTTGTTGTTGCACTACAAAGGGATGATTTGAAATGGAGGTATGGACCTTGAGGTTATTTATTTTTTTAGTATACCTCATCCTTTGCTTCAACCATTAAAATGAATAATGGCATTGAGGTGATAGTTGGAGTAGTCAACTCATGTACCTTGATTTGTATGCCATTATGAGATTTGGTAACTAACACATGTTGACCCAGGTATTGTATGACATCTTGATGAATCTTGGGATGTGATCAAATTAATGATAGGGTTTACAACCACCATACATTTCACTCCCAAATTATTCATAATACTGACTTGTTTTGGTCCATAAACTGCTTGTGAAGGCATTAATGAGACAAAAATTAGTAGTTACATTTGTTAGCCCTAGTGGAGACTTCCACTAAGTGAAACACAATAACATAACTAAAAATTGATATTGAAAGGTCTACGTAGTCCCTGCAAGTACATTGTCTATATTTGTGGTAACCTCAATTTCCAAAAATTTAGGCTAATTTAAATCCTCATATAACTTCATCATTCGATAGGTAATGTCAATGATGCCTCTTATCATTTATTTTGCATGCTTTATGGTTTTCTAGAATCTTTTAGTAATACACTACACTATGATGCACAGTGAAGCATCCATAATTAAATCAATAGGAGTTCCTCATCTTTCCCTAGTAGTGTTTTTATCTCTAATATTTGAGTGAAGTGGTGGCATTATAGGCTTGTAAGGCATTAGATATTTTCCATGATTGGGTAAGCTAGTTGCTCTTGACATTGAGTGTGAATTAATCTAGATTGTAATATATTGAGATAAATAGATAGCTCCCTAGTTGTATTGACTCAACAATTTCATCATTACTTCATCTAATTACCCAAATATAGGTAACTTGAGTAATCATTCAATATCAGAGCCTCGTGGTGGATGTTGTACTATTAGGGTTCCTGGTCATGTTGCTCCTTAGGCCTCTTAAGAAAAAAAATTAGATTTTACACCATCTATGAAATTGAAAAATTCTAGATCATTGTATTTCATTTGTTTGAGCCCTATCCCTATTCCCATTTCCTCCTTTTGGGCATCAGATAGTGGAATCAAAAGTTGACCTCTATCCATAGCTTGATGAATGAGTGAAACTGTTGATTAATCCAGGAAATTACACCTTAATGTGAAATATATTTACAAATAGATAGTCAAGAGGCTGATCATAGAATTTTATTGTTAGCTAGAGGATGTAATGTTTGATCATTATCCATATCCTTCTCTTCTATAGTTGTTTGGTGCCTAATTTCATGTCATCACCTCATTTGAATGCATTGACTACATGTGCACAAATGTTATCTTTGAAATTAATATTAGATGTTATAAATAATATTGACATGGATATTTGGTGTATAGGACCTTTGATTTAGTTCTGGGTAGTTATTATTAGTGAGTAGCTATCCCTTCAATTAATAATTCATTCTATGCATCTACTTGTCCTTTTATTGCCAAATTTACTTAGAAACTACTATAATCTTCTGAGATGCCACATTATTAATGGTCTAACCTAACCATTAGCCTTTCATCTATTGTACATGTATTTTCACCACCTTCTCAGACTTAATTAAAAAACTTGGTTTAGTTGCAACCAATTATCCTTGATGAGTAGTCTCAATAAGGTGGTCACATCATGTAATGATAAATGGTTTTAGTGTTTATGATGTGTTGTGTAGTAATGAGAACACTAAAAATCCATTATAACCTATGAAAATAAAATAGAAAATAGATAATATTAAATAAATTCCTAATTACATGGTGCTACTCATCACCCACTCAATTTTTAGTAGCATGATAGAGATTAAAGACAATATGGCTCAAGCCTACAACCATTGATTCACCCTAGTAACAAGGTTCTCTATAAATTTTTTAACACTATGGTACCTTATGTTGATACTTCATGAATGATTTAGGATCCTTTCCTTCTTATGCACAACTTTCTTAGGAATGCTTTAAATCTATTCTCATAAAATAATATTGTTTAGTCTAGGTAACATTACTTGGATTGAAGAATGAGATCATGCCATGATTTTTGAGTTCATTTATTAATTTGTTATGTCCACTATGATCTTAACCTATTTTTTTCCATCTTAGTGAAATACATAAATTTTGCCTTTAATGAGTCTTGATCCCTAACCTTATGATCATCACAATGCATATACTGGGTACACTATATTCCATAGGCATTATTGCCTTGAGTCTATATACTAACTGGAAGGGAGTGAATGCAATAACTCACTTATAATTGTGTGATAGGACCATAGAATTTAGGAATACAATCCTCCCAATAATCTCTCAATATATTAAATTTTTTTGTCAACATCTTGCCCAAAAATTTATTGGATGCTTTTGCTTGTCCATTGGCTTGCAGATGGTAAGTTGTGTTTTTATGGTGTGATATCATGAAATCTTTAGTGAGAGTATTAATAGTGTTATTGAGAAAATGCATGCCTCTATCACTCACCAAATTAACTAGACATATAAACCTCATGATAATGTTTTCATATAAAAACTTGGAAACATCATTTGCATTATAACTTGAAGTGGTAGCAGATTCAACCCATTTTATGAAATAATCAATCCTAGTGATAATATATCTGGCATGACTACACTTACTTCAGGGAGTTATAGGTCCAAAAAACTAAATTACAAATTATTCGAAAGGATATTATTCAAGCATAGGAACCAAAGGTATTTTATCTCGTTGATTAGGCTTACCCATTCTTTGATAGATGTCATAATGTTTAGAAACTCTATGTGCATCTTGAAAAAGTGTAGACCACCACATACCACTTTGAAGTATTTTCCTATAAGTATCTTCTCCCATGAAGTGTCCTCCTAAAATTCCTTGGTGATCTTATTAAACTATTTGTGATCACTCATATTTTAGAGCTACCTTGTGTAATGCATCATCTTTACCTAGCTTATACAAAAATCCAGTAATAAGACTATATGGTATAGATTTGGTAATCATCTATTTCTTGTCCCTCTTTGTATAATGTGTAGGAAAAGTTCCTTGTTATAAATTTTTTGGAATGTCCTCCATGTTATCAAGAAATGTAGTAGTCCTAAATAAATGTACACTAAGAGATTCATCTTCAAGTTCCTCTAGTTACTCCCTATTACACAGTCAACTGAGATGATCCGGTCCCACATTCTCTGATCCTAGTTTCACATTGATCCAAAATTGGAAATCCTAAAATAGCATCAACCACCTTGAGATCCATTCCCTAGTATTGGTTTATTGACCAAGTATCATAATGCTTAGTGTTCTATGAAGAACTCAAAAGGAGTAGCCAGTAAATAATGCTTGAACTTTTGTAATGCAAACACCATGGTGAGTGCTTCTCTCTTAGTGGTTGTGTAATTATTTTATATAACTGAGAGTTTTCTAATTGTAAAATGTATTGGGTGGTGTATCCTACCTTCACCTAGCTATATTAAAATAGATCCTACCCTAGTGCTTGAAGCATCCACATGTACATGGAATGGCTTCTTTCAATTAGGAAACAACATGATATGTGTTGTTATTAGCCTCTTTTTTAATTTGATAAATGTTTTTTGACACTTTGGTGTCCATTCAAATTTTGTGTCCTTGCACAATAGCTTCTCTATAGATGCTAATATAGTTGCATATCCTTTTATTAACTTCTTATAATATTTGGTATGACCTCAAAAGGTGAGACTGTAAGAGTTGACATTCCTACTATAACAACAATTTTAGCTAGATTGACCAGAATTCCATTGTTGCACACCACATGACCCAACAAGACAACAAAAGGTGTAAATAATAGACTTTTTTTTTTAAATTTAAGGTAATGCAAAAATCCCAACATCACTCTAGCATCAATCATAGCTTTGACAAATGCTCTTTAATAGAGAGAAAATTGACCAATCATATAGATATACCTCTAGGAAATCATGAATGAAGTCTTTGAATGCATTTACCATAACTTTAGAAAATACAACAGGTGTATTCTTTAAATTAAATGGAATTACCTTGTATGAAAATGTTCCCCATTTGGTAGCGAAGGTAGTTTTGGCCTAATCCTCTTTAGCAATCAAAATTTAGTGATACCCACTAAAACCATTTGTAAAATAATATAACTCATGTCCATCCATAGATTAAATAAATTCATCAGTAAAAGGGATAGGAAATGGATCATTGACACAGGCATCTTTGAGTGTTTGATAATCTCCACACACCCATATTTATCCTAGTTTATTGTACCATCATGGGGCTCACACATTCTACCTTTTCAACTAGATAAATAATTATATCTTCTTGCATTAGATCTAGTTCGGCCTTTACTTTAGTTTTCATATTAAGATTGACCTTGTAGGGTCACTTTTCAATTAAGCATGCACATTATTTTAGCTCAATATGCATTTCTCTCAAATATGGATCTACACCTTTGACCTCTAAAAATTTTCTTGGAAACACATTTTGGTAATATTTTAATAACTACAAGGCTTTGGAAATCTGCTCTTGTCCCCGGTAATCTCCCATTGTTGCAAGCGTAGGTACCATTTTTGTCCCAATATTTCATTGAGTCTTTCATAATAGTTCTTGATATATCTTGCCTGATCCACTAGACATAGTATCTTTTAAAATTCATTTGCATTCACATTAAAGGATATTAATATTGTGTAGTTTCTCTTCTTCTACTAGCTCTATGCTTTGCACTAGTTTAGACTCCTCTTCATGTTGTGGTTTAAATAACCCTTTTAAATTGAGATACCCATCACTATCACTATCACTAGATTCTATCATATCATTGTTTATTCTATTACATGAATATATATATAGAGATATTATTTTTTGTTGGATTTGTAATTATATAGTGTGAGATCTAGGTCCTGTGCAACTTCCTAATGATAGGATGATTCAACAACATTTGTTAAATTTTTTGTGCATCCATGACATAGAAAATTTTTAATCTTTTACAAGGCATTATGTACTAATGGATTATCA
This sequence comes from Torreya grandis, assembly GCA_037957365.1. NCBI lineage: Eukaryota > Viridiplantae > Streptophyta > Pinopsida > Cupressales > Taxaceae > Torreya > Torreya grandis. The sequence continues at coordinate 942,288 of JARHVA010003891.1, read as the reverse complement.
TCTTAAAATATAAATTTTTGGATAAAATCATGCTAAATTTGTGCCCAATGTTTAGTTTCCCTTCTACACTCTTGATGTATGTACCAAGCTATTAGAAGAGGTGCAAGGGTATGCTTAAATATTTGTGCCCAATATTGAGGCTCTATTCCTTATGTAGTCCATATATCAACACACTAATGGATGTAAAGTTAATGACATTAACTCTATTAAAAGAAAGGCCATTATTATTTAATATTAGTTGGTAGATGAAACCTTTCACACAATATTTCATAGGCACCTTCCCAATGCATTTATGTGTTTATATGCACAACCCACCATGTCACAGTAGTCCCTTTAAACACATAGTTGAGTGAGATAAATTGTTGTTTCACCTCTAGTACATGGTTTTAAAGCCTTAATATGAATGGATTGAGATCCTTGATCACAAAATATTGATGTATTTGGCATTCTACAATGAACACCATGTGAAAAAGTTGTAACTCATGATCTCTATGGGACCACTTCAGGTTGTGTATTTGAGTCACCACTTAAGGATGATGCCAAATCCTATGGTATAATTCCTTTAGGGGTATATTCAGTTTAATACATCATATTTTCATTATTATTATACAAAATACCTAACTCAAATATTGTCAGTGAACATATTGAGGAGATATACATTATTCAATTTGAACCTATCTGATCGGTGACTTCATGATAACTAATTTGAATAATAAAATTTATTTTTACTGTGCAGTACTGGGCTTCTAATTTTGACATTATACAACATGCACCCTAGTTTTTCTTTCATTTATCCCCACCTTAAACCAATTGTTGTCCCCATAAGCATAAGGAGACTCTGGCTCCTTATGAATGATATATGGCTTTTTTTGTTTAGATTTGTTTAAAGATATGCCTACTATTTTATATTTTTGATGTAATTCTAATTGATTACATATAGTATTAATAGTCATCTATCCATCATAGGCCCATTTATTACTGATTAAGGTAGGGTAATGGGTCTCTATTATCTTCATGTCAATGACCTCAAAGTCCCCTTGCAAGTTGAGATCAACCACTTTGATTTCAAAATGTTTTAGCTGGATAATGGCTTGACTCTACTATAATCCACTAATCTTAATGTTATTATACTATAACTCATATTTGGAAGACCAATGGCTTCCTATGTTGAACTAGGAATTAAATTTATAGTACTTCCAAAGTCAATTACTACATTTAGAATTTTGTATCCAACCAACTCAATGTCTAGTCATGAATCCACATCCCACGACATTTTTGTCTTGACATATCAAACTACTTTATCGACCCTTATTTATCTTTGTTACACACACCCTAAAAGATTATGAAGAACGTTAGTGATATTCTAGGACATATCCTCATTGCACAATATACTAATTAATTTCATTAGATCCATCAAATCAGTCATAACACCTTTTTATCTCATTATCCAAATGATTTTCACATACATTTAAGCATCAACAGTAGTGTTATCCTCATTATAAACTGATATTTATTGTATTTCCTATAATACCTATGCAAATTGATACATTAAATTATTTTCTATTACAATTTATTTATATTTACCCTACTAATATTTTCTAGTACCTTGATTATGAGGTATCTCTAATAGAGGTAAACCTTGTTTAACCCTTTTTTTCCTTGTGACAACTTTCACAAATGCATTTTACTTTGGCTACACATTAATCATGTTTACATTGCACACTGGCTTCTCCTTCTTTGTTTTTCTAGAACAGGGTAGTCTTCTATTTGATGTTAACCTTTGATCCTATAATATACACAATAAACTTGCTTTTATGGATTTGTAGGATATTTCCTTGCATAATGATTATATGCTCTACATAGATGAAAGTGCATGGGTGGTCAAGTTTGCCAATTATCATTATTGTGACCTCCTTGATATCTACCATAATATCCTTCCCTATATCCTCCTCTATTCTGTTGATATCCCCACCCTTGGGATTGTTTTCCATTATATCCTTCTTGATGATTCATTTGTGCATCACCCCATATTGATGCTAAGGAGAACTTAGAGTCCAAGTTACATGATGTTGTTGAATATTTATGTTGTTCCATGGTTTCACATACTAACCAAAAGATTAATATGAGGGAGATGACTTATTAATCTAGCTTACCTGCTTTATGGCTAGTACTGTGGTGATAAAGGCATATGATATTATGGTAATGAAGGCACCCATCTTGGACTAATTTAATTTGTATTTATCATCTCCAATTTGGTCTTAGAATTACTTACTTCATAGTGGGTATTTGTTGGGCTGAAACTTTGAAGATGTTCTTTGTTATATCTTGATTTAACTCCTACAGTGCACAGTAACTCATCTCATCATAATTTTTAAATTTACAAAAAATACAATACACGCTTTATGATTTTTGAATATATTTATAGAGGAGATAGAACTTAGATTTAGGATGTTCAACTACCCTGAAGATTTCACAATTTTTTTTTGATTGTCAAAAATTCATTCTTATGATGTCCCTCAAAACCACACTCTATGCACCATAAGCCTAATTTAGGGTTATCATTTTCATGCATTTAATTCATATTCCTTATAAAATAATCTAACTTATCTACTAATTTTTATCCTTTTGAGGGAATATCTGGATAATATTCTATTAGTTTAACTCTAATGGTTGTAGACCAAGCATTGACTTTGGTGGATAACTGGGTTTAAAAAATAGAAAAGCTTATTCTTGTTCATAATCCCTCTATAAACCAAGTAGAATTATCTTTATCTTCTAGAATAAAATAAATTTTATTCATTACATCAAATAACTTATGATTATATTCTCCAACCATTTCTCCTATTTTTTGCTAAATTTCTTTGAGATCCTGAATCACTTGACCAGAACATTTTTTTACTTTGAATTCTGCCATCAAAAAATATTTGACTTATTTTAAATCTAGGTCATTGACATTTATTTTTCAAATTAACTTCAAATCATGTCCTTCTAAATCCCCTAATAGTTTTAATTTCTTCACATTATCTAATGTTACCCCTTTTACAACCCATTTCATCTCATAGGTAACTAAGTATTGTTCAGGATTTGAAGATCCATCATATGAAATTAAAGGTACAAAGATACTTGCATAAAGTTCCATAGTTGGTGGATTCATATTTGTTTCTATAATTATCTAAATACTAGTAACTATGACTTGTGGTGTCTATGCACCAATCATTTCATAGTTAAGTGACTATGACTATAGTCTGCTTCACACTATTATTTTTAGGAGTAACTAGAAATCTTGCTTCGTACAACTTCTTTCTTTCTAATGCCCATTTGGTTTCTATACTAAGCCTTCCAAACTTATCAGTAAAGGAATCAACCAACCTAAATCAACTTCTCTCTCTATACTTTTTCTACCTTCTTGATCCAAAACTCAAAAGCTTTGGTTGAAAGATAATTCAAGAAACAAGAACAACACAATTGTAATAATCTTATCTCTGAGAAGAGTTTTTTTAATGATCAAATTTCCAGACCCAAATATATGCCTATCTCTAAGAAGAGATGTATGATTTCAATTTTAGGTTACATATTCATTTATACATGTTTTTAAGGTAGGAGGAGGATGTGGAAGGTCACCAATCTCAAGGGAGATTAAGTGGTTTGACTTCCATGATTTACAACAATACATAATTCAAAGAATTACTATTTTTATAAACTTACTATTTTTAGACTGACTACTAAAATTGAAATTTGGGGCACTTCCATTTGTTTTTCAAGGGTTAAATCCCACTGAGAAAATCTTATATCTATCTCATGATGTTCCCCTCATTCTTAGCTTTCCAACAGTTCAAACAGGGAGTCAAATAGAGCTATGGCACAAAAATTATGGGCCCCAGAAGTTCTACCACCAATTGCAGTAGAACTATCACCCAAATTATCACTTGAATCATTTCTCCCTCCTTGAGAATCAATGGTCCCCATTACATCAATATTTTTCATCAAGTGTGGTAGTTGCGTTTTGATTTGATTCTTGATGCATACTTGGAATGGACTACACTTTGTGGAGTTGTGCTTTATGGATCTATGTAGGAATTGTTCACCATTTTTGTTTGACCCTTAGTCTATTGATGGAATTCTATGAAATTCTTCATCTTTTTATTCATTGGCTTTTGTTGTTATGTTGTTTATGTAGTTAAGGCTACAACATTAGTCCTTTTGTATTCCTATGGCTTGACCACCGTGAGAATGAATTTCTTGGTACTAATCAGGGAGACAAATGTAGAAGGTGGTACCTCTAGTACCCTATATCACTATGTTCTAAGAGTGAGAGTGATCCTTTGAGTTCTTGATTCATAGATACGGTGTTGATCATACATGAATGGTTGACCAAATAGTACATCACAAACATATAGATTGACCACATCACATAAGACCTCATCTTGGAAAGGTTTTATTGCATATTAGAGAAGACTTTGGTGGGTGACACAAAGGTTTCTCCTTGGACTCAACCATCCAATACTGTATGGCTTTGGGTGAGGCTTCACAAATAAATTTAGGCTTTTCATAAAATTATCAGAGATTAAATTATTTTGACTCCCATTATCAAGAATGAAATACAAAGGCTTACCTTTCACCCATAACTTAGAGTGAAACAACCTTTCCTTATCATCTAGCCCCTCCTCATGGGTCTATGATGAAGCAATGATGGCATCAAGCTTAACAGCTATAATATCTTCTTCATCCTCTTTGACTGTAGGGTGTGTATGAGGTAGAGCAGTAGATGTTGAGGATTATGACTCAAAAAGTAGGGACTTAATGGATCAACATTATTCTTTGGAGTGAATTCTAGATTTGTGGTAATCACACCATTTCTTAATCATCCTTCCTTTTGCTTCCAATTTTGGCTTGATGTTTGACCTTCTTTATCACTTTTCCATTTTATAGGCTGACTCTTCATATTCATTCTTCCATGCTTCTGCTCAATCTTCACCATGAACTTGTACACCTCACTGAGGGTTTCTATATTGAAGATTTCCATCTCCCCCCATATATACCATTTTATTCCACCATGATATCTAAGAACCTTGTGTTTCTTACTTTCCTGGATGCCCAATCTCATAGATAGAGAATGAAAAATGTCATTGTAATATTAAATAAACTATTCCTTACCTTGGAAAAGTTGTTGCCACTCTAAATACAGATCATCATATGATCCAATGGGGTAGTATTCTTCCTTTACAACATCTATTAAATCATCCCAAGTAGGTTTTACCTCAAGGCCAATATTATTTGTCCTGAATCTCTTCTTGTACACTTCCCACCAATTTTTGACAGGCAATGATGCTTTCAAAATAGAACAAGTGATCTTTTCTTTATCGATGAATTTATTTATAGAAAAATAGGAAGACAATTGATCCAACCAATTTTCTACTGCATCAACATTGATTTTGCCTTCAAATACAGGGATATCAAAATTCACCTAAACCTTGAAGGGTGTTGGGGGTACAAATGAGGAGCTAGAATTTCCTATCGAGATTTGTTGGATAATTTGGGAGAATTATTGTATCATTTGTGCTTGCTTATACTATAGGGATTCATTCACCATTTCCTTGAAAGGATCAAATGTCTCGGTGTTGTCTACCATTTGAGGTTTTTTGGAGCAAAAAGGTGGATAGTCTACTAATTCTATTTTCCACCCAAGCTTCCTATAATCTGACCTCATCCTTAGGATCACACACTCTAAAGATAACTAATATGATACCACTAATCCAAAACTCATAAGCTTTGGTTGAAATATAATTAAATAAAAAATAACAACACAATTGTAATAATGCTATCTTTGAGAAGAGATGTTTTATTAATCAAATTTATAGACCCAAACATATGCCTATCTCTGAGAAGAGATGTCTAATTTTCATTTTAGGTTACATATTAATTTATACATGTTTTGAAGGTAGGATGAGGATGTGGAAGGTCACCAATCTTGAGGGAGATTAAGTGGTTTGACTTCCATGATTTACAACAATATAGAATTCAAGGAATTACTATTTTTAGGAACTTACTATTTTTATATTGCACTATTAAAATTGAAATTTGGGGAAATTCCATTTGTTTTTATAGGTTTAAAAACCAATAATTAAATCTTAGTGACATCTCATTATGTCCCCCTCATTATTATCTTTCCAATGGTTCAAATGGGGAGTCAAACAGAGCTATGGTGTAAAAGTTATGGCTCCCAGAAGTTCTGCCACCAATTGTGATAGAACCATCACCCAAATTATCACCTGAAATATTACTTGGATCACTTATATAAATAAAGTGGGCTTGGGAGATGCATAAAATTGAAATTAATGATGTTTATTTATAACTTCTTACTTCAAACTTGAACCTATAATATTACTACCTTCAAATTTAACATTTTCCCAAGAAATTTCCTTCTTGGGTCCAACAAAAATCCCTCAGTTAACTACAACCTACCTCTACTTCTTAACTAATCTACCTCAACATCACTAATTCCATCATCATATTTCTCATTGGTCCCTTTCTCATATTCTACATACCTCTTTTAGTAGTTTCCATTCCTTATTTTAATAACTTTTCTTCTCTATCATCTTTCCCTTACATATCTCCATCTCTAGTAATTTATTCTTTACTCCTAGTCTCAATTGTAATTAATTTAGGGTCATTTATCTTATTATACCTTATTTTTAATCATATCTCTCTTTCGAGTCCCAAAATTTTAATTTTGTTCAAAGTCTTTTTGCCTTCCATATTCTAGGATCAGGTTCAAGTTCCTCTTACTTAGCTCCTTGTAATCTACTTTCTCTTGCATGCACCCCCATGGTGATCGAATAAACTAGTCCATGTTAGCTAGAGTAGGAACCATGGCCTTTTCCACAACCAACATATTAATCAATAAGGGTAGTCATTTTAAAAATTTCCCTCTAATTCCTTGAATAAAATGATCTTATGCAGTCTCAAAAGCTATGTATCCTTGTACTATGAACATTGTGATATAACTTTTGATCATAGTATTCATCTAATAATATACTACTCGAGACCAATCAGTGTGTAGTTTTCATAATCTCCCTAGCTTGTCCTCAGTCCAAATTATAAATTCTATTTTCCTCAGACTAAATAAATAGTATTCTAATCTAGCTAACCATGAAGCTAATAATACAGGCAATTCACACTAGAAAATTTTATAGATTTCACCATATAGGTGTTCTTGGATAATCTCCTCTACAGTCTTTCCAAATCCACACTTCTTCTATAATTTTTTTAATTATCTCTTCTAGCCATC
>JARHVA010003891.1:917500-927500 GCA_037957365.1 Torreya grandis | reverse complement strand
AATGTGAAGGAAGATGTAGGTATGATGGTGGTTTTAAGTGATGATTTAAGAGTGTTGAGATATTAACAATATTATGGAGTTTATTTTTAATGATAATAGGTTTTTTAGAGGTTCAAATAGTCCTTAGAGTTTCTAGAGACAACTAAATCCTTCTCTCATAGTCCTTTGTGTACTCAGAACCTTGAAATTTAGTTGATTAGGGAAATTTAGTGATTGATCAAGGTTGAATATTAATTAAGAAATTTGTAAAATTGTTTGGAAAGCCATATATAGGAATAATATCTCTTGAGGATTCTTAAGAATCCATTAAATTGTAAACGAACACTTAGATTGTTTTATAGTCCATTTTTGCTATTAGAATTTCTGCATATTTGCATGTAGGAGCCTTTTGGAGATTGATCAAGCACTCTAACTATTGGGATAAGTGAGGATAGGTTTAGAAAAAATTAAAATGTATTTTTTTCATTTTAAGGTATTTAAAACTCAAAATGTGCATTTTTATAAGCTCTCAGTCTTACACATGCCTATCAAAATAAGAGTTAGGGTTTACATATTTCAACTTGTATAACTTATGCTTCATTCATACAAGATTCATAAAATTTGGTACTTTGATGTGTTTTAACCTTTTCTAGAATATTGTGGTGCTTTTAGGATGGTAAAGTATGTAATTGTATAGAAACCCTAATGTGGCCTTGAACTAGGCCTAATGGAGACCTAATTATCTTTGAGGTGGTGACAGAAAAAATACTTCCCTTGGGAGTTGTCTCATAAAACTTTAGGTGAAGAAAAATGGGGATAAAATATGTCTAAAAATATATTTTGTTTTTTTATAATTTTATTAGTTTTGTCAAACCTAGGAGCTTTATTTGAAAAGAGGGCTATAAATAAATGAGGTCTCATAAAAGTAGTTCGATTGAAATTCCTAACCTGAGGGTTGAGTTATTTGATTAGATGATTAAAGGAATATAAAATGCATTAGTTGGGTGAAATAATGAGTCTTTATGTGTATATATCACATTAGAACCAAGTCTTAGGTAGTTGAGTCAAGGAAGAAGGTAAAGTGTGAAGCATGCAAAGGGAGTCAAAAGATGAAAGTTATGAATGAGAGGATGGAGTTTGAGAAAGAAATATTTCAGAGTAGAGATGGAGAGATGATGGGTTATATATATTCAATAACAAAAAGGTATATATATACAAAGAGGATATGAGCCTAAACAAGAGAGAGATTGAGATAAAGTTAAATATGCAAGAAGTGTACCAATAAAGATAAGTTGCAAGCTACATCAGAGATGATGGAATGTTCCAAAGGAGAAATCAGAGTTGTATATATGAGTAAGGGGTTGTAGGAATATAAAAATACACCAAGTGTTATAATATAAGGTAATATCTTGATATATATTATGAGTTTGAATATGATCTATTACTTTTTGAGGTTATTGAAAGTTATATGTGACATTGTTGAAAATTACATGAAGCAAAGTTGTAGGAGTAAATTAAGAAAGAGAATTGAAAAGTTATGGTATAAAATCCATAATAAGATATATATAAAAAATATCCAAAGAGAGAAGATAAAGTCCCAAGTGAGGACAAGGAAAGAGGAAGTCTCAAGTGAAGACTAGTGGTGTACCCAAGTGAGGTGCAAAGAAGGTAGAGGCAAGATAGAAAAGACTTGAAAAGAGGATATGAATAATGAGAAGGTAATAATTAAAGGGCATAGATGATTTGGGGTTTCCATATAGAGAATATTAAAGAGAATAAGAGAAAGAAAGAGTTATATATTAAATAAGAAATGAAAGATTTAAGGCAGAGTTTAGAAAGTATAGAGAAGGTGATGCTCATGATAGAGAAAATGAAGAAAGAAGAGAACCAACATGTTTGGGTTATGTAAAATAATAAAGTTTAGTGGCCTATAAGGCTACTTATTGAGAGAATAAATAGGAGAAACATGAGGGAAGAGAAAGAAAAGAAAAGGTTGATCTATAAGCAACTCAAGAGAAAGAGTAATTTTGGATGAGTGAGCAGATTGATATGTAGGGAAAATAAGGTGATCAAAACCTTGGGGAATATTAAGTGATGATGAAGGATTTTTAAGATTTTTCTATCTATTATCCAAAATAATGATCAGTTCCTAGTAAAGAAGAAGAAAATGAAGAACAAGATGAGGAGCAACTAGAAGAAAGATTGCCAATATTTGAGGTACAAAGAGAGGAATATGAGCCTTAAATTTTTAAAAATAATTATTTGTGTATGTTTTTGTGTGAATAAAATGAATTAAAATCTAATTTTTATAAGGACAAAGATAGCTTTGAAAACTAGAAGCAATCCAAGAAGAAGGAGATAGATGAATGATATAGATAGAAGGTGGCTAGTGAAAAAAAGAAGCTAAAAGAGAATGCTAAGAAACTGAAGATGAAAGAATAATGTAAAAAAATAATTATAAAATATTTTTAGATGACTAGAGGAGGTGAACAAGTTAAATTGGAGCCAAGAAAAGATGAGGAAATGAACTTACTAGTTGATGACAAGCAAGAATGTGAAGGGGAGATCAAGGTTATAGCTGAAGAAGTGAATAAATATAATATAATAAGTAAAAATAATTCATTTTTATATGATGTAGGTCACCATAAAAAATGTATAGGAAGTCAACAATGGTGTGTTGTAAAGCAAATGAGAAGATATACTAGCTAGAAGTACTTGAACAAACTATGAAAAATGAAGAAGGAAACTATGGAATAGAGATGAAAGTGAGGAATGAGGATCAACCCTTAGAGGAAAAGAATAATAAATAAAAATTATTTATATATAACATAGACTATGAGGAGAGCAAGGGGTTACAACAAATCAAGTACTTATTAAAGGTAGAAGATGAGTTGGCAAAGAAACAAACCAAGGGAAGAGGACAAAGAAATAAGAACCAAATGAGAATAAAAAAGAAATACAAGTGAATAAAAATCAAGTGAAAATTATAAAATAAATAGATAAATAATTGGAAATCAAGAAAAAAAAGTTTTACAAATAAAATTTGATCAGGAGTTCAAATTCTCGCACTTGGGGAGTATGATGCAAAGCATCACAAGACATCAACAATGTAATAATATTAAATAGTTTGATAGTGGTCATTTATAGTTTTGTTTAGGGTGTTATGATATTTTATTGTGACTTGGTATGGTTTAGAGTCATTAGGAGTCCTTGAAAGTGTGTGTTTGTAGGCATTTGAAGTTTCCTGCCAAAATCTTGGAATTTGAAAATTTAAATTTCCTAGACTAGCTTGTGGAGTGTTTTGGAGTCTTGTGTGTAATCCAATGTTAGTAAAAGTTTTAAAATATTATTATAAGGTCATAATAGGTGTGTGAGTGGTCTTAAAATATAATTAGTGATATAAAAATGGAAAATTCAATAAATTTATTATTATAATTACCCTTCATACATGGACTTAGTAAGAAAGAGGAAGTTATTTGCATGTTTAATATATATAAGAATAGAATGCATGAAGTAGTCAGTGTGAATTTTAGGTGGGTGTTTTAGGTTTTAAGGATATAAGGACATAATATTAATAACCTCAGTATATTTAGGAAAATATAATGAACAGAGCTTGAATAACTTTGTTCTGTTGTGATTGAAGATTTTGTATAAGGTTTTATGATAAAATGAATGAAAGATATAGATTGTCAAGGTGAAATTAGATATTGTGAATTTGGTGAGTTATATAAATGATTTATTGTCTATTTTTTATCTTATTAATTTATATACAGGTTATAAATTAATACACAATACAACCATGCAAGAGTTCTATTTTGAAGAGTGAAAATGAAAGATAACTGAGAGTTGTTGAATTTCATTCAAGAGGGGGAGTTAATAAAAGTATAGTTAAGTTTTGGTGTATTTTTTATGATCATTTTTATCTTTAAAATAAAACATTTATATCTCAAAATTGAATTTGAACTTCTAAAGAAGCTTTCATAGTCTAATTATAAACCCCTATTCTTGTGCAATTAGGAATGTGAAGGAAGATGTATGGATGATGGTGGTTTTAAGTGATTATTTAAATGTGTTGAGATATTAAAATTACTATTGAGTTTATATTTTATTGTAATATTCCATTTATAGGCTCAGACAATCCTTAGATTTGATAGAGACAACTAAATCCTTTTCTCACAATCTGTTGTGTACTTAAAACCCTACAAGTTGGCTGATTGGGGATGTTTGTGATTGATAAAAGTCAAATAAAGTTGTAAAAATGTTTTGAAGACAATATATAGGAATAAAATATTGTGGAGAGTCTTAAAAATCCATTAAAGTGCAGAATAACACTTAGAATGTTACACAGTCCACTTTCACCATCAAAATTTTTACATATTTGCATGTAAGAGCCTTTTGGAGATTGATCAAGCACATATAGCTGATGGGATAAGTGGTTAAGACCTAAAAATTATGTTTTTTTCATTTTAAGTTATGAAAAAATCAAAATTTACATTTGTCTAAGCTCTAGGCCTTACACAAGCATGTCAAAAATAAGATCTAGTGTTCAGAGATTGTAACTTGTATAACTTGTGTTTCCTCCATACAAAATTCATGATATTTGGTACTTTGATGTGTTTTGACTTATTATATAATATAATGGTGTTTTTAAGATGGTAAAATATTAATTTTTATGAAAAATTGATGTGGCCTTGAACTAGACCTAATAGAGACCTTATTGTTTAGGAAGTGGTGACAAAAAAGGTATTTACCTTGGGATTCATCTCATAAAACTTTAGATAAAGAAAAATGGGGATAAAAGGTATAATTACACACACACACACACACACACACACACACACACACACACACACACACACACACACACACACACACACACACACACACACACACACACACACACACACACACACACACACACACACACACACACACACACACACACACACACACACACACACACACACACACACACACATACATATTTTTCATTTTTAAGTTGAGGATATTGGTCATACCTAGGAAAATTGTGTGAAAAGAAGGCTACAAGGAAATGAGGTCTCATAAAATAAAGAAAAGTTGGATTGAGAGTCCTAACCTAAGGGTTGAGTCATTTGATTATATTGTTGAAGAAAGCTAAAATATATTAGTGGGATGATATCATGATTATTTTTGTGGAGATATCACATTAGAACCAAGTCTTAAGTCTATGAACCAAGGAATAAGGTCAAGTGTAAATTATTCCAAGGGAGTCAAGAGATTAAAGTTATGAATGTGAGGATGGAGTTTGAGAAAGAAAGATTGCAGAGTAGAGATGAAGAGATGATGGGTTACATATATTCAAGAACAATAAGGACTACATATATAAATAGGTTAGGACCATAGACAAGAGAGATTGATAGAAAGTTCAGCAAGTAAGCAGTGTACTAATAGAGACAAGTTGTAAGCTACATCAAAGATGATGGAAGGTTACAAATGAGAAATCAAAGTCAGGTATATGAGTAAGGGTTTGTAGGCATAGAAACCTACACCAAAATAGAGAAAACATTTTTATAAATTATCTTTTCAAATACAATGTTGGTGATTACTTGTTGTATGTATTTTAGGTCTTATTACATTTTTTATACACATTAAATGAACTTCATGTTGGAATCATACAACATTTAAAAATTTGATTGAAAAAGAATGATCCTCAATCACTTAGATATCTTGAAATAGAGATGAAAATTGAATAGATATAAATATTGTATCACATAAATGACATTGAAACTTACTTTGAACGAATGCAAATATCAGCATTTTTGTGTACAAGAAATGGTGAACATGGCCTATGGGATGACAATTTTTTCATAAACTAGATTTATAAATGGCTAAATAATTCCATTTGTGTTTGGTCCTTAACAATCAAGAGAAAATAATTTCATGTCAAAAAAAAACTTGCCTTTGCCTCCATACTGCATTCTTTTTCATGATTGAAACCTAGTTTATGGACACTATGAACCATTGCATTATAATAAATTAGATAATTATCCATATCCATTAAGACAAATGCCTTTGTCAAGAACATGTACTATGTTATATTCCTATTAGGAAGAAAATGCTATGAATATGTAACTATAAGGATTGACAAAAATAATGGGAGAAATGTTATGTTGTGGTGATAGTGTATTTAATGTTTTTTATTAATTAATAGAAAAATATTTTGACATACAGTCTTTGCATATCTATACAAATAAGTATTTTTTCAATGTATTTCTTTCTATAGATGTAGCAACATACACTTATTTTAAAACTAATTTAATAGACAACATTATCAAAAACTTACCAACTATTGTAAGTTGGCAAGCATGCATTATTGAATTAGGATCACTCTATTATGATGGTGGCATAAAAAGATAACCAATTTGTTGTTTAATGGATTTCATATTTATTGAAGGTGATAGTTTGGCTATGGTCTTCAACAAGTCAACAAAATGTCAAAATCTATAATCATTGTTCTCAATCAAAAGTTATATTTAATACAATTGTTTTTGAAACATAGACAAAACATATGCACTATGAACCATTGATATTTCAAGAAAAATTAAAGAAGTTAAGTGTTTTGTTGATTCTTCAAAACATTGCCCAAAAAAGATCATTGCTCAAAACATTGAAATTTGCATGTGAAAATACTATGAACATGGAACCTTATCAATGATTATGGACATTAAAAGAGACATTGCATCAATAAAAAAAAAACATAGTAGATGGTTATGGTAGTGGTCAATTCATTTCTATGTAAGATTACATTCCATTAGCATGGGCTACTTGGCATGCCATAAATATTGATTTACATAAAGTAAACATTTTTAGAACTTGTCTTTTCAAATACAATGTTGGTGATTTCTTATTTGATGTGTTTCAAGTCTTGATACATTTTTGATATACATCAAAAAAATTGTATGTTGGTGTTATAAAGCATTTCTAAATTTTCTTAGAAAGAAATGACCAAGATGCACTCATACCTTTACAAATTGAGTTGGATTACAAATAGATATATAGACTACATGGCATACATGAAATTTGAACATACTTTACTTGGATACAAATTTCAACTACTTCATGTACATAAAATGGTGAACATGGCATATGGGGCAATAATTTTTGGATAAGCTGGCTTTTTAGGTGGCTACATATTTCAATTTGTGTTTGGTATTTGACAACAAAAAAAAGTAATTGCACTTTAATGGAAACTTACATCAGCACCGTATTGCATTATTTTTCATGATTAGAAACACTTTAAAAAGTTTAATAATAAAAGTTTCACTTTACAAGTGTCAAAATAGAAAATTGTACAAAACCTAGGTTTGAACTTTTAAAAATACACATGAACATGGGCCCAAATTTTTTAATTTTAATGGAAAAATGTTGGTTAATCTTATTAATTTTTGACAAGACATTTAACTTGTTTATTTTTATTTTTTTAAAAGGACACATGAAATTGGGCCCAATTTTTTATTTTTAATCGAAGACTGTTGGCTAAGCTTCTTATTTTTTGACAAGACATTTATTTTTTCTTATTTTTTTAATAGTAATTTTTTGAATTTCTCCATGAAACTGTCTTGTCAATACTATTTAACAAATAAAAAAGTATAATTTTTTTTTTCAAAATTTCTTTTAAAAAAAATGTGATATATTTTAAAAAACCAATGTTAAAATTTAAAAACTTAAAAAATATTTAAATTTCATAATATTCAATGCAAAGTAATGTGGAAATATGATTACAATAATACCTCTACTACATTAGGACTAATAAAAACAACACTAGAAATATAATCTTAAGCATAAATGGAAGTATACAAAATTTGATTATTATAGGAGACACATTTTGGCCTGTTACTTATTTAAGACATTCATCAAGAAATATTTCTCAATGTTTAAAATATCTTAAACTTTAGCTCTAAATTTATTTTCTAAAGAAGTAATTTGATAAATATTTTATACATTTTCAATTTCAACATTTTGAGACTCATTACCCTTCTTAAAAGTTTAATCATTTACATTCAAAGAGTACACGGTGACATTATTTAAAGGTATGTCATTAATATATTTTTATAAAGTAATATAACAACTATATATATTTTTGAAGTAATTTTTTTACATCATATATTTGTCAATAAGATGTGATGAATTGGTTAAAGTGGCTTTGTTGTGTTCAACCCCACCCAGGTTTAAATCTTGATGAGATGTTAGACTGGTTGTAGCCGATGGAGACATTTGTGGGGCTTGTAGTGGCCATGGTGATGTTTATAGGGACTTTCATATATGTTGTGATGGTTGTAAGGGAGATCTGGGCCTTCTATTTGTGTCTTAGACTGGTTCATAACTACATTTAAAAGTGTTCTAGTTCATAGCTCTAGTTTTTGAAAAGTGTTTACTAATAATATATTTTTTTAGTTTTTACAATATTAGAAAAAATTGTATAATATATTATATTTATCAAGATATCTCTATGGTATATTATAGGGATTTTAAAAATATCTATTAGCATAGGGATTTCAAAAGAGTCTATGGCCTATTAATTAAGTATGACACTCTTCTTAATTAAAATCATATATCTAATCAATTTAGGTGGCATAAATAGGAATAAATTATGAAAAAATATGTGACATTAAATCACACTATAATTTAAAAAAAAAAAATTAACTTATATTTTGGATCACAAAAATATGGTACTAAATTTTTAGATATATGAAAATATAGTAAAATTAACCCTTAAATTTTGAATAAGTTGAGATCTAAAACAATATGTGTGAGATATAACCCTAGGTGGTATAACGAACATTCAAAACAATAAAATTTAACTAAATTTAATGAAAATAAATAGATAAAAACTAAATGAAATACAAATAAGTATAACACTTTTAACTATGTATACCAAATAGGTGCAAATTTTAATTAATTTTTTCTAATTAAATTTTAAGAGAATTCATGTATGTTTTAGAGGCATATATTGAATCAAATATAGTTCGAAGAATAATTATAAATTTTAATCTTTAAATGCACACCTAAAAGTGTTAAAGACATCTCACAAGAGTTTAGATCTAATTAGAACTAGATGCCAGAAGTATTGTGATGCTTTCAATAAAATTTATAAGCATTATGATACCTTTATTTGGTGAAAAAATAGTTTGAAACAAGTTGATTATTTTCTCATCTAATTCTAATTGAGTGTTTCATCACCCTGATCCGCATGTTACACAAACTATAACTTGTAAAACATACTTTTTTTTTCATGCCATAGAATGGTCTAGATATTAAAAACTTAAGGAGAACATAATGAACTTTAGGGACGTGTGTTGAGTGTTATCAATGCACAATAAAAATTATCTAATAACCATGTTCCTAAACATTTAAAATTACTTAATAACAAACACACACACACACACACAATTATATAATTACATAAATTTAAATAACTTCATATATAAATAAAAGACTAGATTATGCACTAAAATTTCTCTATGAGAAATATTAGTTTCAATAAATATTAATATTATAATGTTTTTTGATCTCTCAATAATACATGCAAATTTTTTAATACATATCTTTTTAATAATAAATTATTATTTTGTATATTCTTAATGTGCTTATTTCTAAATTAAATACAATGATTAAATGTATTTATAGACAATTGAATTTAAATTAGGAACCATTGGTGCACCAAAATTTATTCTTATCAATTAAAAGTTGAAAAAGATAAGAAAAACTTGACAAAGAAGAAAAAGGTTACAAAAGCATCATAACACTTCTAATGGAGAGCCTGAGGTAGAATAGAGAATAGGATACAAATGAGAACAACTCCAAGGTTGTGAAGAAGAATGTAGACCATCAAAAATTAAAAAAACATGCCAATATATTAAATTTAGACCGATAATTGATAAATAGACAAACAGACTAAAACCAAATTATTTAACAACTAATAAATTCTTGAGAACTGTTTTAATTGTCTAAATTTCATTTTACAAATAGAAATTTTTAT